>CM062805.1:83578134-84082404 GCA_031772625.1 Pinus tabuliformis | reverse complement strand
TACAATATTAAATTTTCTATATTATAATATATATTAAATATCATGGGTATATATTAACTCTAGATATATATGGGAGGGAAGAACAAAGACATAGATTCATAGAGGTGGAGAGATATGGGGAGTTACAAGGGAGAGATGGAAATAAAATGAAGGAGATAAGAGAGGGTGAATGAACAGAGAGAGAGAGGGAGAGGAGTGAGAGAGGTAGAGAAGGGTAAGAGAGGGAGGGGGAGACACAAAGATGGAGGAAGGAGAGAGAGAAGGAGAGAGGGAGGGAGATAGTGAGAGGATTCGAAGAAAAAGAGAGAGAGAGGGATAGGGAAGAGAGAGGAAGGTAGGAGAAAAAGCGAGAGGGAGGAAGGATGAGAGAGGGGACTTGCGAGAGAGGAGGAGAGAGGGAGGGATGAAAGAAAGACATAGAGAGTGAGAAGTGGAGAGAGAGAGGGAGTGATAAGGGAGAGATGGAGAGGGAGTGTGTATGTTTATGGGTGATAAAAGAGATAAAGAAGGAGAGATAGAGAGAAGGGGGGAGAGAAGGAGAGAGAAGGAGAGAGGGAGAAATATAGTAACATAGTTGGAGAGAGAGAGAGGAGAGAGAGAAGAGAGAGAGATGGGGGAAGAGAGAGAGAGGTAGGAGAGAAAGGGAGAGAGGAAATAACGATAGATAGGAATTGAGAGAGAGGAGAAGAGTGATGGGGGGAGAGAGGGGATTGGAGGGCAGAGAGAGAGAGAGAGAGAGAGAGAGAGAGAGAGAGATGGAGGAAGATAGAGGGAGGTGGGAGAGAGAGGAAGTACGAGAGAGTGAAATTGAGAGAAAGGAGGGAAGAGGGAGGGATAGGGAGATGGAGTTGGAGGGGAAGAGAGGGAGGGAAGAAGAAATACATAAAGAAAGGAGAGAGGAGAGATGGAGGGGTATAGTAACAGAGTTGAAGAGAGATAGAGAGAGAGAGAGAGGTGTGGGAGACAAAGGGAGAGAGAGGAAGGAAGAGAGAGAGGATGTGAGAGACTAGAGAGAGGGAGCGAAAGAGATATTGAGTTGGAGGGGGAGAGAGAGGGAGCTTAGAAGAAAGAAATAGGGAGAGTCTAGAGGTGGAGAGAGAGGGAGTGATAAGGAAGATGGAGAGGACAATAGGAGGGAAGAGAGATAGAAGCAGGGGAGAGGGATAGGAGGGGAAGAGAGAGAGAGATAGGGAGATGAGGAGGGAGGGATAGATAGATAGATTGGAGAAAGAGAGTGTATCTTTTGGGGGTGATATAGAGAGATAAAGGGAGATAGATATATAGATGGAAAATGAAGAGAGGGAAGAAGAGAGAGATGGAGAGAGGGAGGGAGGGACATAGAGATTGATAGATATGGAGTGAGAGGGCGTGTGTGTTTGGGGGGTTTATATAGAGAGACAAATAAGGATAAATGGGGGGAGATATAGATATAGATGGAAGGGGGAGAGAGGGGAGAATATTTCTTGCACTAGATGCATTGATTTCAGTGTAGATGGTGATTTCTAATACTATTTGATTGTTTGCACTATGTATTTATTTTAGTGTAGATGTTGATTTCTAATCCTATTTGATTTCTTTCACTAGATGTATTTATTTTAGTGTATATGTTGATTTGTAATCCTATTTGTTTTCTTTCACTAGATGCATTTATTTAAATGTAGATGATTTCTAATCCTATTTGATTTCTTGCACTAAATGCATTGATTTCCATGTAGATGGTGATTTCTAATCCTATCTTATTGCTTGCACTCAATTAATTGATTTCAATGTAGATGTTGATTTCTAATAACATTTGATTCCTTGCACTAGATGCATTGATTTGAATTTAGATGATTTCTAATATTCTTTGATTTCTTGCACTAAATGCATTTATTTCAGTGTAGATGGTGATTTCCAATCATATTTTATTGCTTGCACTAGATACATTGATTTTAGTGTAGATGTTGGTTTATAATCCTATTTTGTTACTTGCACTAGAAGCATTGATTTCAGTGTAGATGTTGGTTTATAATCCTATTTTATTACTTTCACTAGATGCATTGATTTGAGTGTAAATGTTGATTTCTAATCCTATTTGATTTCTTGCATTAGATGCATTGATTTTAGCATAAATGTTATTTTCTAATATTATTTGTTTTCTTGCATTAGATGCATTGATTTCAGTGTAGATGTTGATTTCTAATTTTATGTAATGGGATGTATGATGGTACAATAATTTTAAAGTGATTGGATTAACATTGTGCATTGATTTCAGTGTAAGCACAAAAAACCATGGACAATGTACATTTATTTTTTTGTTATATTAATTCAACCTAGTAATATTGGAAATGAAGAGAGAGAAGGTATGAATTTTACTACAATAGATCAAGCTAAAGATTTAAATGGTTTACAATTTAACCTTTCCTTTTCATATAATCGATATGAAAAGATGACAAAAGTAACAAGAGTGAAAATAAGAATAGTAGAAGAAAATAGTTTGAGATTAATCACCATGGAGACTATTTGTAATTGATTATATTCTTATTATTCACATTCTATATCACTCAACAGTATTACATTGTCACTTTACATTAAAAAAAAGTATTTCATCATTTTTCATCATTAAAGTTATTAACGGTATTTGTCATCTCAATAAATTGAGGTAAATCAGAAAATTTAAAATTAGACAAACCAGATTAATGTGAGACATATTTATCATATTTAAAATGATTATATTAATATTAAATGAATTTACATATTATTGATAAAATTAATCATATGTTTCTTATATTTTCTTTGGCTGCACACGACTGAAACCGGCCTAGATCCATCTTAACTTCATATCTATAAAGCACTAAGAGGGATCAAATCTCTCAAGTGCAAACCTTTACTCAATTTTTGCACTCAAAAAGGAGGTTTGCACCTCGAGAGATTTGATCCCTTTGGGCACTTGATAGATCCAGAGTTAAGATGGATCTAGGCTGGTTTTATTAAGACAATTCATTCACTCAACACCAAGAGTTTTGTCATTCCTTTTCATATAACACTTTGTCCCAAACACTTTGAGGTGCTTCACTGAGCCTCGTTTTCATTTTTGTTATCACATTTATTAAGTTTGAAATTTTTCAAATGTTGACAATTGCAGTATCATAAAAAAATTGTAATAAATAGGGAAACACATATATAATGGGAGTATTAGTGCTACTCAAGTTTTGAAAATTTAAAAATACGCTGAAAACAGGAGTATTATCTTGTGTTTGAAAATGGAGAAAAAATAAATTTCATGGACAACCAGGGTATCAACGGCAAAGCAAAGCAATTCATTTTTTGTTTTATATTGCACTAACATATTCCACGTAAGCAAAAGGTAAATCATTTCTCAAATACATTCTTTTAATTCCGAAAGGTGAGATCATGTGATGAAGTGATCACTTCCACCACTGAGAGGTATGTGGGTTTAAAATTCATGATTGCGGGGTTAAATTCTTCCTAATCTATTTTTATTTTGTTATCATAATGCATGACCTGACACGTTTTTAAATGAATTATTGCATATAGAAAAATCACATGTATCACTTATGATTATTATCGTTTATGAAAAAATCACACGGTTTATTTATTGCTTACTAGAGATCAAGGATTGGATCCCAATCCCCTATTTTTGTGTGTTCATTTGCCTGTGAAGGAGAATGGGAAAAAGTGTAAAGTTAAACAGAAGTGATACGAAAGGGCCCAATCTTCTATACCTTAAATCTAGCAACAGTTTTGGGAAGTCGGATGGGAGGAATTCTTAAAACGATGTATTGATTTTTACTATGAAGTGGCCAAAGCATTTTCCCACGGCTTCAACGAATAGCAGGTGGTTGTTGGAGTAATTTCCTTTCAAGTGATAGAGGAATTTATCTCTGATGTTACAGGTTTTCCCATGGATGGAGAGAGAGCCTTTAGAAGCCATATCTTGGTTGGTGTTAATGTACCTTTCTTCTTAAAGGATGAATTCAAAGAAATGAATTAGAGAGCAGGGGTACATAGGTCATTGTTAAAATATGAATGTTACTATTTGATGTGGATTACTCAGTCTTATTTTACCTATGAGGGGAACTACAACAATGTCAACATGTATAATTTCTGATTTTTGGCTCATTTGGCAAGTCAGTTAAGAATCATTGCTTCTTATTTCATGTTAGAAAACTTAAAACACGTGGTTGCTTGAGTTTGAGCTAGAACAAATGCATCCTCCCATTACAACAATGTCAACCTATATAATTTTTTTTTTTTGGCTCATTTTGCAAGTCAGTTAAGAATCATTGCTTCTTATTTCATGTTAGAAAACTTAAAACACATGGTTGCTTGAGTTTGAGCTAGAACAAACGCATCCTCCCATTTTATTTACCATAAAAGTCTGATAAAGTTATTAATTGAAAGCCAATTAAGGAAAGTCGGGAGAACTTGGGAGCATTTTCTATTTTGGGAGGGTTTCAACCTCAACCTGCAAAATCTAAAAGAGGTAGGAAGAAGGGTAGTAAGAAGGAAACTAAACAAACCCAACACCCTGAAACATCAACTTCATCTAAGAGGACTTTTGTTGTACAGGAAAGGAGTTAGAAAAGAGTAGAAAAAGTGCCTCATCTAGTCCCTCAGTTACCCAATGTTTACACTAGAAAAAGTGATAGGTTCAAGAAAACATAGGAGACCCCTCCTACTAAAAACCTCCCAACAGATAGTCAATTGGCTAAGAAAGCTAAGGATAAAATAATTGAGCTTGAAGCCAAACAGACCTCATTTGAGAAGGATCCCACCTTAGCTCAAATGTTTAACGGTGAGAATATTCCTCACAATATAACCTTGAAGTAGCTAAAAAATTCAGATATGTGGATAAGATTGCTCTAAGAGACTTGATCATAAACAAGGAGAAAGCTACTAGATCAAAAAGACCAAAGAAAGAAAAGGTTTCGAAGAAGGGAACTGCGATGGAGACTTAAGGAAGTAAAAGATAGAGGATGGCCAATGTGGATGTTTTGTTAGAGGCAACTATCACCCTTAGTTGAATTGATATTTGATCCTTGATTTTTTCACCCCTCACTGTGAAAGTTAAATTTTGGTCTTGAACCGACATAGTGCTTGTCAGCTTTTTAGCACAAGAAAAGGTGGAGGAGTGTTCACAGTTTCATTGTCAACACTGTGGTAGTGTTTTTGTGGCAATGGTGCACAAAAATACACCTCGTTAGCAATTGGTTGTTCCCTACAAAGGATCACAAACATAGTTGGTGATGTTAGTGAATAGACTTAGATAAACAAAGTAATGCAAATAGTGAAAACAATGCATATACAAACATAAACTAAAACGAACTGATAAATACACAAACAATGCTCAATGGAGCAAACAAGTCAACAAAATAATGGAAAAATCTCACTTTATTGACTACTGGTAGTAGAAGTTGAATACAATAGATGAATGTTAAACACTTGAAGAGAATTTTTTGAGTTATGACGCTCTTAAATCCTCATCAAGGAAGTTCTTTTCCTAAATTTGTTTGCAAGCCTCTCCTCTCTCTCAAAGAAGTATGAAGATTCTCCAATGGTGGATCTTGTCCTTTCACTAAGATGATGGATTTATTAGAAGAAATATGGCCAACATGATAGTGCTCTTACTTTATTTGGCTTCAACAATGTAATGTTGGTTTTCTCTGATAGCAATTTGGTCAGCATAACAATGTCTCTTCTTTTGGTTCTCCCATGGATTTTTTATACAGGAAATTTTGGACCCATCTTCCCTCTCTTAGTTCAAGCATGATAGTGACTCAAGAGTAGGACAAGATGATTCCACTACGGACTTCATCTCTTTAGGATGACTCCAAGTTGGCTATCCTTGACTGGAAATGTTAGGGAATCCTGCCCTAAGTGTGGGAAGTGGTCCTGAATTTATGGGTTGCACTTTTCCTCAACTACACGGATTTCAAAGAAAAAGTTGTGTGGTCATTCTTATAGCCTTATTTCCTGGTGAATTGTACAAATTTTTTCTTAATAACCTTAGGAGAAGTTAAATTTTTGGAACTTCCATAATGTTTTCAACTGGAAAATCTTTAGTTATACTTTTTATTAAACAATCTTAGCTGTCTTTTATAGTGTATGAGTTTCTCATGTTAACAGTTTCCCCCTGATGTATGAGGTTAGGAGCACATGTATAGCTGAAATACGTCACGTTTTTATATTCTAACCGAGAGTCTGCATAACTTCTTTGAGATAGAGAGAGAGTATCTTGTTGTGGAGATGAGTAGAGGAACCCCTTCACTGAGGAGAGATGGTAACCATTCTCTGAAGAAAACTAAAGTGATAAATAAAAAGTGCTTATACGAGGTGGGCATGTCCCATGCTCGTTATGATGACTTAGTTAATATAATCTGATATATATATATGTTCTATCAAGTCATATCATAGTAGGTTACATGCTGATGGTTGGTGATGATAATTATTGATGCCCTTAAGGGAATTTCTTGAACAAATAGACTAAATAAGGTGCTCCCATGCATCATCTATGTGAATCTCTTCTTGAGTAAGGTACTTATGGATGTATGGTTATTTGACTTTGGGAACCTCCCTTGCATTGTGGTGTAATCGTTGTTGAATGAGGTGCTTAGTGAAGCGTGGGTCTTCGACTAAATGGTAGAGCTACAGCAGTTATAAAGTATGATACCACCTTGACATGAAAATTGGTGTTGGTATCGAATTCCAGGGGGGGTGATGACATCAATGGGAAATGTTGATTCCCATTGTGCCACCCGAGGATGTTCCTTAAAGGGGGAATGCATCCAAGGTACGACCTCAATCTTGGAATATGAGTGGTGAAGTCGACAGGAAAGAAGCATCAACCGTCCAAGAAGTGTTGATATGTGGAATCAAGAAATCTAGTGAAGCAGATTGTAACATGGTGGGTCAACAAGGCATGATAACGAAAGCTGGCTATACTTAATGGATATGGACAACTAGCCCAAGGTTAGAGCTGTAATGCAAGTGGCGGCAGTCAAAACAATTTTTCTGGTGGGGGTAGCCCTGGAGTCAGTAGGAAATCTAGGGTATGTGTAAGTATGCTTTGACTGACATGATGGGGATAAGTGAATAATGTGTGAGCTCTGACCAAGGGTGACTAGAAACTATCGTCGGGTATAAGACACAAAAATATGGGTGGGAATCTTTTTCCTAAAAAAAAATTGTACACTTTCCAAAAGAATGTAAAGGTGGTTTGGATGTATAATACGGGTGCCCCAAAAAACATGTTCACCTCCATAACAATGTAGTGACGGTGTTTGTTTGCTAAAGGTGGGGGCCCCATTAGCTGGTCTTGGTGTGGGGTTTGTAGGGGGAATGAAGTGACACAAATGGGATATTTAAGTCAGGGGATGGTAGGCCAAGTGTGGAACATGGTAATGCATTCTACTTAGTCTGTCACAAAGTACCATGGGTGGCCTAGAAATGGGACATATGGTCGATGAATGCAGAAAAATGAGGCTAATATTAAAGACATGTAAGTGAAGTGGTTCTTGAGCCTGAGTAGGTGGTCATGGATCCCGATAGTGAATACGGGTCTATAAACATGAAGTGAGCCATGAGTGGGAGGTCTCTATCGATTGGCATGGATATTTATCATATGCAAGGAAAGGTGGTGATAAACATGGTTGAGATGGACCCTATGGTTCATTTTGGAGAAATGATGTCAAGATATGTAAAGCTTAAGAGGAAGTCTATCATGCTAAGTGGTGAACGATACATGCTCTGCTATTTTTTTGACAGGGTGTTGGTCGAAGTGGGTTTTTCATGATGTACCTGCAATATCCATGGCCAATACCCCAAGTGAAATCATCTTTTAAAACATATGAATAATCTACGATTGACTGAATGATATGAATTAAAAAACAAGAGAAGACACACTTGAAATGATTTTCTGGGCATGCGGTAGGTCAAAAAATGAGTCTTGGAAATCATTGAAGGGAGGGCTCCATGGTGGAGTGGTGTGATACTGATCCTTGTGTCTCTCCCAGTCCTATGGTTTTATAATGGGCTCCAAAAAAAGGCAAAGGGGTTGATACATAGGGCCGAGGGGACCAAATATCATTTAATTTGCAAATTCGATCCTTAGAGGTCAGAGCTAGTTCCAGGTGCATTTCTTACTATTGTGGTCAACCAGAGTACGAGGGATGCACATGGGGAGAAATAGATAGGAGCTTATACCTTAGCCTTTGTGTTTTCGGTGGTTGTAGGGTAGATAGGTTGTACAGGGGTCCCCTGTATGACATTTTTAACGTGTGAATTTAGGGTTGTGTGGGTGACTCATGTGGACTCATGTGATAACTGCATGAACCTATAAGATTTGTGTGGGGACACCGAATAAAAGTGACCCTCAGACACACGGCCCAAGCATCTCAGTCGTCATAAGTTGCAGCAATATCCATCGGGGGTCATTGTGGCTTGGCCGCTAGATCACACACAGTTTGTGCATCTATGTTAAACATAGACACACGTGGACATCGACCCTTTGGTGATAGCATCCTATGGTTTGACAGATGCGTGCACGTGGATCTATTTGGAATATGATTGTGCATTGTGCATGTCTATGGGGGGCATAAACACGTGATTTTCAGAAGAAAAAAAGTGGGTTTTTTTTCTTTTTTATATCTTAGGGAGAAAAAATTGGTTTTTGATATCCTTGATGGTAGGATGATGTGGAGAGAGCATGACTTGGTGACCCTATGTACAACGGTCAAGGGGGACCCGATAGTCAGCTAGACTTTGACTTGGTGGGGGTTGCTAAAGTTTCTTCAGAACCTCATATTGAGATTGCAGGGTAGATTCTTGCATTTTTTGATTCGCTCTTGGGATGAGGACTAGGAGGTTATGGTGATTCCTAGGGTTTATCTCCCTATATCAACCCAAATTGATGTATATTTTGTGGCAGGTTTAATTCCTCATGGGGAGGAATTTCCATATCCACTGCCATATGGGCATGTGGATATTCATCGATGGGTAGAGACTGAGGCTCACTATAGGCCCAACCCTTATGAGGAGGGTTGTATCAAGGTCGTTTCCATCTTGGATCTCACTGAATGGGTTTCTCTAGAGATGATCATCACGTTAACAGAGTCACCATCCCCCAACAGAGTATCGAGGCCTCAGATGACAGTCCTACAGTAGTTGCAGGTGGGCCACTTCTTTGATTGGGTTCATTTTGTGTACCGGGGCATGGCATCCTAGTTGACACAAGTGCAATGTGGCACGCTTCGAAGCTTTTCTACGCGAGTATTTTATGTAGCATTATGTATGAGAGGGTCGTGATGCTTTGACCTATTCTAGCAGTGTCGAGAGGGCCTACCAAGGACCCTCATATTCAACAGTGGGCACCTATGATACCACGAGCTAGTGGTGGTGCTGCAGGGTTTTATTGGAACACCATTGTGGAGGATTGCTTTAACTCCAACCCTCAGTTGATTTTGGAGTTACCCTACCATGGCATGGACTTTTTGGGAGATCCAGACATGGGGTTTCCTCCTAGTGATGCCTATGGAACATCAGGTATGAGAGTTATGTTTTCTTCATTAGTGTATTTTTTACATGTATGGATATGTTTTCTTTATATATGATTTTCTTAATACCATGTTTGTTTATTTGTAGATGAGGGGCCTTAGGGGCGACACCTATGCCCAAGAGACCTAGAGATGTGAGGCCACCTTCTGGGTCTGAGCAGATGGTGCAGCAGTGTCGGTTAGAGATTGGTGGACCCTCTAGTGAGGGTAGCAATGTAGTGGCAGCTAGGGAGACATAGTGGTGGCATGAGCGTGCAAAGGCAGCAAAGGCACAGTTTGAAGCTTCAGAAGCCAAGTTACAAAGTTACTAAAATACCTAGGGTAGAGTTGAGGCCTTTACTAGGGGGTTTCCCACTGAGGGTTGGGTGAAGCTAGAAGAGGTCATCATGGAGAATTAGATATCTCTTGAGAGGGCGCATTGATGAGCTTTGTACCGCATAACTATAGCGATGATCACGGTTGGTCCGATTTTTTCTCTTGGCGTGGAGATTGGTCCATGGGAGCAAGAGATAGGGCCTTGGTTCTAGATTTTGGATGATATTATGTATGTACTAGGGAAAGAACCCATTATCAGGATGCTCCCTTATGCTTTTGTTGACTTATTTATCTTGGCTGTGAGCCAGTGGATTACACAACTATTTTTTGTCCTCATATATTTTTTATATGTGTATATGGGATGGTATATTTTGGCAGCTGTTATGATGTGTCTTATGCATCTATACTTTTGATGTATTTCTACATTTGTTTGAGATGGATATTATGCTCATGGTTTATATGTCTTGATGGTTATATATATGTGATGTATGCCAGTCTAGGATTTGATTAGCTATATGATCAGCTGTATGATTTTGATCCCTTGGTATATTTGTAAATGTGATATGATCAAAATGTCAAGCTAACATTTATGCATGTAGATACTTCTGAAAAAGTAATGAATCACAAACCTGAAAGGTCTAGTTCAAATTTGATACAACTAGTTGGGAATCAAGGAATACATGTAAGTGACAGAAACTTAAGTGGTAGGCACCAACTAAAAGACCTACGACGACGTCATATTCAGCTTGATTGTTGGTGGCTGACCTGATACAAAGTTTGTTAGAGAAACAAGGTGTCCGGTTAGGAGAGTATATGGCCCAGGCCGCGGCAGCAAGGTTTTGCGACAATCGAGAGAAGAAGTTAGAAAATTAGTGATGATAGGCTGGCAGATGATCCCTCTCTAACACAAGATGAGAGAGTGATTTTTAGACTGGGTACACGATGAGGTCATCATCATACAAAAAATAAGTCATGGTGCATACATCTACATTCTAGGGCTTTAGTCATTTATGGGTGAAATGTTTTGAGGTAGAGACTATTGGCAAGAGTTTTTAGGTAAGTCCCATCGGGCTCTAACAAGATATACACCTCGTTGAGGAGGAAATGTTTGATAATGTATGGTTCCTTCCATAGGGTTTCGAGCTTCTTGGGTCCTAACACTTCTCAGGTAACATTGTAGCGAAGGAGTAACCCCCCCTCGGTTAATGTCTGATGGGTGATGTTGCGATAGAATGAGGATTTGACCCTCTCTTTGTGTGCTTCATTATTCTATTGGGATTCTCATCGAATTTGATCGACAAGATCCAGTTGTACCAACATTTGTTCCAAGGTTCAGTGTCACTAGGAAGCTCGATGGCAGAGTGTAAGTTAGGGATCTCACACTCAATGGAAAGTATATCTTCAACCCCATATACTAGTTGGAAGGGTGTAAACCCTATAGATGCCTTGACTATTGTACGTTATGCCCACAGGGCTAAGAACACCATATGGTGCCAATTGGTTATGTGATTGTTCACCATGCACTATAAAATGGTTTTGCGAACCTTGTTGGCTACTTCTACTTGATCATTATACTGAGGGTAGTATGGTGAATCAAACTCATGAGAGAAACCAAGGTGTTGGGATGGCTCTGGAAACCAACTCCTTTGGAACACCTAACCATGTTATGAAATGGTTGAATAAAAATTGTGCCACAGTTTATGTGGTGTTATTATATGTGTGCATCACTTCTACCCATTTGGTGAAGTAGTCAACGACAACCATAATGTACTTGTGGTTTCCAAATGATGGTGGGTTACAGGTCATGAAGTCGATCCCCCACTTGCAAATGAGGACGTGCACAATGACTGGATGTACAGGTTTTGGTGGTGCTCACACCATATGAGCGTATCATTAGCATCGCTCACATCTTTTAACTTCTTGTATGCAATCGTAGAAGAGGGTGGGCCAGAAATAACCATCACAGAGGATTTTTTGGGTGAGTACATCTCTGAGAGGTGGCCCCTGCAAGCCCAATTATTGCAATCCTTTAAGGCTTGCTTAGCTTGTTGGTGGTTGAGTCATCAACATAGGATGATGTCAATGCCTCTTTAATAGAGGACATCCCCCAGAAGGAGGTAACAAGGGGCCTGGTGTTGTATGTGCCTCTGATCATCGTGGGTAAGTTGGAGTTTTAACTTTTGAGTTCGTAAAAAGAGGAGGATGTCATCGTACCAAGGCTCATCTATTGATACTAAAAATATATGTTCATGGAGAAGAGCCTCATTAACGGGAGAGACTTGGGTCTTTGTTGGGAGATCTATGATAATGTCGCCAAGCATGAGTGCCTTTTTTCTCTCAGGAGAATTAAATTGTAGATCAAATTCTTGTACAATAACAATCCATCTAGCATATTTGTGGTTCATCATACGGGGATTGAGAAGATACCTCATGGGTTGAATAGTTCTTATTATAGTAGTGGTCTGAAGGATGATTTAATGTTGATCGTTCTGTACAAAATGTATGAGATCTAAGGAATTTTTTTCTTCTAGTTCATACTTTAATGCAGGCTCAAATAAGTTCTCTCTGACATAATAAATCTAGTCCATCCTGGACTAACACCCCAACGATGGTTACATCTGATGATGATAGGTATAGGGTATAGTATTTGTTGTGGCTAGGTGGGCTAATCAAAGGAGGTTGAGATGATGCATCTTGTAAAGCTTCGAATGATTTTTCAGCATGATCATCCCAATGGAAGGGAATATCCTGATGAAGGAGGTGCATGAAATGTTGTGCACAGGTACCATAATCGAGGACAAATTGTTGTAATAAATTGGCCTTATCCTCCAAGGTTTGTAAGATTTTTAATGTTTTTGGAGGTGGTACCTCCTTAATGGCTTGGACGTTGAGAGGGTCAACTCTTATACCTTGATGGGAAACTATGAAACCAAGTAGTCTTCTGGAATTAACACAAAATACGCACTTGAGAGGGTTCAAGCATAGGTTATATTTTCGACATCTTTGAAAGACCACGTGGAGATCCTCATGATGGTTAGCAAGCTTATTGAATCGTATTGTAAGTTTGTCCAGATATGTGAGGATAATATGAGCTAAATTATGGAATATATAGTTCATGGCTTGCTGGAAGGTGGCGCAAAAATTTTTGTGACCGAAACACATAACTTGGTATGAGAATATACCCCAACGGGTTGTAAAGTCCATTTTGTACTGATTTGTATGGTGAATCTGGATTTGGTTATACCTCTAGAACCCTTCCATGAAGGATAGGGCATCATGATTCGCACAAGCATCCATGACTTGGTCAATGAATGGCATCAGGTAATTGTCTTCGGGACAAGCTTTGTTCAGATCTATGAAATTAGTACAAATGTGGATGGTGCCATGTTTTTTCATGATGAGTACAGGGTTAGAAACCCAAGACATCTACATGATAGGATAGATGAACCTAGCTTTATGGAGTTTACCAATTTCCTGTTTGATTTCTTCAGCCTTAGAAGGATGTAACTATTGTTGTTTCTTCTTGATGGGATGGGCATCACGCCACGTGTCAATATGATGTTCCACAATGGTGGGATTTATTTCTATCATCTCCGTGTAATCCCACGAAAATATCCATCTATTCTTGGAATAAGGATGTGTACGTGGTTTTTCCTTCTAGAGAGCATGTCCCCCTCAAGGAGATCTCTTCAACTTTTCCATGTTTGTTTGAAATATTTACCTTTATGGTAGGTGAAATATTTGGCATGTTCCCTTCCTCAAATGCATCAAGTTTTGGGATGGGATATTTGAACCAATCGACATTTCTTGGTGGGAGGAAATCTTTTCACTCGATGGTGCAAATATTGTGGGTTGGTGCACTAGTTGGTACAAAAATAATTTCGAGTAGAGAAAATAAATGATGGTGCATGGCATCCAAAGGAAATTCAGATTCTATCATGGTTTCTAGAATATATTCATCTGACTGAAAAATATTATCTAGTGTTGACTTGGGGTGCGCCAGGTCTTGAGGTTGGGATTCAGACCTAGTTGTGTTGGTCGACAAGCGAGAATATGATTCGTTGGTTGATGTCATAGAACCAAGCGAGGTTGAAAAGGTGAATATGGGATTATTTTTATGCCATCGGTGGTGTTACCACTAGTGAGGTGGATTTTTCAGTCTTGACACCAAAAAATGATGAGTAGAGAGTGCGAGTCATGGTTCCCTAGGATGAGGAAATGAATCATATATGGTGTTGTGTGTTATCAGCATTAGGTGGTGGTAGAGTTTCATTTGTGGTGGGTTGATGCCACATGGGAGGAAGTTCTCGCATTACTGTTTGTGTATGAAGGGAAAAAGTAGCTTCCTCAATAGGAGTTTGATGTTGAATCCTAAGCTTCTGAAATGTTTGTAACATATGACATGTCTCGGTGCTATGAAAGGTACTGGTACAGATACTGCACATCGAAATAGAACTAACTGAATAGCTATTGTTGGTTGTGATATTTCTCATAGTATGAGACATTCAAACATGGTTGATGTCATGATATGGGAAATCCTAGGGTGGTAGACATCTATGCATATTAGTATTAGCATGATGTGACTTCCTGGTGTGGGTTTGCCTCAATGCTACTCCCACTACACGAAGACATGGAACGTACTTACAATTCCACGTATGATGTGATTGAGAGTAGATGCGACAATAACATAATGTTATTTTCTCTTGATTAGAGAGATGGATTTGTGGAATTTGGACTACTAAGTGAAAGATGTCATTAAACTTAATAAATTTGTGGCATTGATTTACCGAATGGTTGGGTTTATCAAATAGGGCACATGTGAGGGGTGATCTTTTTTGCTAGACAACCTTAGGTCATGTTTTTCCCAGTCTAAACTGATGATGGTGAAGGGAGATGTAGTGATGGGGACCTTGTTGAACTACTAGTGGCCGTTTCTCCTCAAACACACATAAAATGGACCTAGATGCTTCATTCCCTGTTGGTGGGGTATGATCTGATGGTTCAGTATCTAATCCAACTAAACTAGAATTTTCAGTGATAAATCACTGCATGAATCCTAACAAAGAATAATACGGAGAAAGGTGGGGATAGTGTCACACATGATGATTTCCTACACTAATATGGCAAGAGTGACATATGTGCCAGGGTCTGGTTCTTTGAGTGATGCGGGTAACTTGATATAATCAGTTAAAAGCCCTTAATTTGAGACATTAGTTTATTAAATGGTCTAGTATGTCACATAAAGCACAAGTGGGCGTTGGCAGGTGTGTCACTAGTTTAGGTTTCCTCTGACCATGGTGGGAGGTTGGTAGACCATACGAGGGGTAGAAGCAAGGATATTCTTCCCTTACTATGTAAAAAATGTTTTTAGATCCATCCTCTACTAGGAATAATTGGGTATTAGTTTGGTTGTGTGCAGCTAACGCATCTCAATATCGAGGGATTTTGAGAAAATTATGAGTGTAATTCTTGTATTACCTGCATATGGTGCATTTGTGGTTGGTGTGTAATTCCTTATGACTTGAATGTGGTCTTTTCTCCAGTACAGGGAGGAGGGATCGTTGTCACTTTTGGGGCATGTAGAAGAGATTTGAGCTCATTTAACTTGAGGCACTTATTGGCGGGGTGCCCAACTATTTCACATAAAGCACGGGGTTGAGGGACCCTAGACGAGGGAGCGTTCAGAGCTTCCAAATTTTTACCTTTTTTCTTATCCCTTGTTCTAGCACCATCTGGTGTCGGTGCAGGCACTTCTTTCGTAAGAACTTCTTGTGGTGTCGTGCTATCTTGAGGAGGAATAGGGCCGATGGCTGTCATAGTGATTCCTGAGCTTTTTGACGTGGCCTAAGGGGCCAAATACCATACCGATATCACGAGAGCCATATGGGGCAATGAGATCATTGCGATGACTTGATGTGAGACAAAACTAGGTAAGGGAAATAAGATTGGTGTTCGAGTGATGTAATATGGTAAGAAAGTTAGATTGACAACAACATTGTTGTTATTATTTGGAACTGGTTCTTGAGATTGGGGGGTGTTTTATGAGCTCATCAACCACACTAGTGCTCCTATGGTTGGGAAAATTTCCTCTATCATTGGAGGGTCTCCTAGGAATTTCTGTAAGAGTGTTAACCGCATAAATTGGCCAGGGTTGAGTTTGGTATAAGTGGTGATCCTTTCATGACAAGATGAGACTAAAGGTAGCACACTGTCAGGTGCAGGTAATGTCTTCTTCTCTTAATATGTGAGTTAATCTATTGTAATGATTTTTTCATCATGGGGAAATATCATTACCATGAACACAGACGAGGTGACTACTAACATCTTGTACATGTAACTTTGGTCCAATAGGATATTGTAATCCAATTGGACATATAGTACTTTGATATCTATTAGCACAGTTTTGCCAGCTAGTTGTACTAGCATGTTAGGGTATAGCCCTACAAAGGCTGAAGGTAACTCGTCATATTCTCTATGCATGATGTCAGAAGGCTTGAGTTTGAAGGATCCAAATTTCTTCCAAACAAATTTGGAAATTATACATGTAGATGCCCCTTCATCGGCAATGCAACAATGGATGGTGGTGTTTTGAACTGAGATTGAATTTTGAAAGCAACGGCTGATGGTAGTCATGGGGTAGCTTTATCTAAGTTGAAGACCATTAGGTGAGAATCGGTTGGGTCAATTTCACATAGAGAATAATGTAAGTATTTATGTTGGGTTGGGCATGTTTGCAAGACATCTAATGCTGACATAGCTTATGGTAATTGCGCTAAGTCATTGAGTATGCTATAGTTATGAGAAACTTTTGATTTCTGTCTTGCTCGACATAAAGGTCCTTTTACCATCTTTGGCATAGATTCTATAGGAAGTCGAGGAATGGTAAACCACCCTATAAGTATTTCCATGGTCAAGGTGGAAGAGTTTGGTGCTAGGGACGATTCATAACTTCTATTTTGCATTTGCACTCCTATCATGAAAATGGCATGATTAGCATTGTTATGGGGGTTCCATCCAGAAAAATGTTGTTGGTTATGATTTGGGTTGACCTAGGTTCGATCTATACTATGCACCAACAAAACCCTTAATCACCGCCCCTTTTGGCAAACAACCTACAAGCATATCACAGTCTCACCCGAAGTGACTATGGGAGGATGAAGAACCCGTTTTATGTAGCCATGGAGGATGTGTATATGTGGTATTATTATGTTTTTTTATTCCTAACATGCATAAGTTACTTTTCCACATTCATTCAATCACTTAAACATGTCATATAAACCCATAAATCATCATTGTGCTATAATCCAGTGCATAATAAATGACTATGCTACAACAGATAATAAGAAAATATACACATGAGGGCACCAATTTTACCGTGGTTCATCCCAATGTGGGACTACATCCATAAGGACTATTGCTTATAATAATAATTCTTGTACGACCAACAATTCTTGACCTGCACACTAAGTTGCAGGTCATATGCACACCAAGCTACAAACTTAGACCTCTGTGCACTTAGTTGCAGAGCCTTTCCTTCACAATAAAACCACAGATCACAAGAATAAAACCATTCAATTCAAGATGTGGTGTCTCTCTTATTTATTATCGATCCATATATATACTATTACATCGAGGGATATATCATCAAAATACCATGGTCTATATACCATCAACTCCCTAAAAGAATCTATGATGGTCCGAAAACCATTCATCTTTTACAACATTACATGTTTTTACAAAAGACGAGGGTCTTTGACCCACTGTGATGCCCTTATACCATGGGGTATATTCCAACTGCTTTTCTGTGTGGTCCACTTCATACTCCACTACACACTCCACTACACACTCCGCTCCACAAAATCCAGAGCCTTTTCAAAAATTTAAGCCAAGTTGGGTTGTGCCAAATAACCCCACAACACTCATATGTGACTCGTCCCGAGTCACTCAGTTGCTTTGCCTTTGATTTTTGCTGCAGTACTATTATAAGTATTGTTGAACTATTGTAGAGTGTATGTGAACTTCTTTTCTGCATTACACACCTCTTCCAGCAATGCTTCAGTCACATGTGTTGCATCCTTATGCACCATCGTTGTCTCCCTCTGTGGAAGCTCTTAGAGCTTCTCATCTACTACTTGCAATAGTTGGAGAGCCTCATCCTGCAATGGCTGAGTCCTCTCTGCTAAATCTTGTTCTCCCTTCTTCAGTTCCTCAATCTTCCTCTGGAGGGCCTTTCCCTCATTGATTTTTGCGAGCTTCTGCAAGATTGGTAAGGTATTCTCAGATTCCCAAATCTCTTCCCACTATTTCTGCTTCTGTTGAATCTCTTGCTGTAATTTCTGCACATTTGGATCTTCCTATAACGATGTCCAAATCTATAACATTTCATCCAACAATTTTCCATAGTCTGGCACTACTAAAATGATGTTGGCCATTATAGTCTTTAGGTTAGTCTCCCTCTTCTCTCTTACTTCATGTGGCATGGTTACGATCAACAATTCTTGACCTGCGCACTAAGTTGCAGGTCGTATGCACACTAAGCTACAAACTTATACCTCTGCACACTTAGTTGCAGAGCCTTTCCTTCACCATAAAACCATTAAATTCAAGATGTGGTGTCTCTCTTATTTATTATTGATCCATATATATACTATTATTCGACGGATATATCATCAAAATACCATGGTCTATATACCATCAACTCCCTAAAAGAATCTATGATGGTCTGAAAACCATTCATCTTTTACAACATTACATGTTTTTACAAAAGAGGAGGGTCTTTGACCCACTGTGATGCCCTTATACCATGGGGTATATTCCAACTTCTTTTCTGTGTGGTCCACTTTGCACTCCACTACACACTCCACTACGCACTCTGCTCCACAAAATCCAGAGCCTTTTCAAAAATTTAAGCCAAGTTGGGTTGTGCCAAATAACCCCACAACACTCACATGTGACTCATCCCGAGTCACTCAGCTGCTTTGCCTTTGATTTTTGTTGCAGTACTGTTATAAGTATTGTTGAACTATTGTAGAGTCTATGTGAACTTCTTTTCTGCATTACACACCTCTTCCAACAATGCTCTGGTCACATGTGTTGCATCCTTATGCACCATCATTGTCTCCCTGTGTGGAAGCTCTTAGAGCTTCTCATCTACTACCTGTAATAGTTGGAGAGCCTCATCCTGCAATGGCTGAGTCCTCTCTGCTAAATCTTATTCTCCCTTATTCAGTTCCTCAATCTTCCTTTGGAGGGCCTTTCCCTCATTGATTTTTGTGAGCTTCTGCAAGATTGGTAAGGTATTCACAAATTCCCAAATCTCTTCCCACTATTTCTGCTTTTGTTGAATCTCTTCCTGTAATTTCTGCACATTTGGATCTTCCTATAATGATGTCTAAATCTGTAAAATTTCATCCAACAATTTTCCATAGTCTGGCACTACTAAAATGATGTTGGCCATTACAGTCGTTAGGTTAGTCTCCCTCTTCTCTCTTACTTCCTGTGGCATGGTTGGTTGTTGCTTCATTTGCAGCTCACTTATCTGCATTTCATATTTAAATTGCACATCTGTAATTTTCTACTTGTATCCTTTCACTGCAAGGTCGAGCTTCGCAACCTTGTCCTCCACTGATTCTTCTTCATAGACATCAAGGTCCAGAATCTCTTTACATGTTGCTTCAACCACCTCCTTGATCTTTTGTTGCTACTGAACTGCTTGATCCCTCTCTTGGATCATCTGGTCAAGCTTCTGCTGAAGTGAAGCCAACTATTTCTCTACCTAAATATTCATCTGCAATGCATGTTGTTCATGGAGCTTCAACTCTTCTATTATCTCCATGTGCAGCTTATGTAGTCTTTGCAATGGTATCACTACAATGTTCATATTGACATGCTTCCACCCTCTTTCTTATTGGTGTACCTCGATGAAGTCAAACTGTAGTGCTATGGCTGGTATTTGTCCTAACCTCCCTGCAAGTGTAGCCTCTATTTTCCTTTCTTCTCCAATCATTTTCTCTATCTGTGTGGGTTTTCTAACTGTTTGTGCCAAAATTCTAAGTTCTGCAATCCACTCCTTCACACCTATGAGAAGTGTGACGTAGTGATCTCTCCACATATTCCACGACTTTGTTGTCACCTTTTAAATTCTATCCCAAATATTCTCCATGTCCCCATCAGTAAGGACCATTAGCATGATATCCTTCGTATTACCTACCTTTTGCTTCTTCTCGATCTTTGTGGAATCTTCACCCTGTGCCTTCCTTTTTTCTATGACACCTTGTTCTTCTTTTGTCTTTTTAGATTCCTTATTCTATTCATCTCCTTCAGAAGGATCCTGGTGACGCTCATCATGTTGCTCCTCTTTCTATGATTCCTGCTTATCCTTATCTTTGTCCTTTCCACTTGCTTCACCATGCTGTGAGGTGTCCTCCTCTGTCGCACTATCTTCTTCCTTTGCCTCTACCTCTGCCTCCAACGTAGTCATCCATTATGTTGTCCACTATTGTACTAGTATGAAGAGATTGTCTTTTTTTACTAATTATGGTAGTGGATGCCATTTCTCCTTTGTGTCCATGCGATCCTATATATACACTTCATGAAATTCGACCTTTGACTTCGCAATAGACCTATACTATTTGTATAGGCTTGGTGACAGGCGAAGGTGTTGATCCACCAACATATGAAAATCCATGTGATATAAGACAAAAACCATCTTGTTTTCCATTTCTCGCAATAGTTGAGTGGTATATAATAGTGAGGCATATCGCACGGCTTCACAAACATATGAAGCTACTAGAGGGAACCGCGAATCCTCCAGTTCTCTCCATGCTAGCATTGCTATACTAAAAATTAACCATGCATAATGGAATGTTGTACCTTTTTCTTGCACCTCACGACAGTTGTCCAGAAGTTCTTTCCAAAGGTATTCAACCTAGTTATACTAAACCCCATTTTCGCATTGCACAACTAATGAAACCACTACCACAGGGACTTCATTAGCCCAACACTTTCTCATGATATCCTGAGTCAATGTGTGTCCTTTGAAGCAAACTTCCTTATCACTAATTGAATTTATATCATATCCCCTCTTTTCCTTTCTTCAAGCCAAATGTTTTCTTCATGCTCTTGGCTATGGTGTAGTCCTAATGTTTTCCAATGAATTCTTTCATGGGGTTTCGCCCTTGATATGGTAGTCTCATGATTCTCCAAATCAAAATTAGGTCTATAGGGATCTTATTTCTCATCCATAAGCATCCATCATGCACCATCATGAGGAACTCTCACACACAAGTTGTGCTCCCCGAACTTCTGCCAAAGTGCTGCAC
This sequence comes from Pinus tabuliformis, assembly GCA_031772625.1. NCBI lineage: Eukaryota > Viridiplantae > Streptophyta > Pinopsida > Pinales > Pinaceae > Pinus > Pinus tabuliformis. Next base: position 84,061,214 of record CM062805.1, on the reverse strand, counting down.
ATTCAGCATGTTCATCAATCCTATATGCGTGAATCCATTTTCCCATTGTTTTGGTTCTATACTTGTCACTCTGCTCTCTGGGTAGTTTATTTGTTTCAGATATCAATCTGGTGCAAATTGTGGGTATTTCTTCCTATCATTGAAGTCGTAGTCTGCCAACTTCAGCTATGGTATTTTGCCAAGTAATTCCCCAGTAAATGGTACTTCCTCTGGAAATATGGGTGTGAATGTGCCAAACCTCACATCCTTCGAGTCTTTCACTGGTTTAGCATTGGGTTTTCTCGGTGGAATGTATGGTGGTATAGGCAATGGAAATTTTGCACCATCTATTTCCATCTGCTCTATGTGCTCCAATTCTTTCTCACTGTCTCTAACTTGGTCGACTTCATGTTGTGGTTCGACATGTTTATTATCTTGTTTCTTCCTTCTTCTCTCTTCCTCAATTGGTTTCTTCCATGGAGATCTTCACTATTTTTGTGATGTTGTTGTTATGGTTGATGTTGTTGTGGGTGTACCAGCGTCCAGGATTCTAGATATGCCCTTCTCATGAAAATTACAAATTATTTCTTCCCAAGAATGCTCAAATGATATATGACAGTGTTAATTTTTTAAACTTCTTCACACTATCAAGACTCGAACTCTCAATTCAGAATGTTCCAAATCTGAGTGGGACACAGATTTTTATAGCAATTTCGATTTTCTAACCTCATAATTAGCTTATATTTTATCTCCATTGTGTTCATTAATTGCATATCTATCCTTAGATCTTGTCAATATGTGCTCATAAATGCAACTTTCCACATTTTTTACGTTAACTTTCCCTTTTAACAATCATATTTTTATTTTTTTGGCGAACTTCAAAGACATCCATATTGTAGTGAACAACCCTTCTGATGTCGCATCTCCTATGTAATTCGACATAATCCAGACTATAGCGAAGTAACTCCCTACGTCAAAGCTCTCTATAATGTAGTTTATAATACAGTGCCCACTTTCAACTACAGGTGGCACTAAGACTCTTCTTTTTCCTTTAGAGCAAGGCTATAGGGACAAGGTTTTCCTTGTATAGCTTCAACCTAATGCCATTTACTCTTCCTTGAATCAATTATCCATTGAACTTTGCTTATTGAACTATGACTCCATCAGTAATATGCTTGATATTGTAGGGGCTCAACCAATGCATCTTGAATTTTCCTGGAAATTTTACAAACTTATTGTCATAGAGGAGAACAATCTATCCTACCTGGAACTTCTTCTGCTTAATATGTCTGTCATGCCAAGGATTTTCTCTTGCTTTTCTTCACTTCTATAAATCTGTCTTCTTCCAAAGAAATCAACTGTGAGATTATTTCCTCTATTGTATCAGGGTCTGCCATATCTATCAAAACTGCAATCCTCAATCCAGGCATAATGTATTACATGGGCATCACAGATTGTTTCCTATAAACTAACATGAAGGGTGTATGACCTGTCAACCTTTTTACATGTGGTCCTATAAGCCTATTGATCGAATATCTTTTTCTTATATATGTATTAAAGAATTACATGAACAAATTTGCATCTTAACCATAGAAACTTAATGTGCACATGAAAGAAGAGAAGAAACACATAAGGTGTGGAAAGAAGACAAGAGACTTGATAGTGGATTTCTTCCACTTTGGACTACGTCTCTGGGTCCTGCTTGATCAATGGGGAGGTCTTCATTCATTAAGTGTCATAAAAGAGAAATAAGTACAATCAGCATTTACAAAAGGATTATTATACCTCCAATATGGAAAATGGCTGAAAAATGTAGAGCCTTGTTGGGGAAACTGACATCACCATTTAGTTCCTATCACCAAGAGGTGAAAAATCGATATAAAATTCGCCCAATTCTGACACTAGACCAAAATTGACCCTCTAAAAAATGTTCTCAGGCAAGATTTCGTCCCCTACCATAGGCCACTGAAGGTTTCGCCCCCATGCAAAATAATAACCTCAAATTACATGCCACACTCTCTCCACCTGGTTGCACTGTGTAGAAGAGTTTAAATAAAAATTTGCCAGTGGATCTCCCAACAGAGACCATTGCCGTGCTGGTTAAAAATGAAGAGTGGTTGAGGAGGGGTCGAGGGATCAAATCCCGCCCCTCCCATTTCAATACATAATATATTGCACTGTTATAACATGTGGTGGGTCCGTCGGTCCAGTAGTCTACTCCCCCCCATTTCCACCGGGTAATGTGTTGCATATAAGGAGGTGGAGGGGTGACAGGGTTGACTGCCCACCCCCCATACTATATATGTTATGTTGGTTATGCTGGTTTTGGGGGTGGTGGGGTCATGGCCGCTCACCCCTTTTTAAATATTCAGTCTTTTGTTTGGTTCTGGGGGTGGTGGGGTCATGACTGCCCGCCGCTTTTTTTAACACTAAATTAATTGTGGGCTCCACCGAGGTGGTAGGGGTCATGGCCTACCGCCCATTTTTTTTAACTCATAACCCATTCAAAAAATTTCTCGAACCTTAGGGTCATTGGACTAATTAATCATCCTACAAATTTTCCTGGAAAAGTAGCCAGATACTAGTGTCAGGTTTTGGCCAAATTGTAGCCTCCTTAGGCCCACCACATGTGCAAGTCAACTTTAACTTTGACTTCTTCCATCTTTCTCATACAGACTCATATTTTAGTGTCATTCACACCGTTGGAATCAAGGTGACGAGCACTTCGATCTGGTGTCAAGTTCATCAACTTTCTTCCACTTTGAATTTTGAGCCTTTTACCATGCCACTAGTATCTGGAGATCCACCTGGATCAATCCTCCCCATTGAGAGCTTTTGGACCACCAAAAGCATTAACACCATTCAACATATGACCTGTGGTCTTTTCAAACAACACTTTCAATCATATGCATGCAAAACTAATACATCTTCTGCACTCATATACAACCACTCATGACTCAACAATCCCTCACTTGCCAAGAGTTTATAGCACACACTCTTTGGTCAAGGATTATACAATAACAATAAATACCTCAACTACTCATAAGAAGGCCAAAAAACATCATCGTTTCATTTTGAAGTGAACACATCATCACTTTTACATTTACTTGCAACACATGATTTACAAACTGAGGCCATACAAACTATTATTAAGAAAAACACCCTTTCCTTAATAAAGAAAACCACTAGGAATGTGTTTGAGCATTGTCACTAGCTAGCTTCTCTATTGTTGCTTTCTGTTTGTGGAGCATTTGGCACATGCTTTCCTGATGTCCCTCTTCATTGCAGTGACTACAACAATTTTTCTCTCTTCTTGAAGCACTTCCTTTGGTGTTCCTCTGATAACGATTCATGGAGCCCATACTATCATTGGAATAGGAGGAGGAATTCTTGTCATCCATTGTTGACTAGTCACTAGCTACTTTGAAGCTTTCCCCAATGTCCTTCCTAACATAATTGAGTCCTACATGACGAGGCATTTCCTCTACTTTGATGGCATTCATGATGCCCTGGCCATTAATGTCGAGGCACTTTCCCTGATATCTCATCTTCTTCAATAGCTTTGACCCAATACATGCAGTATACTTTTCAAAAGTAGTGAAATCATCATCAGGAAAAGTACATGGAATCAAAGAACTATTTTTTAGCTCAAGGGGGTTAGGCTGCAATCTTCCCAAGGCCTCATTCTTAGCTTGCAACTGGTTAGCAACCTCTATTTCTCCTCCTCTACTTCCCGTAGGAGCCTCCTTAGCTTAGCATTTTCTATTTGAAGGTTTTGCAGTAATTGCGCTCCTCCTCATAGTGAGCCTCATCATCGGCCATGTTCCTCCTTCGATGTGCATGCCCTACTTTGGGATCGAAATACTTTAGTTTCCCTTCACCTCTTTGAAACGTGTTTCTTGTTAGCATACAAACATGCAATTCACATCTACAAAGGCCTTCTCTGATACCACTTGATCCAAGATCTTTTGCTTATAGATGTATTAAAGAATTCCATGAACAATTATGTAGCTTAACCATAGAAACTTAATGTGCACATGAAAGAATAGAGGAAACACCTAAGGTATGTAAAGAAGACAAGAGACTTTGTAACAGAGTTCATCCAATTTGGACTACGTCTCCAGGCCCTCCTTGATCAATGGGGAGGCCTTTATTCATTAACTGGCATAAAAGAGAAAGAAGTACAATTAGCATTTACATAAGGAGTCATATACCTCCAATCTGGAAACTGGTCGAAAAAATGTTGAGCTCTGTTGCAAAAGCTAACATCACCATTGAGTTCCTATTGCCGACAGGTGCAAAATTGATATAACATTCACCCAATTCTGACACTAGACTAAAATTGACCCTCTAAAAAATGTGGTTAGGAAAGGTTTTGCCCCATTCCATGGGCCACTCAAGGTTCTGCCCTCCTACAAAATAATAACCTCGAATTCTATGTCACACCTTGTCCACCCGGCCGCACTGTACAAAAGAGTTTAAATAAAAAAAATTCGGTGGATCCCAACGGAGACATTAGAGTGCTGGTTAAAAATGAAGATTGGTTGAGCAGGGGTTAGGGGATCAAATCCTGCTCCCCCCCATTTCCTTCGGGTATCGTGTTGCATATAAAAAGGTGGAGGGGCGGCGAGGTTGACTGCCTGCCTTGCAAACTATATATGATATGTTGGTTATGGTGGGTTCCGAGATGGCAGGGTCATGGTTGCCCACCCCTTTTTAAATATTCAATTTTTTGTGTGGTTCCAGGGGTGGCGGGGTCATGAAGCTCGCCCCTTTTTTTAAACCTAAAATAATTGTGGGCTCCACCAGGGTGGCGAGGGTCATGGTCTGCCGCCCTTTTTTTTAAAACTCATAACCCGTTAAAAAAGATTCTTGAACCTTAGGGTCATTAGACATATTAATAATCCTATAAATTTTCCCAGAAAACTGGTTGGATTCTGGTGTTAAATTTCTGCCAAATTGCGGCCTCCTTAGGCCTGCCACATTTGCAAGTCAACCTTAACTTTGGCTGCTTCTATATTTTTCATACGGACTTGGATTAGAGTGTCATTCACGCCGTTTGAATCAGGGCCACAAGAACTTCGATCTCGTGTCAAGTTCATCAACTTTCTACCACTTTGAATTTTGAGCCTTTTACAATACCATTAGTATCTGGAGATCCACCTAGATCACCCATAAAATTGTTGGGATTCTAAGGTCCCAGTCATCTCTATTCACATTTCATATCTTAGTCAATATATTCTCCATAATATTATTAAATGCTTCTACTGTTCCATTGGCTTGAGGGTGATAAGGGGTACTCTTTTGGTGATAAACTTGGAATTCCTTAGTCAATGCTTCAATAGTTTTCTTCAGAAAGTGGGAACCTTTGTCACTCATCAAAATCTATAGACATCCAAATCTAGACAATACATACTCAAAATTAAACTTTATAGCAATCTCTACGCTGCACTCCCTTATTGGTTGTTCTTTGGCCCATCTTTTCAAGTAATCAATTTTCGTAATTATGTACCCCACACCAATCCTCTTTCCAAGTGATTGATGGGCCCAACAAAATCAATAGCCCACTTATCAAAGGCATGCAATGTAACTTTTGCTACCAATGGAATCTCATTGCTTCTTCAATGTTTTCCTAGTCTTTGAAACATATCACATGCTCCCTAGTACTCTTTCACATATTTATGTAGCGTAGGCCACCACAATCCTACTCTCAAGATCTTCTGTGAAATAGCTTTTCCTGCATGGTGTCCACCAGCTGCACCACCATGAGCTTCTGCTAGAATCATTTGTATTTCATGTTTATGAAAATATCTGTGCAATATTTCATCTAGTCCCATATTATATAATTGTCCTTCTATTAATGAAAATTCATTTGCCTTAACCACTAATTATTTCTTTTGTTGCGTAGTATACTCTGAAGGAGCCATCCCTATGTTCAAAAACTGAATGATATCTACAAAATGGTCATCTGCAACTCTAATTGAAAATAACTGTGCATCAGGGAGATTATCCTCTATGCTAGTTCGTTCTCCCCCTATTTCCAATCTTGATAAATGGTTAGGTCCTACATTCATTCTTCCTAGTTTCACAATGATTTCAAAGTCATATTTCTGGAATAACAGTAACCATATGCAAATATTTCCTCCTAAGATAGGCTTATTAAACAAATCATTTAATGAAAAATGACTTATAAACATTTTAAAGTGTGATCCCAGCAAATAGTCTCTAAATTTCTGCAAAGCATACACCATGGTTAGTCCTTCCCTCTCTGTAGTTGTGTAATTTTTTTCTACTTTTGATAACTTTATACTTAAAAAAGCTATAATATGATCAATTTCTTCTGCACCAAGTTGCGCCAATACTACTCCCAATGCTATACAAGAGGCATCCACATGGACATGGAATTCCTTATTCCAATCAAGGAACACTAATATAGGTGTAGCTACCATTTTTTCTTTGAATATGTCAAGGATCTTTTGACATTCTTCATTCCACTAAAAATTTACATCCTTCTTTAACAATTTCTCCATAGGTGTAGTGATTTGTGCATACCCCTTGATGAATTTTCTGTAATACCTAGTATGTCCCAATGTAGTGAAAAGATGTCTTACTGTCTTAGGTGGAGGCAAATTCACAATGATAGCTATCTTAGTAGGTTCCACCATTATTCCTTTCTTGCAAATAATATGTCCGAACAATATGCCAAAGGGTACACAAAATATGCACTTCTTTAAGTTCAAAGAGATTTGATATTGTCTACATGTGTCGAGCATAAGTTTTAAACTTCCAATATGGTTGCTTACCAACTCAAATATTGTCTAATCATCAAAAAATACCTTTACAAATTTGTGGATCCGTTCTTTAAAAGTTGCAACCACCACTCTAGAAAATATTGAAGGGCCATTCTTTAATCCAAAAGGCATTATTGTGTATTGATATGAGCCCCATTCTGTAGCAAATTTTGTCTTATGTCAATCTTCAGGTGCAATCCTAATCTAATGATAACCTGAAAATCCATATATAAATGATTAAGCATCCTAACCTCCTATATTGTCTAGCACTTCATCTATGAAAGGGGTAGGGAAGGGATCATGTAAACATGCATTATTTAACTTCCTTATATCAAGATAGATCCTAATCTCTCCTTGAGTCTTCTTTTCTTGCACCACCATAGGAATCACCCATTCTGATTCTTCTACTAGTTCAATAATTCCTATTGCTATCATCTTACCAAGCTCTACCTTCACTTTCTCCTTATACTTTGGGTTCAACCTGTAAGGTCTTTCTTTGATTGGCTTTGAATCATGCTTTAGGAGAATCTTCATGACTCCTAGATCTCCTATTATACCCTGCATCTATGAAAACTTGGAAGGAAATAGTTCTTTGTATTCATGAAGTGACTCTGTAACCTTATTAACTCTCTCTTCATCCCAAAAGTCTCTTATTGTTGCAAACTTAGGTTCCTTCTCTAATCCTATGTTCACCTTCTTAGTCTTCAGTGGCTTCGTTATATCTGGTATTTTTGGCTCAAGTCCAGTTACTTTGCAATATCCTTCTGATTCTGCTATGTCAATGTTACGAGGATCTTCTTCTTCTTCTGCAATAAGGATATAAAATTCTATTTCATTTTCTATCTATGCAGCCCAATTAGGCTACTTCAATGTTAATGAGGTTACATTCTCAAAGATCTTCTTCTTAACTATCTGAAGGGTCAAATCTATGTATGGGCAAGCATCATCAAAGCTAAATATTAATATGAAGCCATCAACCATGCATGCTTAGTTTACTGTACCATGTCTAAGCTTTGTTTCTAACTACTTGTTCTTAGGGATTGTCTCAAATGTATGAATGAATCCAAGTTCCCATTCTTGTTGTGGAATCTCCTTCCATCTTATAGTGCATAGTTGGATATTCTTCCTAGGATTAGTTTCACCATCATATTTCATCTCTATTTCTGTATCTATCTTTTCAAACCTTATCCATATCAATCTTTGACATTCTTGCCAGTCATCTATATTCTTTTTGTGTGTACCCCACCATCTAGCTGGACTAGCTTTCAAGGCTACATCCAAGGCTAACAACCTCCGATTCTCTGGAACTTGCTCCTTATAATCATTAAGAAAAGTACTTACATCACCAAAGTCATCATAAGAAGGTATATCACATACGTCAGATATCATACAATGAACTGATTTAGTAATTCTTGCACAACACCTTATGGATACTTCATGCAACCTATTCTGCCAGTTTTCCAACTCTTCTTTTGAGTCTGAGGTACAAGAACTATCATGCTCCCAAATAAACTTTCCTTCTGTAATAGGGTCAACCCAATCTTATTCCTTTGCTTTCATTTGATAGATATTATCTATATCGGCTATGTAGTATTCTTATCTAACTAATTTTGTATATCTTACTCCTTCTTATGGATCCAGGGGAAAAATTACTCTCATATTACTTCCTTCAAATATCATTCGTCTCTTCTTCAGATTAATTATATCCATATTGTCAAATTCCCAATCAAATCTAAGCAATGCAGGATAGGGCTTACTGTCATCAAAGATCTCTATTAATTCAAAATCAACAATAGCGTGAACCCCTTCAATGTCCATTGTTTCAACAGGTAGTCTTCCTAAGGGAAATATATTTTGCTAATGTTCCATCCTTAACTGAATAGGTGACCACTATAGCTTTGACTTACCCATTAACTCCCATGTTTGTTTTGTTAAAACATTAGCATCAGATCCCAGATCCACGATAACATAATCCATCTCATATACTCATATTCGCACCTTAAGCTACATCTTTCTTCCAGTTCTCTTTTGTCGATGAAAATTATTGATTGTGCGCATCTCACTCCATAGTGCTTCTTTGGATGCATAGGAAACTATCAACTCTTGAAGCCCTTCTACATCCTTTTGATATCTTAATAATTTTATACGAGTATGCAGAAAGGAATTTAGAATACTTTCTTGATTTGTTGAATCCTGGTCTTGTGTTAGAGCTTAATCCTATGTTGAAACTCAGATCTACATCGAAGCTTGATTATGTGTCGAAGATGATGACGCGTCACAACTATTTTTTTTCTTTGGATAGTTCTTTTGAAAACAGGCAGCTTAATGTCATCAGTCATATTTCTTCTTGGAGAGGGAGGGGGAGGGGGAGGGTCAGATTCAAAAATACCCTGGCTCTTTCTAGAATCTAGCTTCGGTGAACTCTGAGGCTAGAAGGGTGAATACTGTGAACTTACCTAGAGTTTATCAGTGTGGCTATCTTCTCTTTCACTTTTAGATTCACTCAAAAGAGGACTATACTCAATCTCTAAAAAGGCCTTTGGGTCTTGTCCATGAGCTCTCTTTCTACTTTCTATTCTATATCTTTTTCCAATTCGTCTTGTTCTAATCTCTTGCTTAGATTTATTCTCTTTTCTTCCAAACATAAGTAAACTAAAAATCTGCCTGCATCTGTAAAACTCCCTTGTCACATAGAAGAATTTTAATCCAAAGTTTCAAATACTTTAAATACTTACCTCACGGTCCTTTGAAGAATTGTTTTTCTGCTTCGCCATAGGACACAATCGAGTCTAATATGAACTCAATAATAAATCCTCCCAAGATGTTATTAATCCAGAAATCGATAGCCCTTGAAATCCTATTGTCAGTGCTTTTGAGTTGTTGTATTGATCCAGGCGGATATTGGTGGCCACCTGCCAAGTCCACCTGGACCCCCACCATTGTCTTTCTCAGCATTTTCAGTTTCCTTAATTGTAGCACAACTTACTATTTTTAGCAGTTTTTCGGGTCCTGAACTTCCGGAGCCGTTTTGAGGCCCTAAACGACGTTTTTTGGGGAATCCGGGGGCAACACGAGTCCATGGAATGGACTGGTGTTGCTTGTTCCAACAATGATAGTGCTCGGATAGATCTTTCTAATGAGCTATTGTATGCGTCAAACGGAGATCATATGCCAAAGTTACGACCCCGGGAAGTTGATGTACCAACTTACCCCCAAACGGGGCCCACAGTTTGGCGTTTCATCTCCTAGGGTTAGGTTTTGGAATGTTAAGGGTTTTTCCATTGTTTCTCAACAATAAATAGGCCTTCGAGCCTCATTGTAACACAGTTCAGAGGCATGTAGCCATCACATCTCTTCTCAGAGATAAGCTACCATCGCCCTAGCTAGTTCATTTCCATTTCTGTTTGTAAGCATATTTCAGTGTTTTCCATTAATGAAACGAAGTATTATTTCCATTGCATCTTTGTGTATATGGTTATCTCTGTAATTTTTTGCGTTCCTGTTTAAATCCGGATCAGTGGTATCAGAGCGGTCTGCTTTTTCTCTGTTTTTCTTTGCATGTCCCCAACAAGGTCGGGATATAAGGAGTTAGGGCTTGAACTGGTTGAACCTTTGCAAGACCAGCCTCGCAAATCCCGACGGCCTCCCATGGCGGACGAGAAGAAAGATGAGGGGGCAGGAGATCCCATCAAAATCTTGCTCGAAGAAGCGCTCGAGCGACAACGGAACGCGATGATGGACAGCTTTGCGCAGATCCTTCAGCGGCTACCCAGAAGCGGCGCATCGGCTTCCAGCAGCTCCTCTGGAAATGCCACACCCTTTAAGGTACAAGTTAATTTTGAAATCCCCATATTCGAGGGTCAGATAGACACCGATGCCGTAGATAAATGGTTAAATCTGCTAGAGGGTTATTTTTCTGTTCATGAATTTTCGAGTCGGGAAAAGATTGTTTTTGCTCTTCTCAAAGCAGCCCCCCACGTCAAGGACTGGTGGGAAACCTACTGCGAGCAGAAGGATGAAAGTACTGGCTCACTATTTTCAGCCGCACCCACCTGGGATTCATTCCGGGATGCCATCAAGGAGCAGTACTACCCTGTCGGAAGCTATGAGGATGAATACATAAAGTGGACCACGCTGCGGCAGGGAAGGGACCAAGACGTGCTGGAGTTCACCAATCTTTTCCATACCCTTCGCACAAAGTTGGGTATCAAGGATTCGGAGCAACATTTGATACTCAAATACTGTGGCTGCCTGCACAAGTACATCCAGGAAGAAATACAGTTCCTAAACATCCCCTCGCTCGGCGCAGCATACCGGTATGCTGTCAAGGTCGAGCAGAAGTTTAAACAAAGGAAGCGAGACTTTGGATCTGCGAATCCAAAGCAGGGGAAAGGTGCCCCTAAACCACAGAACAAAGGACAAAGCCAAGGCGAGACAGCCCAAGACAACCAGCCGAAGCTGCAAGCAAAGAGCAACGCCGCGAAGCCGAGAAAGGACACTGGAAAATGGTGCGAGTTCCATAAGAGCTCCACTCACAACACAAGTGAGTGTCGGGCCAAGCAGTCACTGGTGGCTGAGCTAAAGGTTTCAAAATCAGATGCATGTTCCGACTCTGAGTCAGAACCCGATAAGGGGTATGAAAAAGGGAAGCAGATCATTGATGCGGATCCCAGTGCCACTGTTGCTACCGCAAAGATCCAGAAAAATGAACCCGAAGATCCAGAGGAGGAGGAGCGTCTCTTCCACTCCCAGATGTGGGTAAAGGGCTCCCCGATACAGTTCATTGTTGATAGTGGGAGTCAAAAGATCCTCATTTCGGCAGAGGTCGTGAAGCGGTTGGGCTTACCGACCACAGCACATCCACAACCATACACCATTAGGTGGCTTCACCAAGGGCGAGATCTCCGCGTGAGCCAGCAGTGTCGCCTTCCATACAACATCAAGCCCTTCACGGATGAGGTATTGTGTGACATTTCTCCCCTTGAAGTTTGTGATGTATTACTAGGACAACCATACTTATGGAAGCGACATGCTGTGTATGAATCAAGGCCCCGTGCTGTTATTATTACATTGGGAAATAAGTTGTTCAGGATACCAGAGGTAGCACCACCTGCCGCCATCTCTTTGATTACTGCAAAACAATGTAGTAAGATCATTTCCAAAACCAGGAAATTTGTTTTCCTAATGATACGCCCTCAAGGGAAGAAGAAGACAGTGGCCGCGGCCTCCAAACGGGGTCCCTCTGCACGGCAGCTACAGATGGACAAGATTGTGGAGGAGTACGAAGGCATCTTCACCTCCCCGGCAAGGGTCCCTCTGCACTGTCAAGTCAAGCACTCCATCGATCTGACCCCAGGTGCACCGCTACCCAATGGACCAATTTATCGGCGCTCCGTTCTGGAGAACAATGAAATCAAGAGGCAGATTCAGGAGCTCCTGCAGAAAGGTCACATCCGTCCGAGTTCTTCGCCCTGTGGGAGCCCGATAGTGTTGGTACAGAAGAAGGATGGGACGTGGAGACTCTGTATTGACTATCGGGCGCTAAACAAGATCACTGTCTGTAATAGGTACCCGATTCCGCGGATTGATGACCTCCTAGACCAACTAAAGGGGGCGAAATATTTCAGCAAGATCAATCTGAAGTCAGGATATCACCAGGTACCAATTGAACCCTTAGACGTGTGGAAGACTGCCTTCAAATCCAAGGAGGGCCTCTTCGAATGGTTGGTCATGCCTTTCAGATTGACGAATGCTCCTGCAACCTTTATGAGGCTAATGGATGACATCTTGCGGCCATTCACCAACTCCTTTGTAGTAGTATACTTGGATGACATTCTGATCTTCAGCCAGAGTTGGGAAGAGCACCTCCACCACATCCGACAGGTTCTCCAAACACTGCGGCAACACAAGCTATGTGCCAATTTGGAGAAATGCACTTTTGGCATGACCGAGGTTTAGTATCTGGGATACATCATTGGTGAACAGGGGGTGCATGTCGATCCAGCCAAGGTCCAAGTCATTCAGGATTGGCCCTCTCCAACCACTCTAACAGAGCTTCGCAGCTTTCTAGGTCTTGCCAACTTCTACCGCAGGTTCATGTTGGGATTTTCTCATATTTCTTGGCCCTTGAGTCAAGTCACCAAGGGCGGGGCGAAAGCAAAATTCTTTTGGTCTGAATCTCAACAAAAGTCATTCAGGGAGTTGAAGGATCGCCTCTGCACGGCACCAGTTCTCGCGTTACCAGATTTACAACAACCATTTGAGGTCGAGACAGATGCCTCTGACTATGCTATTGGGGCAGTCCTTACTCAACATGGACATCCAGTGGCATATCACAGTGAAACACTTTCAGACACAGTCCGGAAGTACCCCACTTATGATAAAGAGATGTATTCCATTGTACAGGCCTGCCGACAATGGAAGCATTACATTTTGGGGAAGGAAACGGTCATCCACACAGACCACCGACCTCTGCAATTCATACAAACCCAAGGGAAATTGCAGAATGATCGCCATCAGAAGTGGTCTACATACCTGCAACAGTTTCACTTGAATATCAAGTATAAAAAGGGTAGCACCAATAATGTTGCAGATTCCCTCAGTCGACCACCGATCATGGCACTAACCACCGTGCTCAACTCTTGCGGGCACGAGACTTCTGATTGGCCACTTCTCTACAAAAGCGACCCAGAATTCGGCCACACATACCAGACACTCTTGGAGGGTCGGCAGGTTGCAGATTTTCACCTCCAGGATGCCCTATTATGCCACCTCGGTCACCTTTGTGTTCCTTCAAGCGAGCGTGCCAAGATGATTTGGGAAGCACACTACAGTCGGGCTGCTGGGCATTTCGGGGTCGAGAAAACAGTGGCAGTACTGCAAAACTATTTCTATTGGCCAAATCTTTGACAGGATGTTGGGAAGTACATCCGATCATGTACTGCCTGTGCCATTGCCAAACCGACCATTAAGAAGCAAGGCCTCTATACCCCGTTGCCTACCCCTAGTCGACCTTGGGAATCCATCTCCATGGATTACATGTCAGGCCTTCCTTCCACTAAGCATGGAAATGACTGTGTTTTTGTGGTCGTCGACAGGTTCTCAAAGATGGCCATTATGATGGCCTGCAAGAAGAATATCACAGCAGAAGCCACTGCTAAACTTTTCTTTGAACGAGTGTGGGTGCACTTTGGGATCCCACAGTCTATCATCTCAGATCGGGACAGTCGGTTTCTCAGCACCTTTTGGTCCAGTCTCTGGTCAATGCTGGACACCAAACTCACGAAGTCCACAGCCTTCCATCCTCAAACTGATGGCCAGACAGAGGTTGTCAATAGGATGATTGTGCACATTCTGTGCATGTATAACTCAAAGCATCCACGCACATGGGACGAGAGCCTCCCCTACGTTCAGCACAGCTACAACCAAGCTCTTCACAGCTCCACTGGCCATAGCCCTTTTCAGGTGGGTTTGGGATTCCAGCCACTATGCCCCATTGATTTGGCCATGCCACTTGCAGCTACTCACATGAATTCAGCTCATGTCCAGTCTGAAACAGATAAGGCCACCAGCTTCATTGAGCGCATCCAACATATTCGCCAGCAGGTCCATGACATTCTTGAGAAATCAAATGCCAAGTACAAGCAGCGACATGATCAACATCGGGTGCCACACAAGTTTCAGGTGGGCGAAAAAGTCTGGTTGCATTTGCAAAAGGAACGCCTTACTGGAGCCTATCGGAAATTGAGACCACTCCGATATGGTCCTTACACCATTACTAAGGCTATGGGAGACAATGCATTTGAGCTCAGCATTCCCCCATTCCTTGGCCTGCACCCAGTATTCAATGTGGACCGCCTTCGGCCATACTTTCCACCATTGCTAGACACATCCGACATTGCAGAACAGCTCTGTTGTGGGGAAAAATGCCTATGCAGGACAATCCTATCCACCTAAGGTGTGACAGTACCTTAGCAACAAACGAATACAACTACTTCAGTTTCTTCCTTTATGAAATATGAAAGAGAGGAGATTGGTGGACTTACCGTTATCTTTCGGTTGTCCCTCGATCTAGATCCTCTCCTCTTTGTGTGTCCACAGCTACTTGCCTCCTCGCTTTTGCTCCCACGAGATCACAAGAGAACAGCTACCTGTGACAAGAGAACAGCTACATGCAACAAGAGAAGGACACAATACAAAGGCAAATATACATATTCATAAACGATTCAGGATTAGAAGTAAATCAAATACACTAATGCAAATCATACAATAAACACCAGCATATAGGAAAGAACCAAGAAGCTTTATTGATTGATAAACAAGGTTCAGGAAGAGATACAACCCGTAAGGTTCCAACCCAGCATCTCCTTCCCAGCAGAATGGAATTCCTTCTTCAGCCCCTTTCAAAACATAAGCACCCAATGATCTAACCACAATCCAACAGCAATTCTTTGCAATTACAATATTCCAGCCTCCCATGACCTCCTGAGAGAGATCTATATATAGGAGTTTTGGAGAAAGGATGAGTCAGCTTGAGGCTGGCATGGAGCTAACTAGTGTCCTCTCCCACTTCAGTTCTTGAGTCCACTTGGAGGTTCTTGCTTCCACTTGGAGATTTGGAACCTCTTACTCATCACCAGTCGAATTCCCTGATCCAAGTGTCATTTTGGAAGCTTCCTGGGCATTGACACCTTGAGAAATGAGTCTGCCACTTGTCCAGTTACGCTCAGCGCAGGTAGCCTTCTTTGCAGTTGACATTCAGCGCAGGTAGACAGTGGAGTAGTTGACATTAAGCGCAGATGCTCAGTGGAGCAGTTGACATGATCCAGAAATGGCCTGTTTTTGAGTGTTTTCAGGTGGAGAACTTTTGTGAATTGCTGTGGTTTGCTGGCCTTGTTCCTCTAGGGGTAGGAACAACATGTTTAGGGACTTTGGATCCCTTAATTATTGACATTTCATGCTCAGTGATGCAAGGCACAAAAATGTCTATAACAAGCTCAAACCCACAGAATTAAATCCAGATTGCATGGAAGAAGCTGCAACTGATCGGATCATGGACACACAGATCAAGAACACTCACCAACAGAATATCCAACTGTATCGAGTTGTCAAAGCGAGCCAACTCCTTCAGCAGGGCAAGTGGCTCACCAGGGAACAAGTTCAGCAGAAGTTTCCTCATCTCATGGAGGAGCTCAACGCAATGGGGACCATTGCTTCCTAAGGGGGGAGGAATGATCCAGGTGGATATTGGTGGCCACCTGCCAAGTCCACCTGGACCCCCACCATTGTCTTTCTCAGCATTTTCAGTTTCCTTAATTGTAGCACAACTTACTATTTTTAGCAGTTTTTCGGGTCCTGAACTTCCGGAGCTGTTTTGAGGCCCTAAACGACGTTTTTTGGGGAATCCGGGGGCAACACGAGTCCATGAAATGGACTGGTGTTGCCCATTTGAACAATGATAGTGCTCGGATAGATCTTTCTAATGAGCTATTGTACGCGTCAAACGGAGATCATATGCCAAAGTTACGACCCCGGGAAGTTGATATACCAACTTACCCCCAAACGGGGCCCACAGTTTGGCGTTTCATCTCCTAAGGTTAGGTTTTGGAATGTTAAGGGTTTTTCCATTGTTTCTCAACAATAAATAGGCCTTCGAGCCTCATTGTAACACAGTTCAGAGGCATGTAGCCATCACATCTCTTCTCAGAGATAAGCTACCATCGCCCTAGCTAGTTCATTTCCATTTCTGTTTGTAAGCATATTTCAGTATTTTCCATTAATGAAACGAAGTATTATTTCTGCTGCATCTTTGTGTATATGGTTATCTCTGTGATTTGTTGCGTTCCTGTTTAAATCCGGATCATGTATCAGTTCAGGAGTCCACACCGTAGGTTCTACACCTTTTAAAACAAGTCTTTCTTTCAGTTAACCTTGATATACACTCGTACAGTTCGACAAGAAATGATGCAAAGAAAATTTCGTATTGATTTGTAAAAATATATCTTTGTAACCAAGTTTCAGACTTCAAGCAAGGTTTTATGTTCTCTTGATCTGCAAATTCTCGCTCCTTTAATTCTAGCCAATCTTGAATTTCCTTCTTCAACAGATTCCACACAAACATATTCCTCAAATAGATCTTGGTCCTGGCAATGGAGTGATTTTTTTGTTATGATTTGGGTTGACCCAGCTTCGATCTATAATGCGCACCAATAAAACCCTCAATCAATGTCCCACTTGGCAATGACCTGCAAGTAGATCGCAGTCTCACCCGAAGTGACTATGGGAGGATGCAAAATGAGGTTTATGTAGCCTTGAAGGATGTCGAGATGTGGTATTATTATGTTTGCTTATTCCTAACCTTCATAACTTACTTTGTTGCATTCATTCAATCACTTAAACATGTCATATAAACGCATAAAACATCATTGTCATGTAATAAAATGCAGCTGTAATAAACAGTTACACTACAACAAATAATAAGAAAATATACACATGAGGAAATTTATTTTACCATGGTTCATCCCAATGTGGGACTACGTCCACAAGAACTGTTTCTTATAATAATAATATATGTACAACCAACAGTTTTTGACCTGTGCACTAAGCTCCAAGTCATCTACGAACTCAACTACAGACTCAGGTCTCTGCACACTCAGCGGCAGAGTCTTTCCTTCACCATAAAACCACAGATCACAAGAATACAACCATTCAATTCAAGATATGATGTCTCCCTTATTTATTATTGATACCTATATATATTGTTACATCGAGGAATATATCAACAAAATACCATGGTCCATATACTATGGACTCCCTGAAACAGTCTATGATGGTCCAAAAATCATTCATCATTTAAAACATTACATGCTTTTAAAAAAGAGGAGGGGTTTCTACTCACTCCAACGCCCTTATACCACATGATTTATTCTAACTTCTTTCCTGTGTGGTCCACTTCGCACTCTGTAATGCTCTCCACTGTGCACTTTTTCCCACAAAATGTGAAGTCTTTTCCAAAATTTTGGCCAAGTTGGGTTGTGCCCAACAAATTTGGGTGGGGTGATTTTTCTTGAGTGTTAACCACTCCCTAATGAGGGAAAGTGTATTACATTACTAAGTCTTTTTTACCCCCTTTCCCTATTGTCCTGTATCCTTTTTAACTTAGGGAGTTGCGGATAATGATGGGTATAATGACGGTATTCCCCATAGATAGAAGAAGAATGATTAGTCTATAGACTTGTGTTCTTGTTTTGCTTATATCAATTGTTTTTGATTGATCCCTCATTTTGATTCCAGTTAGGGTTACCCCTTACCAGTGCCCATGGGCGTTGTTGGTGGTTGCTACCCCCCTTTTTGGGTTCTCCCTTTAGTTTTCTCCTTGGTTTTTTCTTAGCAACATTATATGGGTTAGATGGGTTCAGCTACTCCTCTAATTTATTTTTATGAATGAGAGAAGGTTTCACTAGATTAACCCTTGCATTATTTTGTGTTGGTTGTTGTGTCGAGAAAGGAGAATATTTGTTTCCTTGTCCTTGATTGGTATATGGATTCTGGGAAGAGGACACTAAATTTGTATTCCTAGAGGAGTATTGGTTTCCATGTGGGGAAAGATATGAGCCTCCTTAAGGGGGATGATATTGGTGAACCCTACTAACCATATTCTACATTGGTGTGGGTTGACTGGTGTAGTATCCTGTATACTTCAATGGTGGTGTGTTTTGTGTAGCATCAAATGCTTGGCCATCGAACGAGCATGCAGGGTATTGGTAGGTGTTGTTGAGTTGGTTTTTTTGGAAATAATAATAATACTTAGAGGCGGGGTGAATCAATATTAAGGTTAATTTTCAACTTTTATGCCTATTTAATTTTCTTATTCAAGCTTAGAACCCATCCATATAATTAACAACAATATGTAATATGGCAGAAACATGAAATCAACATCAAAGCATACACACCATGAGAATCATACACATGAGTCACAAGGTTTTTCATGTGGAAACCCTTTCGGGAAAAAACTACCAAGCTTGTTGTTTTTATTGATGTAAAATAAGAGCACCTACTCTATTACATCAATCTGTTTTGTGAGCACCCACTCACAGGAAGCACCATCTCCCTTTGATTGTTTGCTAGCACCGACTAGTAGGAAGCACTAACTCCCTCTATTTGTAGACACCTGCCTAGCTTACCAGAAGTACCATGTGAGGAATTGACCTCATGGATTTATTGCAAGCACCAACTTGTAGCTCCTAGGATTTACATAAGCACCAACTTGCAAGAGGCACCAACCCCCAAGCCTTCTCAAGCACCCACTTGAGAATGTAAGCACTAACATCTTGTATGCATGCACCATTCCACACTCAAATAAGAACTCAATGTTCTCTTTAATTTGGCAGCCACTTTACTTGACAACAACTTTATTCTCTACTCACTTTCCTCACTATGCAACACTCTACAGCGGCGCACTGATCTGTTCAACATTAGTCACTCATCACCATCCAGGAGTCCCTCTATTCTCCAATCTTCATTGGAATGCACTTAGATCTTGGCCTCTTTCTCTGCACAACACACACATAGCTCTCGACCTCCTTTCTCTGCATAGGCACTTTCGACCACTCTCACAACACACGGACACTTCAGGCCTTACACACAACACATAGGCTCAACTATCTACCTTAGTCATAACAACAAAGTAAACTACCACCTTTATCATAGAGTGCACAAGCAAATATCTTTGCCTTTCTCACAACAACATTGCTCTCGGTGTCTCTTACCTCTACATAGGCACTCTCAACCGCACTATGCAGAACAGGCTCTTACTCAGCCTTACATAGTAGTGCCCACTCTCACAGATATTTTTTCTTATCTCACTGGCCACAATGTTGCTTTCCCCCACATTTCTCATTCGAGTTCCTAGGTTTTATTCCTCTGTTTCCTCCCCAATCAATGCTGCCACACTATCCTGTGTTCACACTGTGTTAGTGTACCTTGAAATGGCCCTTCATTCTGTTTTTACATCTGACTTGGTCACTGTCACTGGATTGACCATGAGAATGGGAACTCTGATTGCTTCTCTATAGTAAGAAATAATTCTCAATCCACCTATGCGCTCCAACCAGGCACAGTTCTCCTTGTTTGAAACTCTCCCATCATTGAGGCTCTCCATGCTTATTCATGGTTTCATAGTACTCAGCATGGCTTCTCTCTTTTTCATATATTTCTATAATATGTGCAGGGGATATCAGACATGGCTTTCTTTCAATGTTGAGACAATCGCAACAGTTCTTTGATAGTAGCCATTAATCGTGTGACTAACTCCTCTGTTTCGTACTCAATCCTATAGCTCCCAACACATATGCCTTTAACTCTCAGTATTATACTATATCGGATATTTTCCCTATAAGAAATTTATTGTCAAGAGACATTACAAAAACAATGAGTTCTAATGTCCTTGGCCCTTTCTATATAGCCCCTTTCTATTTTCCTCCATGAGACTGGGTGTAGTGACCGGAGGCTTAGAACTTAGGTGTTAGTACTTTAGTGTCCTATCAAGGGCCTTTCTCCTATTATTATTTCTCTGCATGCCTAGTTTTGTTATTTTCCTCTTGACGAAGAGCCAACACATTGAAAGCCCCCTTTCAACATTTTTTAATTGCCAACTGTTATAAAGTGTTGACATCCTCAATCCTCTGATAGCTGACTTCCGATATGACATCATCGCTGCCATGTGGCACTTCCTGAGTGGTGACATGTGTCACCCGTACATGGCCCATTAGGCCCCATCAAAATGCCAAAAATGTTTGCCATGTGTCCTTCCATACCACCACGTCATGTTGACGTCAGTTGCCACTTGTCCCTTATCAAAGCCAATCAGATGTTTCCATGTGCCCCTATTGGATCCAATCATATGCTGCCATGTGTCCTTATTGGAGTGAATCATATTCTACCACGTGTCTTGCTAGAGGAGAGGGAAAAGGACTAGTCCACCATTGGTTTTGTGATGAATTCCTTTGTTATTTCTCTTTTGGCATTCGTAACGACTTTTAACTTTATCGGCGTTTTAACCATATCACAACTTTTTAAAGGGTTCACACTTGGAAATTTCTAATATTTTGATGTGCCAATATTTGACATTCCAATGCGTTGATCTACCAATCTTCGATATCTCTGGACCTCTGATTGCCAATACACCAAACTATGATGTTGCGAAGCGGTGGTATACTTAATCACCAATATATGATCGTCAATATGGATGATCTCTGGGGTTGTGATTGCTGATATGCCTGATATGATGACCTCTGATATGTGACCATGGATATGCCTGGATCGCCGATCTCTGATATGTGATATTTCCTCCTGCCTAAGGCTTCAAATCCCTAAACTTTAGCAGGCCATAATTTTTTAACCAGGAATTCATCCCTGGACTCCCACATATCATTGGAAATCTCTTCCAAATAACTTTCCAATGAAGAGGGTTTGATGTAGTCTTTGATCCCATCTGCTACCTCTAATATGGCTCCAAATTCTCTGCCACTCTTCTTCTCCTTGACTCTCTAGACAACTAGAATCACAACCACCAAGGTGGTCCTCTACATGAAGCCTGCAGCTACCATGGATTTTCCACATGGTCCATCATTGTAATCATCAATTTATGGCTTCTATAATAAGCCTTCTACTATGATTATTTTCTACAAGAATCATGCAGCTACCATGTAATTCCATCTGGCGCATCACTATAATCATCATTTTATGACTCTTCCACTAAGCTTGCTGCTATGATGCTTCTCCACTTAAATATTTCATATATCATAGGAATCCCTCTAAGACATGGAAAACCATCAGATTCCTCCTCGACCATCACTGCCAACATCTGTTGTAATAAGCATCCAAGATAGTCTAGTTGACATCAATGCCAATACTCTTACCAATAGTTAGGCAATGCCAACTGCCCAACACATCTCCCAAACATGATTACTGACATCAATGCCAACACACTTAGAGATGCCTTCACTAGGAGACTAGCCATCCATCCAATTCCAATTGTTCAACAATCTCCCCCTTTGGCATTGATGGAAACACTCCATCCTTCTCTTCATGTGATGGCCAAACCTCATGTTGCTTCCACACATCTCATTGCATGAGACACCAATGGCCTTCTTTCTTTTGCACCTGCCATCATATCTTCTCCACAAATTCTCTCCCCCTTTGACATCAATGGAAAGGGGATACAAGCTACCTTTCTCTCTCCATGCAATCACTTGGCTTTGAAGACTAGAGTCTAGCTGCCAAGATGTGCATTATGCCTCGTAGATATCTATGCGAGGGCTGACACTATTGTTGCTCCATAAACTGGACATATGTGATATGCTCCCCATAAACATATACTACCTCTTATTTTCACTTCTAGTTTTGGACACCTTATGACTGCTTGTCGAACACTCTCTGTTATCAACAAAAATTGGTCATTTAACCATATCTAACTAGATGGATTGAAATACACCATGTAAGACCAATTTTACCATAGTAAAATTGCTTTCACCATAAGAAATTACTTGATAAACCACATTTATTAAGTTATTTATGGTTAAACCCATGAGAAATAACTAAATAAATCATTTGTTTCTATCATTTGTAGTAGATCCACATTGTTTTACAATCATTTTTACTGTTAATGTTGTTTGTCATCTGTAATCTAAAGTGGTTTCTTTTCATACACTCTCGATAAGAATACCATATAACACACTCTCCACCAATTCATCTGTAGTATCGAAAATATTGATACCCATTAAACTGTGCATGGTATTGTTGCTATTGCAAATACCAATTAATGATGATTCATTTCAGCTCACACTTCTTCATTGTTGTTGTTGCTGATATTGTGCTCACATTTTTTAGCATCTCCACATCTCCCCTTGATATCTTTCTCATACAATAAAGACTTCTACTTATACCAATTGCACCAAAGGAAATGATACAAATGGAACAATGTAATAGGAAAACTCTAATATTTCTTTTCTCAAAAAGAAATGTCCATTTTCCCACAAGGTTACTCAACATGAGCCCAATACAACCAATTGATATTGCGATAGCTATTGAGGTTTAAGGTAAATGGAAAGATTGCACCAATAATGTTTCATGAACACAAGACTGCTATGCATAATAAAACTTACAACTTAAATGAAATAGGGGTATTTCACCAAATATGTGAACCTTTAATTTTCTCAACGATCTCCCTTTTTGAGGCTTCCCATTGTTACCTGCTACTTCTTATCAATGGAGCTCCCCCTGAGCCAATGCTCTTTGATCTCCTGCAAATGATTTCTTGCCTCTCTGTGGGGACTGATCCTGTGGAGCTAACATGACTTTGATCTTCTTGTCATTCCACACTTCCATTGCAGCCCATCTTCTTCCTGCAACATAAGATATTGTTGTGTACTCTTCATGTTGGTTGCACTTCTCCTTTTCAATGTTGATACATTCAAAATAAACCAATTTATTCTTGTAATCAGCAAGAAAACACAACCATACCATCATCAATCAAATGCACTTTTCTATTTGTTCTTATTGTCTTCTTGCATCTAATTTATTTAGCCTCCCTTGAGGTCATTCTCTTCCTTTGCTGAAGAGAAATAGAGGAACTACTCCCGCTAAGTAGATCATCCTCCTTCTTCCTCCAAGCCTTCAAAGGTCAAGTTCTGGCAGAAGCATTACCATCTTTCTTCTTCTTTGCCCCTGTTTGGGTCTTCTCTTGACTGTGCATGAATAAAGGAAATTTCTCTTTCACCTCCTCTTTCTTCACCCAAATACTTTTCATGCCTTTCTACTTTACAAGGAGGTCCATCACACAGGTAATCGGATCATTCTCCTTGTTTCTTCATCCTCTTTCCATCTTTCTCTTTTGACACAGAGCACTGAAGACAAGTGTGTATCTCTCAACTCCATTCTTTCTCCTTGTCTTCAAATCCCAAGCCATTGCATTCACATGCATATGATGAGAAGCATTCCATTTCTTCTCATTTCTGGAGCCAGCTCTCCTATGCCTAATATTTCCATAGTTGTAGCATTCAACATGCCTTAAGACTGGGTAGCAGAGGAGTTACTCTCTTTGGAAAATCTTTTGTAAAAACTCATATTGCAGCCAACATGCCTTCTCCTAGCCTTTTTATGCATTCTTGGGTTGTTGCTACCTAGCACATCTTGTTTACTTGCATTCCATCTATAATTTATGGCTTTATGTCCAAAGTTATTGCAAGAAAAGAAATACCCATAAAAAGGCTTTTCATGACAGAGGTTACCTTTTATTTGAATGCTCTGTCCTTGACGAGGAAAGGACATATTTTGGATCTTCATGTTCCTTTCATGACAAATTGCATTGTTTCCTTGCAATCTTTCTTCCAACTACCTAGATCTCTCCTACTGCACTACTGGCTTTTGCTTCTTAGCCTTCTACTGCTTCTTTTTCTTCTCTCGTTGCTGCTATTTTCCAACAACCTTGCTTTATTTCTTTTTGTTGAAATATTGATCTTCCATTACATGGGAATTTGACCCTTCAATAGTCACAATCTTGGAGCTTGTTTTTTCCTTGAAACCCACACTAGTCTTGATGAAATGGGATATTTTCTTGCAAAGAATCTCATCCAAGAATTTCTTGCTCCCTTCAAGCTTTTGATATTGAGACAACTTTTTTTTTTACTTTTCTAATTCATGTCTCAATGAGACTACCTCATTTTGTAATCTCCCATAGTAAGCTTCCTTCTCGCTCAGCTGATTGGCTAACCTCCCATTTAGTCTGCTAGCCTCTTCTTGTTCAACATTTAGATAAACTAATGTTTTTCTTAACCTTTCATTCTCAAGCTCATAAATCTTTAGTTTCTCCTTTTGCTTGAGATTTTCCTCTAATAGATCCTTGATCTCCTTTAGATCCAAGATCAACCTCTTTCTGAAAAATATCCTTTCATCTAGATCCTTTTCTTCACTATCAGAGGTGCTAGCTGAGTTACCACAGAGATTTACAACCATCTTTGTGTCCATGAAGTATTCCACAGATCTAAGGGTTATCCCTTCTTGATCACCAACTGGGGTATTCTAGTTCTGTCCTATGGACAAACACACAAGGAATTGCTCTTCTTCCTCCGAGGATTCCTCATTTTCTATTTCTACTAAAGTGGGTCCATATTCATTACAATTACTAGATGCATGGATATCTCTATCTTCATGTGATACACATGTACATCTAGATAATGAAGGACTTATCTCTTTGCATTTATCACAAAGAAATAGCCTACCTTCTGAGTAGTATGGTCTCTCTTCTTGGACTTCTTCATCATCAACAATAGTGTGATGAGTAGCAATTTCTCCATATTCTAGTTCATTGCTAAAGAAACAGGCGTCCTTAGCCACTTCTTCAACCACATGGATATCTCCATCATGCAGACATTGCAGTCTTTCTAGCACTTCCATTGCTAACTCACAATGCCTCACTTTATCAGCATTTGACTTAGACAACCCTTTCATCATGACCTCTTTGTCCTTTTCGTTATGCTCATTCTTTTCTCTACTCACAATAGAGGCATACATATCAACATTCAAGGCCAGTAAATATTCCAGCATTAAAACCTCACAAACTTGATAGTCCGATCCATTTAAAAGTGGAACTCCTTCTGCTGTTAGCCAAGCGATATTAGCCATCGTTTCCCTTTGATCTACCTTCTAGCGATTAAGCTATTCCTAAAGGAATGTGGCTCTGATACCAACTTATAGAAACAATGATGATACTAAGAGCTAATTTTAAAATTTTATGCCTATTTAATTTTCTTATTCAAGCTTTGCACCCATCCATATAATCAATAGCAATATGTAATATGGTAGCAACATGAAATCAACATACAAGCATACACACCACAAGTATCATACACATGAGACACAAGGTTTTTCACGTGGAAACCCTTTTAGGAAAAAACCACCAAGCTTGTTGTTTTACATATTGATGTAAAATAAGACGGCCTACTCTATTACATTAGTTTGTTTTGTGAGCACCCACTCACAGGAAGCACCAACTCCCTTTTATTGTTTTCTAGCATCGACTAGCTAGAAGCACAAACTTGCAAGAGGAACCAATTCCCAAGCCTTCTCAAGTGCCCACTAGAGAATGGAAGCACCACCTTCATGTATGTAGGCACAACCCCACACTCAAATAAGAACTGAATGTTCTCTGTACTTTGGAAGACACTCTTCGTGATAACAACTTTATTCTCTTCTCACTTTGCTCACTCTATAGTAGTCTATAGCAGCCCATTGATCTACTTATTAGTAGTCACTCATCACCATCTAGGCATCCCTCTATTCTTTGCTCTTCCTTGGCATGCACTCATCTCTCGGCCTCTTGCTCTCCACAGCACACACACGGCTCTTGGCTTCCTTTATTTGCATAAGAAATTTCAGCCTTTCTCAAGCACATAGGCACTTCAGGCCTCACACATAGCACATAGGATCAACTCTCTGCCTTTCTCACAATAGCACAAGAAACTACCGCCTTAATCATAGACTGCACAGGCTCATCTCTCTGTCTTTCTCACAACAACATTGCTCTCAGGGTCTCTTACCTTTGTATAGGCACTCTCAGCCTCACTCTATAGAATATGCTTTTACTTAGCCTTACACGGTAGTACAAACTCTCACAGAGCTTATTTCTTAGCTCATTGGCCAGAATTTTTCTTTCCCCCACATTTTTCATTCAAGATCCTAGGTTTTGTTACTCTACTACCTCCCCGATCAATGCTACCACATTATCCTATGTTCACATTGTGCTATTGTACCTTGGCATGGCCCTTAATTTTATTGTTGCATTTGACTTGGTCACTGCCATTGCATTAACCATGAGAATGGGAACTATGACTATTTCTCCATATTGAGAATGAATTCTCACTACACCTGCACACTCCAAACAGGGATAGTCCTCTCTGTTTTCAACTCTCCCATCATTAAGGCTCTCCATGCTTATTCATTGTTTCATAGTACTTTGGCATGGCTTCTCTGTTTTTCATTTATTTCTACATTACATGCACGAGATATCTAAGATGGCTTTCTTTCAACATCGAGACAAGCCTGGAAGTTCTTTGACAGTAGCCATTACTCATGTGACCAACTCCTCTATTCCACATTCAATCTTGTAGTTGCTGACCCATATGCCTTCAAATCTCTGTATTACACTATGTCAGAGATTTTCCCTATCGAAACTTTATTCTTAAGAGACATTATGAAAACATTGAGTTTCGATGTCCTTAACCCTTTTTGTTTAGCCCCATTTTATTTTCCTCCATGGGACTAGGTGTACTGACCAGAGGCTTAGCACTTAGGTGCTAAGTCCTTTAGAATCCTATCGAGAGACTTTCTCCTAGTGTTATTTATCTACGCCTGTAGTTTCCTTAGTTTTCTCTTGACCAAGTGCAAATATATAATAAGCCCCCTTATTGTCCTTTTTCAATTTCCAATTGTTATAAAGTGTCAACATCCTCAATGTTCCGATCATCGAGTTCTGATATGAAATCATCACTTCCACATGGCACTTCTTGAGTGGTGACACATATCACACGAATATGGCCCATTAGGCCCCCTCTAAACACAAAAAATTCCTTCCATGTGTCCTTCCATACCTAGACACCATGCTAACATCAACTCCCACTTGTCCATTGTCGGAGCCAATCAGATGTTGTTGAATAATCTAGGGCTAATGTAGTTAATGAGATTCTTCTTCCATGTCAACTATTTGTGTTGTATTTTGTCTTTAGATTATTAGCATAATATTTTTCTTATTATAATTAGTGTGTGTGTGTTTCTTCCTCAACAAATATGTATCAAAGAAAAGAGATAAGAGCACAAGATATGGCATTACCTAGGGCAAAATCCTCTCCCTCTTGGAGAAGAAAACCTGCACAAAATTCTTCATATAGAGATTCCTATTGATGAGCACCAAGACCATGACTCTTGACTTTCTGAGCCACTCCAAGACCAAGACACCAATCCTCTTCACTACTCTGTTTATCTTCATCACTTCTGCTATACCAGGGTCAAAACTATTGTATCACTAAGGACATCATAGTAGCATCACCACTGAAACAATGATTTTTCATTTACTAAGATCTGCTACACCCTTCACTGAGATCATATATACATTCTTGAGATCATCTTTTGTGTCTTCAATGAAATTATCATCATACCGATGAGATCTATATGTACATATATCCATGAGAGTTATGCTGATAACCTTTATCATGATCAAGACTTCATGACTATGTTATTATCAAGCTCATGACAAAGATCGAGATCGTGACAAGTCATGACGTGTTGCTATGGGGTCATATCCAAATGTGTTACTACAATGATATGTCGAGAGTGTAGCTTTTTCATTCATGGGTATGAATTCCCTTAAGAACTGACATCATCATCATGAGACTGTCATGAGTATGCATTCCCTTCAGAGTAGTCCAAGACTACATCCTTCCATCCATAAGTATGCCGAGAGTATGTATCATAGTGACATCATTTATCTGATTGCATTGAATCTCTAGAGTGAGTTGCACATAGACTCTGTTACGTGATTCTTCTTCATCACATATATGCCGAGAGTAATTCCTTCATTAGTATGATGAGAACAAACCTTGACATAGAGATTTCATTGAGTACCAAGATAGATCTTTCATGAGATCATACATCGAGATTATATGTGTCATTTTTCGTATTAACGAGATCATGCATTGGATATGCCACCGAGATGTTATCCCTTTCTGTATCGTATGAAGTTTTAGAGTGATCCAAAGGTTCCTGTTCATTGATTATTCTAGTTTCATATATATATATATATATATATATATATATATATATTTTGTTGACCATATATGCAAGCCAACATGAGCCAGTGAAACTTTGTGTCCTTCTGTTGAGCTGAAATGTCATATTTTTATATACTTTCACTTGACTGTCTTTCTCACCGTTTTTGTAGGCATACCTTTTCCTTGGAGGATGGAGCTTGTCATGGAGGGCTACTTGACACTAGGTTGACCATGTACATTACATAAATTCTCAAGAGGATCTATTTAACACGATTTTGACTCTTTGACTTTCCTAGACCTATGGAATGAGCAAGAAACTCATTCATAATTTACAAAAATAATATTTCTTTTTCTTGACAAGTACAAAGATCAAAATTACATTGAAAAATGTCAAACCTATTTACACTTTTATTCAACACTCCCTCTTAACTAGGGAGGTATTTACAATTGTATGTAGTTATTCTCAATCTGAATAATTTCTCATAAGAAGAATTGGATTGGTAATCTGATCTTTATAGCATCATATCAAGCAGCATTGTCATAGTGCAAGGCCTTGACTAACAACTCCATCTCTCCATGATACCATGAGCTACAATGCTAGCGAGACCGATGATTTATAGATACCTTCATCATTGCCTCTCAAGGTACATACCCACTTGGGTGTTCACTGACTATGACCTTCTAGGAATATTCTTATCTAGGGTTCCCAACCCTCAAAGAATATTTGTCCTCTTGCCTACTCTTATGTTGGATACCCTACACATCCTCAAAGAGTATTGAATTGCAGATGATTACACAAACCTCCATTCTTTCTTCCCATGTGAAGACAAGAATTATGTGTCTATCATGTTTCTATATTTCCATTCATGGCATTCATTTATACTTATGGTTGTTAGTCCTGGTCTAATGCATGACACATGAAATAGAAAAAACACAATTGTCACTCCTTTGTAATTAGGGGTGATCTAATTCAAACTCCCTCCTGAGCAAGGATCTGTCAGATATTCCTCTTATCTATGGATTCTTCTATATCTCAGCCACTTATTCTTCATGGGTCCTTCAGCTGCTTGATCAACTTCTCTACTTGATGTCATGAAATTTAGTTGAGCTTCTTTCGTGTATGGCAATAGCCATCCATCACTTTCCTTCTTGATTTGTTATGTCATTCCTTTCTTCATGGAAAGTGGCCTTCTTGGTACATATATGGAACCTTCATCACATGGATACTTATTCCTCATCATGTTTCTTTCAAGAATTTCCATCCACCACATGGATTCTAGTTGTACTTGTACTTACAACTCTTGTGCCAGTAGCCCTACATGAACTCATCCAGATATTATTCAAGAAATAAAAACATAAAATCAAATAAAATTGTACCTTTAGAGATGGATCTTCATCATGAAATATTCCTGTAGGTATCAACATCCTGCATACATGTTGACACATCTCCAAAAGATATCCATTGTCAAGGGTCTTCATCTTTTTTATACTTTCATCAGAGTGTTCATATCCTTCCAGAAGATTTCCTAGACAAATCTTGTTGGTCACTTGGATGTTGATCACCTTCATCATGGTTGCATATCTCACGATCTCTTCCTTACCCACACACATTTCTAAGAGTTTCCAATCAGAGCTTCTTAGTCAACTACCTCATACTTCATATCAGGACATATTATGTTGATTTCATCGAGTGTGACTTATGCCTTTTTGGATCCTTTCAGAGGAGGATGCCCTTTTCCTTTGATCATGCTTCTTAAGATAGAAGTAACGATCCATATTATGTGCAACCATATGACATGATATTATAAAATTTAAGCATAAGCATGCATACCTTATTTTACCATTAGGTCATCTAGGCTCCTTCTAGTAGCTTTCTTGATTGCAGTATCTTCAACCCCTTGATCTACTTTTTCTCTTATGTCATCACCATTCATGAATTCCATAAATTGGAGTTCTTGATGAAACACTTGCTTCCTCTCTAGATTAGTGAATCTTATGATAAGGATTCCATCAAAGAATCTTGAGGATCTTGCATATCCCCATCTGGAAAATATTCTCTTCTTGATTTATGATGAGACATATCCTGGATGATTTGTTCCTTTCCTTTAGTGTCCAATGAGGTTCCTGCTATATCCTTTAATGTTTACTATCATGGATTTTTGTTCTTCTTGATTCCCACGAGATCCTGCTTCCAATGCTTTCATGATGCCATGATGCATCTTATTATCATGATCATATCTAAATATTTAGGAGCTTTTGATATGACCCGTTTTGTGAGGGATATCATATACTCACAATGGAGATTTGTTGCTCCCTCTTTCCTTGGCCGTTTTCTTCAGCTTCCTCCATCTTTCCAGTGATATGAGCTTTCTTTTCACAATATATCCATAGTTCTTGTTTTGTCTTACTTGAGAACCAGAATTTCATTTTCCTTCTACAAATGTTTGAGTCCTTTATTCTTTAACATTTTTGTCTACAACTTATCTTTCTCTATCTAACATAGAGACCACAAATTGGTGAATGAGGTAACCTTCTTGTTTATATACATTTGTTACCTTGCTTATATGTTGGAACAATGATGATTATCTTATTATCATCTTTCCAAGATCTTTATGAAGTTATTCCTTCATTCTTTGATGTTAACCATCGAGTCTAAGTGATATGACATTCTTTTCACTTTCAGGGAATATATTTTTTAGTATTTCATATATATATATCTTTATGCCTCCTCTTTTGCTACATAGGCATGGGAGGACCTTTGAGTGATATCCTATGAGTATGTTGTTACATTTCAGCCAATGTTTGAATTTCATAGATCTTTCCATAGACATCAATGACTTCTCTTTTCTATGAGGATTATAACAATCCTCCTTATTCTATGCAAGGAATTTCGATGACTTATTGAGCTATAGATATCCTTGCAATCATGAAGTCATTTTATGAAATTGATTAATGAAAAATACTTACTTGATTTGTGAAGACCAAATATTCACCTTGATCATGTTAATGAAGATTAACGAGGGATTGTTTTTGAATGATCTTCTTCTAGGGTGAGAAAACTATCTTCTCCTTGTTGAAGATGATGACAATGTTTTCCTGCTTTTATGCTTTGCCTTGTAGATCATGACTGCTTCTAGGGTTTTAACTTTCTCCAAGCTGATGTGATCTTCATTTTAAGATCCTTTGAGCTACCTTTCTTTTTGTACAAAATGATGAGTTTATAGATGGCTTTTTGATAATGACTATGGTGACACAAGCTCTTGTTGTTGTAGGCTACTTTTTGATGTAGGGTTTGATCAAGATTAAGGTTTGATTCTACAATGTAGATCTTGATGTTCTTCAACTTGTTTTGATGCCTTCCTAGAAACTTTATCCTTGAATGTCTATTTTCTTCCCTTTCTCTGACTGTAACCATAGCTCTAATTCCATGTTGAAGAATCTAGGGCTAATGTAGTCAATCAGATTCTTCTTCCATGACAACTATATGTGATGTATTTTGTCTTTAGATTATTAGCAAAATATTTTTCGTATTATCATTAGTGTGTGTGTCTCTTCCTTTAACAAATAGCTATCAAAGCAAAGACACAATAGCACAAGATATGGCATTCTGCGAGGGCCAGAATGTCTCCCTCTTGGAGAGGAAAACCCACACAAAATTCTTCTTATAGATATTCCTACTAATGAACACCAAGACCATGACTCTTGATTTTATGAGCCACTCCAATACCAAGACACCAATCCTCTTCATTGTTGTGTTTATCTTCATCACTTATGTTGTACCAAGGTCAATATTATTGTATCACTAAGGACATGATAACAACATCCTCACTAAAACAATGAATGTTCATTTACCGAGATCTACTACACCCTTCACTGAGATCATAGTTGTATCCTTTAGATCATCTTTTGTGTCTTCACTAAAATTATCATCATACTAATTAGATCTATATGTACATAGATCCATGAGAGTTTCACTGATAACCTTTATCATGATCAAGACTTCATGACTATGTTATTATCAAGCTCATGACAGAGATCAAGATCATGACAAGTCATGACGTGTTGTTGTGGGGTCGTATCCAAACATGTTACTGTAATGATATGTTGGGAGTGTAGCCTTTTCATTCACGATTATACATTCCCTTAAGAACCAAGATCATTATCATGAGATTTCCATTACAGTAGTGTTGGTTCGGAGTAGGCCGAGACTGTATCCTTCCATTCATAAGTATGTCGAGAGTATATATCATAGCAACATCATTTATCTGACATCATTGAATCTCCAAAGTGATTTACCAGTAGACTATGTTACATGATTCTTCTTCATCACATAGATTCTAAGAGTAATTCCTTCATTTGTATAATGAGAGCAATCCCCGACACAGAGCTTTCACTGAGTATCGAGACAGAGCTTTCATGAGATCATACATCTAGATTTTGTTTGTCACTTTTCATATTAACAAGATCATGCATTAGATATGTCACCAAGATTTTATCTCTTTTTGTATCTTACGAAGTTTCAGAATGATCCAAATATTCTTGTTCATTGATTATTCTAGTTTCATATATATATATATATATATATATATATATATATATATATCGTTCGTTGACCATATATGCAAGCCAACATGAGCTAGTGAAAATTTGCATCCCTTTGTTGAGCCGACATGCCATCTCTTTTATATACTTTGACTTGACTACCTTTCTCACCATTTTTGAAGGCATACATTTTCCTTGAAGGATGGCACTTGTCTTGGAGGGCTACTTGGCACTAGGTTGACCCACGTACATTACATAAATTCTTAAGAATAGCTCTTTAACATGATTTTGACTCTTTTACTTTCCTAGAACTATGGAATGAGAAAGAAACTCATTCATATAATTTAAAAAAATAATATTTATTTTCTTGACAAGTACAAAGATCAAAATTACTTTGACAAATATTGAATCTAGTTACATGTTTCTTCAAGATATGCTACCATGTGTCCCTATCAGAGCCAATCACATGCTGCCATGTGTCTGTATAGGAGCCAAACATATTCTACCATGTGTCTTGCTAAAGGAGAGATAAAAAGGCTCTCCCACCTTTTGTTTTGCAATGAATTCCTTTGTTATTTCTCTTTTGGCATTCCCAGTGGCTTTTAACGCTATCGATGTTTTAACCATATCGCAACTTTTTAAAGGGTTCACACTTGGAAATTCTATATATTGTGATACATTGTTCTCTGACATTCCAATGCACTGATATGCCGATCTCTGATGTCTTTGGACCTCCGATTTCCGATATATGAAACTATGATTTTGTGATGTACTGGTATGCCCTACCTCCGATATGTGATCGTCGATATGGCTGATCTCTGGGCTTTGCGGTCCTTGATATGCCTAATATGCTGAACTTCGATGATGTGATCGTCGGTATGTTTGGATCACCAATTTCCGATATACTTCCAATCCCTGAACTTCAACAAGCCATAACATTTCAACCAGGAATCCATTTTTGGACTATCGTTGGAAAGATCTTCCATAGCACTTTCCAATGGAGAGGGTCTGATGTAGTCTTTGAGCCCATATGTAGCACATATGCTACCTCTAATATGGCTCCAAAATCTTTCCCACTCTTCTACTCCTTTACTCTCCAGACAACGGGAATCGCAACCATCAAGGTGATCCTCTACATGAAGCTTGCAGCTACCATGGAATTACCTCCTAGTCCATCACTTTAATCATAAATTTATGGCTTCTCTAACAAGCCTTCTACAGTGATGATTTTCTACAAGAATCCTGTAGCTACCATGGACTTTCATATCAATCCTCACTGTAATCATCATTTTATGGATTTTCCAATAAGCCTCCTACTATGATGAGTCTCTACATAAAGGTAGCAGCTATTATAGGAATCCTTCTGAGCCATGAACAACCATGGGATTCCTCTTGGGCCATCACTTCCAACATCTTCTATGACAAACATCCAAGCTAGTCTAGTTGAAATCAATGCCAACACTCATGCCAACAGTTACACAATGCTAGCTGCCCAACACATATCCTTGACATGAATTTTTACATGAATGCCAAGACACTTGTAGATGCCTTCACTATGCCACTAGCCATCTAGACAAAGCAAATTGTCCAATAGGTTTGGGGTTATGGACGCAATCAATCCTTTAGTGGAATTGGATGCACCTTGTGTCTCTTTATAATCTTACAAGCGTGAAGTGTCTAAAAGCACATGATATATGTATCGAGACTCAATGTATATAAGCTCTAACTATTGATATTTTCTAATGGCTTCTTCCTCATTATGCAGGGATTAATTTTCCACATCTTTTGAAATTTCTGATGTGAGGGATCTCAAAAACAAGTCGAGGAGAACTTTATCTTTAAATTGTGCTTTAAACAAGATACATTGTTTCCACCATTCATGTATATGATTCAATATGTGGGTAGCATGTGTTTATTTCAAGTGGGTGAGGAGTTCTAGGCCTGAATGATGACGAACCAGGAGTTATAAAAATGTGAGGAAAATTGTAGCCAGTGCATTGAAGTTCCCATGTGATACAGAAGGCTGCTCAATGTACCATTTCACTTCTAGCCCAACAAGGGTGGTTTGAAATAGTCATAATTGAATAGTATCATATGTGATACTATTATATGAACACCACAGGTGAAAATTCATGACATGTTTTCTTAGATCTTCTCCCTATTTCCCTTCAGAGTTTTGAATGTCTGAAGGGAGCTTGGTGGGCATAGCTAGTCAATTCTGGGTATGGGCAATTGGGTCATTGGTTAGATTACTTAAATCCATTAGGTTTAAAGAAGCTAAGAATGAGATCTACAATTTATTCACATTTTGAAATGATTTTGGATATCTATATGTAAAGGGGTCCTCTGTGGGGAGTTTAAGGATAACTACCTCGATGGGTCTCTCGTGTACTGTCCGGAGGAGTGGTATGTGGGATCCCCAAGGGCTAGAACGCGGGGACCCTAGTGGCATCTTGAAGGGTTTGCTTTGATGGGGATGGGTCCCAAGCAAAGATGCACCAATAAAAGAATATCCTATAATGGTGGTTGTGTGAATTCCTCTACGCTTAAATAGCAAGAGTCTTGGCACACCTCCTGGTAATGGGGGGAGGTTTAAGAAACATCTAGATTGATGAGGATTCATGGAGTTCCCTATGGTGTCTATTAGAGTGTGTAATATGTTTTTTATGGTGAGGGAAGTAGATGATTATTCAAAAAAAAAATCACATACATAAAACAAAGAAAAATATAAAAAGATTACTTTCCCTTTAACTTTAGCTTATGTGATCAAACAAACAAAAAATGGTTTTCATTTTTGTTGTTTGAAAAAATATCCTAAGAAGTTATAATCATCCTTACCACTCTCAAAGTAACGGGCCTTACGGATATATCTTCTGATGGGTCCTAGCACAATGTCCCAAAAGAACTAGCAAAGCCTTCCAGCAGTCAAGGAATCAACCAAGTTAATGAAAATGAGGCTCAAGTGTTTCCTGCACTTTCACCTATAGGGAACATATGCCCTATATTTGGCCACTAAAGTTCCTTCGTCCCACGTGAGTGATGAGCACCAGTATTGCAGCAAGAATGTTGCAACTCCTCGGGCTACCAACTTTACTTTATCCACCCGGGGTTCGTACAAACTTGGAGGTGACAGTGTTGTATACACAAGTAAAAGTGATGGTTCTACCCTTTTTTCACTGGTCAGCTGGTGAGAGACCACTAGGTTTTTTCAAGCCAGATTTCTATGGATTCAGAAGAAGCTTGACTACTAATGTGAGAAAGAGAAATCTACTGTAAGAGAAAGCTTGTCTACTGCAATAAGGAAAAAGAATGAAATCCAATGCTAAAATCACACCATTTTCTAACTAACTGCTAAGAGACTCTACTTCAAAAATATTTCTAAGTTAATCATGTATGAAATTCTGCTATCCTAATCATGTAAGTTCCAAATATAAAATATTACTACCGTGCATGTCATTGACAAGAATAAATCTGTTTTTCTTTTTTATCTTTTTTATGGAAGTGTGAAAGCTTATCCCTTTTGGCAATGTCACAGGTGGCTTAGGAATGTTGGTCGATGTTTGGAAGGTTTGGGAGACCCTTAGGTGACCTTTTTTGGCTTCCTAGAGGCTTTTCCCTCAATTCGGCCTCAAAACAGGTCACTACAGGAAAGCTACAAGATGTCTGAAAACCCTACAGGATTCCTTGTATTTCTACAGGATACAACCGAGAGAAAAATGATGGGTGCTGAAGGTGATGGAATGCTTAGGGAAGGTGGTTAGTGGATGAATGAAGCAAGAAAATGCATAGGATCACTCAGAACTCAAAACCAAGGTTGGGAGATGGTTGGATTTTCTCAACATGCTTGGAGAAGTTTCCTTGTAAAATGATGAAATTGTGAGGGTCTTAGTGAAAGCAAGGAATGATCATGGATGGATGAAGTTTGAAGGAGGTTGTAGGATATGAGATCTCTCTTTACTTTTGAAACACCTACATTACATCAAACATTGATATTTGCCAAAAAATCATGTAAACAAGGAGAATTTCAATAAGCTAGGAAAACATAGTTTAATGAGCTAGCTATCTACTTCATGCATGAGGAAAACTTGTAGCATAAGAAGGAATCATTGATGATATCTAGAGTAAGGCTGAATATGGGAGAAATTATGACTAGGTCCTACTCTTGCAAATTGATCAAATGTTGGCTTAAGTACAGAAAACTCTAAATTCCATGAGAAAGTAGAATTCTATCTCTTTGGGGCTGCATAGGAGTCATTTCCTCAAATCATGATCACTGAAGGAAGAAGTGAGGCCAAAACACCTATTTACAGCTTTTTGATGGTTCTTTATCTCTTCTAAACTACTTCTGAAGTAAAGCACAAATGGAAGCAAACTCATAAAGAAACTAATAAAATCTACACTACTTGCAATGAAATATTTCTAAAGACAATTTAACCATGAATCTATGAAATCAATCTAAGAATACAGATACAAGAAGAGGAGCCTTTTCTTCTAGTGTTGGGCCCTAACCCAAGAGCTTCAGACCTCTGAGTTAACTCAGTACTAGATCAAGGAAGAGCTCATTCTCATTATCAAAATAGAAAATTACATAGCAATGTCTTCCACAAGTCTGGAGTTAAAAAATAACTAGTGTTTTTACAAAAAAAAATTGAATCCTAATGAGTCTCTAGGCCTCTTTATCTATACAACTTAAGTCCTCAATGACTACTTTAAATCTAGGGAGGCTCAACTCCAAAACTTGAGATAAAATAACTCTTTGACTGTCACTTGCTCGATTTCCTTTTGATCTTCATGACGTGGCTGCTTGTACTCCAAGCCAGTGTGATTGATGGAGGAATATTCAAATGAGGTAGGAGTAAATGAGTGGGATTTACCTCCTACAATCTCTCTTCCTTGTCCCATTCAAGTTTCATCCTTTAATCTTACAAAAATTCCTTGATTTTCTCTCACAAACCTGCATTCAATGCACATTAGTCCACTAGGCATAATATCTCACTTTGACTCATCTCATTAAACAAAATATAATCAAAACATGTAATAAATTGTGAGAAGAGTTGATTTGACTAAGCTAGGAGGTGAATTAAGGTCCATATAGTTACCCAATGATGTGGCTCATCATCATTCCCCTACTGAAAGTGTTGCTCATCATCTGATAAAATCAATCAATACCCATATCTTTCATAGCCCTCGTGGCCTCTCTAACATCCCATACTTTTGTTGTGGTTTCCTCTTCTTGTGCTTAGAATCATGCCTTCCTTTCTATCTCCTCCCACTACTTTCTTTCTTCCTTTTCCTTCCTGCCTTCTAACATCCCCAAGAGCAATGGTGGACTAAGTCTTAAGCCAATACAATTGACTTTGAGCCTTTGGATGGTTTGCTTGTACATGGGTGTCCTGTTCAGTGCTTCTCTCATTCTTTGAGGAGAATGGTACTCTTTGATTTTCAAACTGTATGGAAAATTCTTCCATCTCTTTGGAAAGCTTGCATGCTTTCATCCCCTAACAGCCTGAAAATATCCTCAAAATGTGTAGTTTCCATCAAGATACCTAGGTGAAAGTTGAGGATCATTTGCAATTAAATTATGTGTGTTGATGACAACCATTGGATTGGACTACTCAACTCTTATCATGAGAGGCTCTATTTGTTCCCTTTCCAATATCTTCTTCATTTCTACAGCCCTTTCTTCCTCATGGTTCATCCATGATGCCAAATCCATCAACTATAAATCCCCTACTTTTGCATTAGGGTCCCATACATTCAGATCTGTCAAGGTCATGTTTTGCAGGTAGAACTCAGACATCTTATCCCTATTCTCCAATGTGCTTTGATCACAAATATCAATGACCTGTCTATAATCCTAGAATGACATAGTGCCTC
The DNA here is from genome assembly GCA_031772625.1 of Pinus tabuliformis. Lineage (NCBI taxonomy): Eukaryota > Viridiplantae > Streptophyta > Pinopsida > Pinales > Pinaceae > Pinus > Pinus tabuliformis. Next base: position 84,022,204 of record CM062805.1, on the reverse strand, counting down.
CTATGTTGGGGTCTTTATTTGGAACTGCAGCCACTATTCCTTAAGGTATAATGCATAGGACTTAGCTGGCATCCTGCACTGGATTGCCTCTAGGGATAGGTTGGCCATGATTTCCAATTGATTCTCTCTTTCTTGTAGTTGTCCTTTCAACCATGAATTTATTGCCTCCAACTCAGTTTCATTATGGCCTCTCTGTCCCTCAAGCTGCTTAGTTCTCTTCCCATCTCTTTGAGCCTTTCCTCCATCTAACCTATGTCCTCTACTCCCTTGGACATGGAATTCTGCATCCATCTATGTTTTCTTGCTCTTTCTTTCTCAACCTCAAGGAATAATCGGATGGAAAATTTTTGTGCAATGACCCTGCCCCATTCAATAAATTTGTAGTAGGAGTCAAGATTAGGTTGAGGACTAGGTTCCCCTAACTTTGGATCCTCCTTCTTTGTTTCTTGTTGCATACTCCCTTCCTTATCCAATTTTTGAGTTTCATGTAGGTTTAGTAGAGTTTCCTATAGGATTGCCTCTGCTTCCTGTAGGTCCTGTTGTGTATCCTGTAGGATGTCTTTTCCCTTGGATGAGGCAGATCTAGTCACAGACCTTCTCACATAAGTGATAGGAGACTTACAGGAGGTTCGTCCTGAGGATCCTTCTCCTTGAGATTGTATAAGAGGAGCCATATTCTCCTGCTGTTTAGGCTAGTCTTCAATAACAATGGGAACCTTTGTGGGAGTTTGAGGTTTTCCCTACCTTATTCTTGTACTTTTTCTTGTTCTAAAGTAAAAAGGAGTTTGTCTCTGTCTTTTGCCTTTTTCTTTGATAGGGGTACTAAGGGCAGTGAGGGCAGCTGCTGCCTCTTTCTCAGTGGGTTATAGAGACACCCTGGGTGACTCCTCCTTATCTTTTTCCTCCTCTTTTCCATTCCCCTTTTCATCTTTGTCTTTATCCTCTTCTTCTCCCTCTAGTTCTTCACCTTGTTCATCAGTTTCCTCCTTGGAATCTTCTTCTGTTTGTTCACCACTTTCCTTGTCTTTATCTTCCTCTTCTTCCCTCTCTACTTCTTCTTCATCTATTTCAGTCTCTTCTTCATCCCTTTCACTCGCAATATGTCCCTTGTGATACTTGAGGACTTTTATATCCTCCTCTATCTGCATATCTCTGAAAATTTCCCATGTGATAGGAATTCTAAGGTTGTTGGGGGCATATTCTATGGTGAGTCTAATTAACCCATGATGGGCCAGTTGTTGGTAGTTTCCTTCCTTCACCTTCATGATCATATCTATAAGTGATTGAAGAAGGAAGTAGGGTATTGCTATAGGATAAAATGTATGGTGTATAGAGATACCCTCAAAGGTCTTCCCGTGACCTTTGGCAGACTGTAAGATTATCTGCAGCTATCACAAAGTTACATGCATGTCCATAAACAATAACTAACTATCAAAGCAAGATAGATTGATTACCTCAATCCTCTGTGTAGATTTGCTCAAGAGCACAATGCATCTAGGTGGAAGTCCCTTGAGCTAGCTTCAGATCAAGTCCTGCACATAGAAGAGACAAGCATAATCACAACATACAACCTTGATAACTAATACATGAATACATAAAAGACATCTAGTTACACATAACTAAGCTACTCATGCTAAAAGGTATTGGACAAACAATAAAATGAATGATATTACCAACACCATGGAGTAGATATTACAACTGCAGTTCTATATTAATGTCGAAAGAATGATTACAACCATTTGTTGCAACAGCCATCCCTTACCCCTCCAGCTTCTCTCTCTCTCTCTCCCTTCTTACCAACTTCTCATGCTTAGATTTGAGACTATGCTCAACAATCAGCTATCCTTTCAAATTATCTAACCTCTATCACCATAGCCCTAGCTTTGCTTATGTAGCAAATAAGTTAGGGTTGCGAAGTTACTCCATGAGTCTCTTAAGGTAAAAGCAATGATGTTGCCATAATTTTCAGTTCTTTCCCATTTGCCTCCTTCATTAGGATTTAGAAATCCCACAAATAGGTCAAACTTGAGATGTTTCCTTGCTTTTCTGAGTAGATTTAGGAGGGAATATAGAGATATTTATGAGTCAATTCGCTCCTTTGACCTCTAGATTCTCATTAGGATCCACTAACATTGTTCTAAAACCAACAACTAGAGTTAGTAGGGTCACTAACGGTCCCTTAGGCTTATAGAGAAGCTTTATAAAGCATGTTGTCAGTGTTTAGCTAGTGCTAGTGTGGAAACAAGGCTTATGATTTTGGTCTTTGCTTCAGCTATCATATCTTTCCCCTCTGAGCTGAGATCAAAGGCTATGACGATGGCTGAAATACTTTACTTAATTGTAATCTTCCTTCTTCGACAAAAAGAGAGAGAGGATCGGAGCTTCAGGTGGTATGGGAAACTTGATACAACACATATATATAAAACAACTAAAATCATGTCCTGAGTCAGGCATTCCCATGCTCAGTAGCTATGTCAGAGTGATTTTCTCATAAAAGAGATATGAAAATGCTAGCCACCGATAAGCACAATGCAGATCCAGTGTCATAATAGGATCATTCTGATGAGCTATCTCGAAAAAACAATATACACAACTTGGGAGAGGAAGCAAGGCTGAGTGATGTAAGCCTATACCCAAGGTCTTGATTTCCACTTCACCAAATAACATAGATCGATACATGTGAATATATGAGTTGATGTCGAACATACACGAAATCGTATGATTACCAGTCAATAATGGAGACCGTTAAATGACGCGAGGAAGGCCAGCGATAATGGTGATGGTCTCCAAGATGCACAGTACAGTCTAGTGAGTGTGAAAAATGTTTTTGTCGTCGAACACTCATGGAATCGCTTAACTAGGAGTCAATAATGAGAAACCTTGATCAAACACAAGGTGACCTACCACTAGTGTCTATAAGTATCAAGGCACTGAATGTGTTTCTGGGTTGTCTTCCTAGATAGAGTGTTGAAGTTGATAGGAAGATACCTGTCGAAAGGTAGGAAATAATGTGTCCTACATCAATCGACATGAAACGAGACAAGAATGATTTGTTTTTTGAGGAATCTTTGAGCATTGGGTCTAAACGATAGAGGGCATGATGAAAGGATATGCTTGATGGGTTGATGGAGGAAACAAAAGGTTAACCCTTGAACAATAGAAGGCATGACAATGGTTTTAACCATGCAGCACTAGACTCATGAACACCAAAGAGTGTTAGGATACAGAGATGCAAGAACATCAGGGTATTTAGGCTAAAACTCATAGGATGGTAGGATTCATATTAAGAGGCCATCACAAGGAAGGTTTATCTGAGGGAGTGCCATGTTCAAGGGAACGACTGCTGCCAAACCACACTTTCTAATACTGAATGCAGTTGTATTGTCTACTTTCCCCATCTGATTAGTTTAGTGAGTCCAGACGGGTAAACTCGTCGATCTTTTCATATTTTAAGAGTCTAAAAAGGATCGCCAAAAGAGAAATTCTATTCCCTATCTGAATAGTTTAATGAGTCCAAATAGGCAAACTCGTCGATCTTTTCATGTTTTGAGAGTTTGAAAGGATTTTGAAAGGAGCGACTCTATACCTTGTCTATTTAATTTAATGAGTCTAGATGAGACAACTCAGTGGTCTTTTCATATTTAGAGAGTCTGAAAAGATCGTAAAGAACGACTCCACGGTGGTCCCTTTGTCATAGTTGTTAATTGGGTGCAACAAAATGTTAATAGTATACCCAGATCGGTTACTTTCCCATGAGTTAATATATTGAATCCAGATAAAGAGAAACCTATGTTCAATAGATGTTGACCTCATTTTGTTACGAGTAGGAGGAGACGGACTAAAGTCATTTTTCGTCGTGAATTTTTAATGAGTCGCACAACGATAAACTCAATATCTTCATCAAATTTTAATGAGTCAAATGAAGAAAACTCAAGGTATCTTTTTCATTTATTGAGCAAGGAAAAAGAGGTAAAAGAACTGCTCATTTCTACTTCGTAGATTTAATGAGCCTGAAGAAGGGGAAAAACTTAGGGATTTTTCAATTTTAAGAGCGAGAAATGGTCCCAAAAAAACAAGTGCTCTTGTCGCTGCCATAGATTTTTAAGGAGCCTGGTGAAAACAACTCGGGATTTTTTAGTTTTAACGAGCAAGAAAATTACCTAAAAGAATTCTTGGGTCATCTTTATAAATATTTAATGAGCCTAAAGAAAAGACTTGGGATTTTTTAGTTTTATGAGCGAGAAAAGGTGCCTAAAAAGAATGCCCTAATGATTTTTTCAGTTTAATGAGCTAGAAAAAGAGCAAAAGAGAGTTGCTCAGATTGTTGTCATATGTGTTTAATGAGCCCAATGATGAAAAACTCGAGGATTTTTCATTTTTTGAGAGCAAGAAAATATCCCATAAAAGAAAAGCACTCTTTTGAGAATTGCATGCAGCCTTTACTACTTTTTATTCCTGAGGTTACTTTCATCAAAAGCAAAAAAAGTATAAAAAAGTGACAGTTTCTATCCATATGGGTTCATGCATGATAAAGAATCATGGGGAATGGACTACTTTCTCTTTAATGATTTCAAAAAATCATGTCTCCAAAAATAAATATAAGGAAGTGTTTTGAGCTTTCACATTCACCATTTTCACTATTTGAGAATTTGTGAGCATGTTTTCGAGCCAAAGAGGAGCAGATTTTCTGTGGACCATTACAGGATATCCGGGCAATCATTCGATGTGCCGTCAGTCCCAGGTAGAGGCCAAAACCTTGCTCTATGCATTTATTAACATTTCTTATTAGTTTTTTGGGTGGACTTTTTCAAATCTGAGGTGCCCTAAAGAAGTATTTACACACTAACGCCCTCTAGCAGGCTTGTAGGGAGTGTTAAATGCCCTATACAACCTGATGGAGAGCGTTAATCCTCCTTGTGTACCACTAGGGGGGCGTTAGAGCTTGAGGGTGCAATTTAAAACCTCATTCAGTGATTCCTGAAGTTGCTTTGCCCCATTCTAATTGTTTTTAGGATTATTTTGCGCAGGTTTCAGGCCATAATGACTAGCCTATGGAGAGAACGGGCCAATGATAGCTAGGAATTACTAATGCGAAATGATCTAGCATGCATACTTGCTTTGTGCCACTGCGATTTATTGAAGTATGCAAAGTTGGAGTTTATGAAAGGGTAGGGGGATTTATTGAGATGGATTATCCAGCGCTGGGATGAACATGAGCAAGTGTTCAGGATTGCAGATCATGAGCCGGCTATTGATCATGATGACATATACTTTTTAACTAGTCTGTCGTGCTGTGGGGCATAGGAAAACCTTACTGGGGGTAGGCCAAATCCACGATCTACCCTAGAGCTGGTGCAATCCTACTCCATCCTTGAGAGCGGACTAGTCAGCAAAAGAGTCCCCATAGAAAGGATAAGGTCCAGGTCTATGAGGGTTATTTTATGGTTGATTGTGTAGTTGGCAGGGTCAAAGAGTCCCCACATTGCAACAAAGGCCCAACTGTTGCTTGCAGTTGACTGTGTCCAGCCATAGATGTTCAATTGGTGTGAAGTCGTGCTTCACCAGTTGAAGGAAGAGTTAACTACATGCAAGACTCGAACCCAACAAAGTTTTGGGTATGGTACTCTCATAGTCTCATTCATTCTTGAGAGGGTACCTGTTATGCACCCAAGGATGAGCTTAGGTCCCTTTGATCCAAGGGAGTCGAGACAGGGGCAATGGTCATCACTCAATCCTCGCACAGGAGGAGGACCGATTTGACATTTCTTCGAGGAAGATTTCTTCTAGTGGCTTCGTGGCCAAATTGTGATGATTGATGACTATGCTTATGATGGCATGGACTTCAGCAGAGACCTTGACTTGATGTTTCTGCTTGGGACCAACTGGGGTCCTTAAGGTGAGAATGATTTTTGAAAGTACTTGGAGTAATTTTTAGCTTTTGAATGTTTATGTAATGTTTTTATAGGCGAAAAAGGTACTGATATGAAGCTTTATGCTTAACACAGATGTGGCACCGTTACGACCTGCTGGTGAATCTTGCCATATGCGACGAGGAGGCCAACTACCTACTGGGGGTGATGCCGACAGTCTTCGTGAGTTTCTGAGGAACCTGGAGGGCTTGAGCATGGGTGTCTCCCCCCTTCCTATGAGGGAGATTTCTGCTCATATGCAGTGGCACACAGTTGGTGTACCTGAGTGGTTTTTGGTTCCTCTTCAAACGATAGCTAGAGCTGTTTTAGCATTTCAAGAGAAGTAGCCTCTTTTTAGCAGGTGTTTTTGCATGGCCAATGGGTGTTTTTGGCTGGGATTAGTAGCCATTTTGTACTTAAAACATCCAAGTTTTGGAATATTTCTATGCAAAAGAATGGATTTTGATCTATATATATACAAACATTTTGGTATTTTGATGGTGTAAATGTTTTTTAAATGTTTTTGTAAAATTTTTAACTCAGTAAATTTTTACTTTTCATGCATACTTCTATAGTGAATGAGACAGATGCCAATCTAATACATAGTTAGCTAATGAATTAGCAACTACATTAAATTCTCTAGGAATGTGTTCATATGTGATCACTTCAAATTGACATTCCAGGAGTTGTACCCTTAAATAATAACGTAACAAGGTTGTATTACAAATGTGACAATGATTTGTCAATTGCATAACAACTAGCTAGGACTCTAACCTGACCACCAAAATGGAGAGGTCCCTTGATGACGCTTCTGTGAGAAGTGAAATTATGGACATGTACTCAGCAATATTATTGGTGGTAGTACCAAGAAAGACTCCTCCGGAAATAGTTCTGACTCAAGTGTGTGGATGACCCAAGTAGCTGATGTAATGTGTCGTGTGTGATGACTAGCACCATCCGCGTATCCTACCTATGCTAAGGGTAATAAAGACATCTATATTGCGAGAAGGATGTATAAGGAAAATACTCCAATAAATATAAAAACAATCCAATCACCCCAAAAAGGGAAGAAAAACTTATAAATACAAAAAATTACAAAGCACATGCCTAGTGCAATACTAGGCATAATAGTTTTTCAGATAGAGCCCATTTCTAGGTTCGGCAAGCGGGATTCCTTCCCAGTCCTAAAGTTCATATGCCCCTTTTGAGAGGAATTTCTTGATGACAGAGGGACCTATCCATAAGGGTTGAAGTGTTCTTGCCACTAAGAGGTCATGTTTTTTATCATAGAGCAACACAAGATCTCCCTCTTGGTAAGAATGAGGCTTGAACTTTTTGTCATATTGGGTTTTTACGTGGTGCTTGTGAGCCTCGAGTGCCAATTCGGCATCTCGATGGGTTTCATCCAGTTGATTGAGGTATAGTAGGCGTTCTTCTTCGGCAATAGTGTCGGGCAGGAGTTCAATGGCTATTTGCATGGAAGGGATCTGACAGCCGATGGGAAAACTACTTCCAAGCTGTAAGTGAGTTAGAAAGGTGTAAAGCTCGTGGCAATTTTGACTGAAGTTTGGTATGCCCATAGCACCGAATATAAAATTTAGTGCCAATTGGTTTTATGATTTCCTACCAACCTACAGATCATGGTTTTAAGACACCATTGATGGCCTCTACTTGACCATTAGCTTGGGGGTAGTAAGAGGATGATTGATCTTGATGAAAACCAAGCAACGATGTTAAATCAGACATCATATGGTTCTGGAAATGAGATCCATTATTTGTAATGATCGTGCGGCGTACACCAAAATGATAGATAACCTGATTGAACAGGAATATCATCATGGCTTCTCCATTGGCTTTGTAGGTGGGAAGGGCTTCTGCCCATTACGTGAAATAGTATTGTTAGCCTTGTTGGCAAAAGGCCCAAAAATAGATCTAAATATGCTCTTGAAGTCTTCAAATACTGCTTAAGATCATCTAAAGATCGAAACAATCACATACCAACAACGCTTAAAAGGGATGAAAAACACTATCGAGACGCTAAAACACTGAAAAAGTAGTGAAAAACCATGTATTGAAGGCATGCACAGTCCAATGCATAGCAGCCGTTAGATCTGGTTGATCAACGGCCCAGATCTAAGCGGCAAATCGTAATCGATGGATCTGATCAGTGGGTAGTGGCAATTGGTGTAAGACACCCCCAATCAGCATTCTCTGATGACTAGATCGGCGGGTCACATCGGCGGAGGAAAATCAGCGCAGACAGTATGGGCATTGCGATTGCGATTAGTGATTAAACGTCGACCATCAATCAAGTGCACAGATTGACAACCCACATCACATCAGTAGATCGTAATCAAGGAAACATTAAGGAGTGGTGCTGACCCGATGAACCAGACTCGATGGGGTTCTAAATGATATTGAATAATATTTAAAGTCTATGGGAAAGCCTTTTTCAATGCATTTTTGTGTATTTTCATTATATAACAAAATACAAAGGGAAGCTTGGTTTTGCGATATGCGATAAGACCCGGACCCGAAAGGGTCTGGGAAGGGAAATATATAATATTTGAAGTCCCCCAAAGGCCATTTTCAATGTATTTTCAGTGTTTTAAAGCATATTTCAAAATACAAAGGGAGTAAGGGACTAGGCCACTTGTGATATGCAACAGTGACCCAAAGGGCAGACCTAATAGAAAAGTAAGCCATATTTAAGCACTTTTGAAGTCTAGAAAAGCAGAAATTGGTGGGATTTCTCACATTTGTAGCGTTTTCTGTATTAAACAGAAAACACTCATTATTAAGCATTTTTAAGGGATCACAGAGGCACGCAGACCCATTCCATCACCTAACAGAGGCTAGGAGACAGAGACAGAAGGCCGAAAGGGGAAAGGTGATGGCACAACACAACATAGCCAAAACAAACGAAAACAATCATGGAGCAAATAGTGCAGCTCACCCAAATCAACCCAAAGAGATCATGGGGCATCTCTGGCATGAAAGAGATCCCTGCCAGCACTGAAAAATACCAGAATAAGTTTATTCAGCTATCGGAAGAAGAAACCTCCAAGCCATGCTTGCCTAGTCAGGGCATCAAACCGTTAAAATGACAAAGAGGATAGATTATGACACTCTGAGCCTTTGAGAGCTTAGGAGCATTGTAAAAAGCTACAAATATTTGAAATAAAAATGTAATAAGGGTGCAACTTCTAGAGACTATTGAGACTTTGCTACTCAAGCTTCTCATCTTCATTCATTAGCAATATAAGATTCTTTTGTTGTTATATGTTCAATATCCATTTCTCTTCTATTCGAAGCTTGCACTTGAACAGGTTGTTCATGTTTCTTCTGTATCTAATGCCAGATAATTGTCATCTTATCTCTACCTTGATAAATTAGATTTGCAAGTTTCTTTTACTGCTTGTAGCTAGCCATTCATATGTGTTCATATATGCATCTGCCGGTACAGTCAGTATTCTCATTTGTTGCATGTAGCTAGCCATTCATTTGTGTTTATATATGCATCTTCCGGTACAGTCAATATTCTTCATCTCTTCATTGAATCCACAAACTATTGAGCATTAGTGGTCAAAAACCTTGTATGCTGAGGGTGTTCATGCATGTCTTGAGTAAAACCTTAATTGAAATGGTTATCTAGATTGATCCAAACCATCATTCCTTCCAATAGTTCAGAGAACAATATTGAAGATTATATGTTACCAGGCATCTCCGAGCTGCAACCTAGGAGAGTTCCTTGAGTGATAATATAATTGGCGCCATTGCCGGGGAGAGGAAACTGAAGCTCTGCTTCCCTGGGAGATGACATAGATCTAGCTTTGATGATAGACAAAGTCTGGACACATTTTTGGTTGTAATCATCTATCTAGTGACTCTACTGGAGGCCAAACCTCTTGGCAACTCCACTTCATAGTTCTGGCTCGGTTTGTGAGGCATACTCAGAGAAATCCTCAGAAACCACAAGCTGACCCAGTATTTGATACTGAAAAAATCACCAAAGAAAGAAAGGCATTGCAGAAAGGAGCATCAGGTTTAGGTAAACCTAAGCAATATTCTATATCTCTTCAAGAAAATCCTGCAATAGAACAAATACATGTTGAGAGTATAGCATCTACTACTAGCAGTGAAGAGAAACTCTCAGAAATTCATAAAGCTCCTTATTCTTTAGGTTCTCCTTTTGTTGTAAGCCCAAAGGAAACCTCACCTCCTATCCATCATACTCCTTCAGTCCTATCAATCACTCCTCAGCCCTCTGTGATTCAGATTTCCAATACACTCATAGCCACCACAGCTACGGCAGGTCCACAAGCACCTACCAAAATTGAAAGAATCATAGCTGCTAGGTACGAACCTCTAGTGCTGCCCACTCCTTTGAATGCCATCTCTACTAGAGAATATCAGAAGTATATGCCTAAGTTCACTGGGACTGAAGGTGTTATAGCCAAAGAACATCTTGAGTCATTCTATAGCTATGTTGATAACTTGGACATTAGCGAAGATGATGTCTAGATGAGACTCTTTGTCCAAAGTCTAGATGGAGAGGCTAGAAAATGGTTCAGAGAATTGACCCCAAGATCTATAGCAGAAATTGAGGCTTTAGATGATGCATTTCTAAAGCATTGGGGGATAAGAAGGATCTCCTCTACTACCACACTGAGTTTTGGAACTTAAAGAGGGAGAATGGTGAGTTGTTGTTTGATTTTAATAAGAGGTTTAACCACATGTACAACAAGATACCAACTGAAGTAAAACCCACCACTACCTCTGCTGGACTCATCTATGCTAGTGCCTTTGATTATGACTTCTGTTTACTATTGAGGGAGAGGTAATGTGCTAATTTCACTAATATGCAGGATGCAACCTTCGAAGTAGAATCAAACATCATGGTTGTAGGAAAGCTCAAAGGGAATGCTGATAGAAGGAGACAGAGGGGCGAGTCTTCATCATCTTCAGATCCCAAGATAGATAAAATGACCAAGATGATAGAATAATTAGCCTCAGATATCTCCAAATTAAAGGTTGAGCAGCACTCTAGGAAAGAAAGAGTTCCTAACACCTTTGCTCCTAGAGATCCAAATCCATATAGAAGAACCAATGAGCAGTTGCAGATTTTCAAAGAAGCAAAGATGCCAATGTAGACCAAAGGGTGAAGACCCCTTTCCAGAATGCAATCATGGAAGAAGAGAAATTTGAAGAAGACAATGAAATCCATTTTATGGAAGACAAAGGCAGTGCCCCCATTTTGACCTTAGCTGCCTATGAAAAGTCATTATTAAATGACCAGATCAGCCAAGAATGGGATGGTGAAGCTATTGTACAAACTAAAGATCATCACAGATATAATCTGAGGTCAAAGATGAATAATTCCAAGGAAATCAAAGAGCTTTTGTCCCTGTAGTACAACAAGCTAATAAGCAGAAGCAACCGGCAGTTGATCCTATCATTCTCAAAGCTCTAGTTCACGAGGTAAGAGGCCTTGACAAGTCTCCTTCTCCTTTTAGTTTTCAATCAGGAATTCAGAAGCTAAGAATACCTATGCCTTTGATTGAACTAGTGAAGAATGAGTCCTTCAAAAGATCCATCCTCAAGGCCCTTGAGCCTAAAGCCTTCCAAGCTTCCACTGACTATGTAAATCTGCAAGATGACCAACCAGTTGTTATTCTTAGCCCAATGATTGAAAATTGTGAAGACAACTCCCCATCATTTTGTCTCTCTATCTATTCATGATAAAATCCTTCACAACTACCTTCTGGACACTGGAGCTAGCCATAATCTAATGCCCAAGGCTATCATGGATAAAATGGGTCTTGACATTACCAAGCCTTTTCATGACCTGTTTTCTTTTGACTCTAGAAAAGTGGAATTCCTGGGACTAATCAATGACCTATCCATCACTTTGTCTCAGTTGCCCATGAAGAGCATGATGATGGATATTGTGGTAGCAGATGTACCCCCCAAGTTTGGCATGTTGCTTTCTAGAGGCTGGATCAAGAGATTAGGTGGAACATTGCAAAATGATCTGTCCTATGCTGCTGTCACAGTTTTTGGAGGTGAAAATGGGAGATTGTACAGAGAGGGTTAGTTGACTTATATAATTAGTGATGAAAGGAATCCCACTAATCATCCCATCTATGTTGTTGAAATTGACTTTTGAGTTTGTTTGCTTCAGATTGGAGAATCTCAGTTGCCCTCCACTCAGCTTAAGAAACTAGTTTTCCAGATCACAGAGGAAGATGGCCCACAGATTTGGGATATGTTCTTTGATGGGCCTTGCTCTAAATAAGCCGCAGGAGCAAGTGTAGTCCTTGTGTCTCCCACACAAGAATGCATTGATTCATATTTTATATTAACTTTTCAGGTGAACAAAACCTTCCAAACAAAACATCCAAAGCTGAAAGAATACAGAGGTGAGGTGAAATATAGACCATCTCTACCTAAAAATGTCAAATGATGGAAATTTTTTGAAGAGGATGATCAAATTAATAGGCTTTTTCAAGTCTTTGATGAATTTTCTGATATGCACATTGACCAATAAAAAGAAACCTTTGACAGAAAGGCAAAGAGGGTCAATTTTCAGTTTGGTGACCGTGTTCTTAAATGGGATGCGTTAAAGGAAAATAAGGGAAACCATGATGCCTTATGGACAGCTCTGTTTGTCATCACTCAAGTTCAGATGAGCAACATTTTCATTCTACAAAATCTAGAAGGAGAAGATGTTTTTGGTAGCCTAGTCAATGGGCTGTTCTTCAAACTTTATTTCATTTAAGGCTTTAAAGCCTTGGTATTGTAAATATGTTTTTTCAAGTTTTTATTTCATGCTAAATAAACTCCATACCCAATGGAACACTAGGAGGAAGATTTGATTTTTGTTTTGCAGGAAAGGCATTGTTTTGTAGTTCTTGAAACCTCACAGGGAGGATTTCATCCCCAGAAGGAGCCAGTGTTAGACTTGTTGGCAAAAGACCCAAAAATAGATCCAAATATGGTCTTGAAGTCTTCAAATATTGTTTAAGATCATCCAAAGATTGAAACAATCACATACCAGTAGTGCTTAAAAGGGAGGAAAAACACTAACGGGAGGCTAAAACACTGAAAAAACTGTGAAAAACTATGTATTGAAGGCATTCACAGTCCAATGCACAACAGCTGTTAGATCTGGTTGATCAACAGCCTAGATCTAAGTGGAAAATTGCAACTGGCGGATTTGATTGGCAGATAGTGGCAATCGGTGCAAGACACCCTGATTAGCGATCTCCAATGATCATATCGGCGGGTTGCATCGGCGGAGGAAAATCAGCGCAGACAATATCGACATTTTGATTGCGATCAGTGATTAAACGTGGACCATCAATCAAGCGCGCAGATCGATGGCCCACATCGCATCAGTGGATCGTAATTGGGGAAACATTAAGGAACGGCGCCAACCCAATGAACCAGACCTAACGGGGTTCTAAACGATATTGCATAATATTTCATGTCCGTGGGAAAGCCTCTCTCAATGCATTTTTGTGTATTTTCATTATATAGTGAAATACAAAGGGAAGCTTGGTTTTGTGATATGTGATAAGACCCTGACCCATAAGGGTCTGGGAAGGGAAATATATAATATTTCAAGTCCGCCAAAGACCATTTTCAATGTATTTTCAGTGTTTTTAAGCGTATTTCAAAATACAAAGGGAGCAAGGGACTAGGCCACTTGCAATAGGCAACAATGACCCAAAGGGCAGACCGAATAGAAAAGTAAACCATATTTAAGGACTTTTGAAGTCTGTAAAAGTAGAAATGGGCAAGATTTCTCACATTTGCATCATTTTCTCTATTAAATAGAAAACACTCATTATCAAGCATTTTTAAGGGATCACAGAGGCATACAGACCCATTCCATCACCTAACAGAGGCCGAGAGATAGAGACAGTAGGTTGGAAGGGGAATGGTGACAACACAGCATAAAATAGCTAAAACAAACAGAAACAATCATGGAGGAGGTAGCGCAGCTCACCCAAATCAACCCAAATAGATAATGGGGCATCTCTAGCACGAGAGAGATCCCTGCCAGTGCTACAAAATACTAGAATGAGGTTATTCTACTGTCAGAAGAAGAAACCTTTGAGCCATGCTTGCCTAGTCAAGGCATCAAACCTTTCAAATGATAGAGATGATAGATTAAGACACTCCGAGATTTTGAGAGCTCAGGAGCATTGTAAAGAGCTATAAATATCTGAAAGCAAAATGTAATAAGGGTTCAACTTGTGGAGACTATTGAGATTTTTCTACTCAAGCTTCTCATCTTCATTCATTAGCAATATAAGCTTCTTTTCTTGTTATATGTTGAATATCAATTTCTCTTCTATTCTAATCTTGCACTTGAATAGGTTGTTCATGCTTCTTCTGTATCTAATGCCAGATAACTGTCATCTTATCTTTGCGTTGATAAATTAGATTTGCAAGTTTCTTTTACTACTTGTATCTAACCATTCATATGTGTTCATATATGCATTTTCCGGTATAGTCAATATTCTCATTTGCTGCCTGTAGCTAGCCATTCATTTGTGTTTATATATGTATCTACCGGTATGGTCAGTATTCTTCATCTATTCATTGAATCTACAAACTATTGAGCATTAGTGGTCTAAAGCCTTGTAAGTTGAGGGTGTTCATGCATGTCTTGAGTAAAAACATAATTGAAATGGTTATCTAGCTTGATCCAAACCATCATTCATTCCAATAGTTCAGAGAACAATATTGAAGATTATATGTTACTAGGCATCTCCGAGCTGCGATCTAGGAGAGTTTCCTGGAGTGACAACAAGTCCACAGCTACTATGATATAATTGTGTCCAGTAGAGGAAACATGATTGCAAGTTATGAAGTCTATCACCCATTTGGCAAAGGGGACAATGGAGATAACTAGGTGCAGAAGGTCCGGAGGAGCACGAATTTTCTTTGTGAACACTTGACAAGGATGGTATTGCCGAATGGCCTTGACATAATCTTTGAACAAGGTCGGCTAGTAATAGCTTGTGCACAATATTTTTTGTGCAGTAGATATGGCAGAAAGATGACCGCCACATGCCCCATGATGGTATTCATTGAAAACATGTTCTACCTCTTCATGAGTGAGGCAACGTCGAAGAACTGTGTCCACACTGTGATGATATAATGTATCGTTAATCACTAGATAGTGTCGCTCTTGGTGGCGGATGCAATGACGGTCACCTGTTGATAGTTTGAGGTGGAACCGTTGTGTTTGGAAGTAGACAAGAATGTCACCGTAGCAAGGGTCAGTGGTGTCGATAAGATAGATAGCTTCATCTAGAAGAGGATCGTGGGCTATCTTGTTAGGATCGACAATGGGAAGGTTTGACAAAAGTTTGGCAAAGACTAAGGAGTTCTTCACCTTGGAAGTTGTGAAAACCAAATCAAATTGTTGGAGGATCACTATCCATTTTGAATATTTTCCTCCAATTACTTGATGAGACAAAATATGTCTCATGGGATTCTCCAAGGTGATGACAGTAGTTTGTCACAGTAGGATGTAGTGTCGGAATCGGTTGACAGCAAAGACAACTACCAATGACAGTTTTTCCACATGTGAATATCTGAGTTTGGGCCCAGCCAAGCCTTTGGACGGATAATAGATCATATGTTCACTCCGGTCATCATGAGTTTGAACCAAGACCATTTCGAGAGACGATGGCGAGGCTGCTAGGTATAGAAGAAAGTCGCGGCCATCGTTGGGAGCGGTGAGGAGTGGGGCTAATATAAGCGTCTTTTTTGAGGCATCAAATGATCATTGAGCTTGATCATCCCAAAGATACAACACTCCCTTCTTAAGTAGGCACATAAAGCCTTTCGTCAACTTAGCATAGTTTATGATGAACCATCGTAAAAAAATTTCTTTCCCTTGTAAATGTTGGAGCTATAGAATGGGTTGTGGCTCAGGAAATTGAGTAATTGCCTTTACCTTATCGGGATCAACCCTAATCCCGCACTTGGAGACAATTAATCCAAGTAAGCATCCAGACTCAACAAATAAAATGCATTGATGTTGATTCAGGTGGATGTTGTAAAACCGACACCTAAGAAAGATGGCTCTTAAATGGTTTAGGTGCTGCGTTCGTTGCTTGGAATGGGCTAGAAGGTCATCCAAGTAAGCTTGAATGATATGCCTAATATCGTGAAATGCATAGTCCATGGATCTTTCAAAAGTTTGTCCAGCATTCTTTAAATCGAATGGGAGTTTGAGATAGGCAAAGATGCCATATGGGTAGATGAAGGTGATTTTATGCTGTTCTTTGGGTTTTATAGCAATCCGATTATAACCTGAGAATCCATCCATGAATGAAAATGATCCACAAATGGTGAAGTCATCGATGATTTGGTCAATGAACAATGTCAGATAATTATCCTTGGGACATGTGGCATTCAAGTCTCGATAGTCGACACATACATGGATAATTCCTTACTTTTTATCAGCAGGAACTAGATTGGAAACGTATTTCGTTAAAGGAATAGGATAGATGAAGCCAACGTGTAACAACTTTTCTACTTTGCCTTTTATGGCTGCTGTTTTGTGGGGATGGACCGGTCAAAGCCTTTGTCAGAAAAGTTTAGCATTGTTGTAAAGCTTGATCTCATGCTCAACAATCTATGCCGGGCATTTCCTCATAAGACTATGTGAGTACATCATGGAATTCCTTAAAAAGGCAGGTGAAGCTTGCAATTTCCTCAGGATTGCAATTCGCTCCAATCTGGATGTTTTCCACGATGCCTGTCTTGACAAAAATATCGATGAGCAATGTCTTTGAAATATTTCCCATGTTTCCTTCCGCCTCCAAAGTTTGGATAGTCGTATATGGTGAGGAGATGATTTATGGTATGTCAAGGGACGGGATTTGAAGACGCATCGTGTCTGAATCAGATATCAAAACATGATGGTGCGAGTCCTCCCAAGGTCACTCTTCTAAACTCATGATTTCTCTAATAGCTTCGTCCGTTGGTAGGACTTGATTGAGTGGATCAAAAGAAGGAGCGGTTATGGGAGGGGCAGTGGTACCGTTCGTCGTAACCAAAGTGACCGGAGATGTGGATGCAGATTGAATGGCTTGGTAGGCCAATTTAGCTGGTGATAATGGAATTTGTTCTCCGTAAGTGCCAATGTCTGAAGGAGCCGGTAGGATCCACGCATCGGTCTATTCATGAGGAATAGATGAAAGCATATTGACCATCTGTGAAACCTTGGGCAGCTGAAGAGGGAAATAACCCATTAGGGAAGAAGCCTTCAGTAGACTGGTACCGATACTGATGTAAGAGTCAGGTACACCACCTACTAGGGCTAGAGAGCCACTTGGTAATAGGGAATAATCAGGGGTGCAGAAGGACAGCTGGTCCACTGTAAATACCTTTCCATCTAATGGGAATAGGATGATGTGAAAGATAGTAGATACAATGGTTGTCATGGCATACGTCCAACTACGACCCAACAAGAAATTATAGTTGAGTTTTTTATCTACGACTTCTATGTCCACCGTTACCGTTTTCCCATACAAAGTGATGGGGTAGCTAGCTAGGTAACCTTTTGGGATGAAAGTGTGGTTTTTGAAAGCTTTAAGGGAATTTAATGGTAGGGATAGGGTTGGAGAACCCAAGGCGAGCCAACATGAAGCCAACATGACGCAAGTAGAAGCACCTTCGTTGATGACAGTTCTATGTATACCTTTACCTTTCGAAAAAAATTGCACTTGAAATGCAAGCTAGTGGGAAAGGGGAGGTTTACACTTTTCCATGTCAAAAATTGCAAGCATGGAATCCTGTGGGTTAATACCACCAATAGCTGAAAGCAAAGCTTTCCTTTGTGCTGGACATGTTTGTAATACTTCGAGCACCAACATAGCTAACGATGCTTGTGCCAAATCTTCTACAATGTTGTAGTTTTGGGCGGCATGAGCAGATGTATTGTGCATTGTACATCAAAGTGCCCCTTTAGGGGGGAAAATTACAAGGTTAGTAACAGGCCTTTCGATATGCAAATCATTGGGCAGCAGTGGGTTTTGACTTGAGGAAGGTTCCTCTGCATGAGCAACAGGATCTCCATAGGATTTGTCTCTTGTTTGTAGATCTATTGTTTCAAAGGTGTAAACAATAGAAAATCCTTCACCATATGAAGGATTTTTCAAACCACTATTGCCCACTTGCAGGGGTTGGGGTTGGTTTGCAATGAGGTGTTGCTGCTGTTGAGTGGGGAAAGGATTATTAAGGATAGCAGGGGTCCTACTAGTATCCTTTTTAGCAATGAAATCTGTGCATTCTTGAAGACGCGGGCAGCGATAGGTCATGTGGTCTTCAGCATAGATTTTGCAAGGGAATATGGTGGGTTTATCCTTTCCATCGTTAGGAGGTGCAATGGCCTTCTGCTTTGGGTTTTGCTACTTTTTTGATTGCTCCTTAGAAGGAACGGTCTTTTTCTTATTCTTCTTGTTCTTACCACTAGGTTTTTGTGTAGACTACACAGAGTTTATCGTGGTGGTAGGAAGAGCAATAGATTTGGTAGAGGGGTCCACTGACATCTGGGCAATGTGACCACTGAGTTGTTTTACAACAGTCCTGGAGGTTGCACCGACAATCCCATCGGTGTGCGCTTTAGGGTACTGAGTAGCAGAAGCATTATAGTTGTGAGGGGCATTGGGGATTACATCATAAAGAGTGCCAGACTGTGAATATATCAAATATAATTGTTGGGCATGACGTATGGATTGGTCTTTTGTGACTGCACCACCTAAGGCAAAATCCTTCGCGATTTGAGGGAGTAGGGACTTACAGAACCAGTCTGCTAGGAGATAGTCTAGGAGGGGAGCTTTGACTAACCTCTGCCTACATCTCCATTCATGTATATGATCAGAGCTGTGGGTGGCGGTATCCTGATGTAATGAAGTGAGGAACTCTGTCCCAGTCTCATAGCTAGCTCGAAGTGCTTTAAGAATTCCATCGCTAGAGCATCGAAGGTATTTACTGATGCGCATGGTAACTCAATGTACCACTTAGTTGCATTGCCAGTGAGAGTGCAGGGAAAAAGGAGTAACCGGACATTATCATCCACCATGGAGTTGGAAACACACCGAAGATGATAGGTGGTGGTATGGATGCTCCGATCCTCCCCTTGTTTCCCTTCGAACTTGGGGATGTTTGTTGGTATTTTATGTGGGATTGGTGGCCAAAGTAAGATATGATAGATGGGGTCATTGTAAGTTTGTACAAGTTAGCGATATATAATGTTGCCAAGAAAGGCAGAGTGTGTGGTGCCCCCAACTCAGACCAAGGTGATGAAATATGACTTGAGGATCCTTGTGGTCCTCCCATCATTTGAGTCCCAATATTATACATACGTTGCGTGGTATAGTAGTTTCCTTGGGTATGGCACTGTGGTGTGGATTTCCATGGGGATTGTGATGTTGGGGTATAGAATTTACCCCAAGATAAGTTGTGGCCCCTTGACTAATTTGAATTTGTGAGTAGGGTGCTCCCATGGATTGGTTGGGACCTCTTTGAGGATTCTCGCCTGCCACAGAACTAACCATATGTCCTTGATTGACATAAGGAGTGCTCATGTCAATTAGTGACTGACCATGCATGCCTGAAAATGGAGGGGGAACTGTTACATTCCCGACCGATATATACATATTGGGAGTGCCCCCAGCTACTTGAAGCTGGGGTTTGAAATATACAATGGATGCCAACCATATTGTTGGTTGAGGGGACCCATGCTAACCATGCTATATTGAGAATTGTAAGGAGTGTTGTATGTAGCACTTGTCGAAAGTATATAGTTTGACACTGAAGGGGTGGAACCTGGAATAGGTTAGGTTCCACTCGTGGAGGGTGTCATGTGAGGGTTTGTACCTGGGACAAATGGGATAGCAGGGTTCGCCATCAACAGTGTGGTGGTGACTATCGACTGGGGAGGTGGTGGGGACCAAAAGCGTCCACAAAGTTTCACAACCCATTAGTCGTCGACGGGATGGATGGAAATGTTCCAACTAAAGAAACAGGGAGTACAGGTGCCACGGGAACCAAGAGTGGGTCCAACGGATTTGTGAGCAGAGGGTTAAAGGGAGGAAGAAATCCTGCAGTAAAGAAATCCTCCGTAAACTTGAATCGTCGGTTGTCCAAACAGATTCTGTGTGAGATCTAGGAGACCGATTTCCCAAAGATGGGGAATTTGGTTCACTGGAGCTCAACGGATCTTCCACAATGAGTGGAGGAAGTCCTAACAATCGTCTAGATTAACGACGAGGGCCGGATGTATCCAAAGTGACCATTAATTTGTATCAATAAATTTTATTGTGATATTTGTTAAAGTCTCAATGATAACACTTGGGTACCTAAAAATATATAAAAATACACTAAGTTGATCAATCAGCAAACAGAGGGAAATGACCCTGTTTGATAAGCACTGATCACTGGAGATGAAACCCAGTATCACAATGAATAACAGAGAGGGTTGGCCAAATGTACATTTACGGTTACTCTAGATCTTTGCCCAAACCTCAAATTGAGGGGCCAAGTACTCTTGTGAAGACAAGCACCCTCCCAAAAACTAAAGACAGAGTAGGTCTGTCTATGTTAGGTACCAGGGTAGCCCGCCCAGTCACATTGTGTAAGTCCCTAATTTTTTGGCCACTAAGGATACCTCAGATCACAAACACTACCGGGGGGGACATAGTCGTAGATAGTACACTGTGTGGGCAGGATACTTGAGTCTCTGACTCAGCTCTGAAATCCTCGAAGGGATCCACAATACAAAAAATACCCAAAGGAGTTGCAAGCGAAGGCAGGCTACCTTCACTTACAGTTCGATTTTGTCTCATATTTAGCTCCACTTTGACTGGAGTGGTCCCGGTAGTATGAGTGCAGAAGGAATTTTCTCTCTTTTAATGACACTATTTTTGGTTTATGATCTTGGGTAGTTTACTCACACCGACTATCCCAAGATCCTAGCCTGAACTAATGTTTGTTTGCTCAATAAATAGTTACCAATTCATTTTAGGTAAATTTTATGTACATTTTTTAGCATCTTCGGTAGGGGAGTTGACATATGAAATGTGATGGGACTCTGACTCAAAAATCATGCAAAAGATAATGCTTAAAAAAAATTATTCAATTCGATGAAAAGAAGTTGTATTCTATAGGTGAGAGTATTTCACATATTCATATTTGTTCCATGTATCCTAGTCATTATAACATATGCATAACCAACAGAAATCTTTCCAATGCTTTCTAACAACTATTTGACACCAAAATAAAGCATATTGAAACCAGCTAAGCAGAAGAATGAATAAAAAAAAAAATGATTTTTCTTTGATAAAAACTTTTTAAGAAAGGAAAAAAAACTTATTTTCTAAAAAAAACAATCTTTTAGGACACTAATCTTGCTAACAAAATGCAGCTGTAGATCCCTTTCATTCCATGAGTAGGCTTCCCATCCCTTTGAGTTTACAGACATATTTGTATGACAAGGTTTAGGGGACTAACGCTCTGTAGCAGTTGCCATGGAGAGTTACTGGGTCCACTAACGCTCTGTTTGTGCAGACAGAGAGATTTCTAAAGAATTGTTTAGTTTGCTAACCTACGTTAGTGTGGTAAAATAGCTCAAAACAGGGCTTTTAGGATCAAATTTATTGTTGAATATATGAAGGCAAGATGCAGCAAGGTTTTGGTGGGTCAGAAAGGGAATGCAGAAGTATAGGGAGGCCTTAGAAGGAGGAGGAAACTGAGAACTATCCGGGTGAACCGGGAACTAAATGTATAGTCCCCAGTGGAGTCGCCAATTATGCTATAGGATAAACTGCAAGGTGTATGGAGATACCCTCAAAGGTCTTCCAACAGCTGTCACAAAGTTACATGCATGTCCATAAACAATAACTAACTATCAACGCAAGATAGATTGGTTACCTCAAGCCTCCATGTAGATTTTCTCGAGAGCACAATGCAGTTAGGTGGAAGTCCCCTGAGCCGGCTCCAGATCAAGTCCTACACATAGAAGGGACAAGCATAATCATAGCATACAACCTTGAAACCTAATACATGAATACATAAAAGACATCTAGTTACACATAACTAAGCTACTCATGCTAAAAGGTATTGGACAAACAAGCAAATGAATGATAGTACCAATACCACAAAGTAGATAGTACAACTGTTGTTCTATATTAATGTTGGAAGAAAGATTACAACCATCTGTTGCATCAGCCTTCCCTTACTCCTCTAGCTTCTCTCTCTCTCTCCCTTCTTACCAACTTCTTATGCTTAGATTTGAGACTATGCTCAACAATCAAGTAAGCTATCCTTTCAAATGATCTGACCTCTATCACCATAGCCCTAGCTTTACTTATGTATAAATTGAGTTAGGTTTGCCATGTTCCTCCATGAGTCTCTTAAGGTAAAAGCAATGATGTTGCCATGCTTTTCTGCTCTTTCCCATTTGCCTCCTTCATTAGGATTTAGAAATCCCACAAATAAGTCGAACTTGAGATGTTTCCTTGCTTTTCTGAGTAGATTTAGGAGGGAATATAGAGATATTTATGAGTCAATTCGCTCCTTTAACCTCTATATTCTCAGTAGGATCCACTAACATTGTTCCCAAACCAACAACTAGAGTTATTAGGGTCACTAATGCTCCCTTAGGCTTACAGAGAGGCTTTATAAAGCATGTTGTCAGTGTTTAGCCAGCGTTAGTGTGGAAACAAGGCTTGTGATTGTGGTCTTTGCTTCAACGATCATGTCTTTCTCCTCTGAGCTGATGAGGGGGTCATTTTACTATATAACAGGTATGTTGATGTTGTGGTGAGGAGGTGTATCTACTCCAAACTTCAATTCATCAAGAAGCCTAAAGTGGTATCTATACCACACTATACCTACCTTCAGATGATATATATTTTATAAGGTGGTAGCTTATTTCATTCCAGGGGTATGGTAGTCTTGCTCTTCTTACTCCATTTTTGTCTTCCATGGCCTCCTCTCCCTCTAAAAATAATTTATTCTTTGCAGTTTGGCTATTTCCCTTGTCTTCCTTTCTCCAAGGCACTCCTAAGGGGAGTGTGGTAATTTTGCTTACGAGTTCAGGCGTGAGCTCTATGGAGAGGCCTCTCACCACAACAGTGGCATGGGTCCTAGTTAGTGGAATGAGGGAAACAAAAAAATCTTTGGCTACTTCATCATCATACACCCTTAATTTCACAAAGAAACCCATCCAGTTATGCCTTGTGAATATTTCTAGCACAGGAGGGCATTGGTGAATCCTCATAGTGTTGATGGGCTCCCTTCTATTAAACCACCATGTCATTTTTTCTGATGGATGGAGGAGTATATATGTCTGATACAAAATTTCAATGAAGGAGGAAATTGAGCTGAAATTTCTATGGATACAATTCCCTTTTACTGCAATCAATTTCAACAAACTAGATGGTTTTTTGTTCCTTTCACTTGGAAAAATAGGAGGAAATGTAGAGCCTACCTCCTTACAATTCTTGATATAGCCAACCCCTCTTTTTCTCCCCCTGACATTGCTCACTGTCAATCCTATCGACTGCCTGATTGTATCTTGTAGGATTCCTGTGGGACCTTGTAGGATTCCTTGTAGGATCTTATAGGTGATCCTGCACAGGAAAAAAATAAAATTTACCTCTCCTGTAGGCTATTCGAGGGCTGAGAGCAACTTGGCTAGTGTGAGCCTCGAGAATATGAATGTATCTATGCATGGGTATCAACTTTTATTTCCTCTTATGGTTGATTCGAGTGACGTGGTGTGCTAGAAGCTGAGGTGCGAATATCTATTTTTGGACCATTGGTCCGACTACCACATCATCATTCTCCTCGCCTCATAATCAACTCCCACTTCAGGCATCTGTAGTCTTAATTGCTTTTGACCTCATCCTCCTTTTCTTTGAGTTGAATGATGCCATATGTGGAGGACTAACTGTTTTGTCCTTGTTGACTAAACGAAGGTGGCCAAGTTAGCTCGCCACCTTTCACTTATACCCAACTCATTCATAATTTTTACATCTTTTGATCACATTATGAAAATGAGAGAGTGAAAGCAAGATACTTATCTGTGGCAACAATACCTTGGTGTAGTTGTTAAAGAAATGAGGTCTTTATTGTGTGTTGGTTGAATGTGATTTCTCCTCTTCTTTTTTATTGTCCTTTGATGATTTTCTTTGATGTGTAGGTACATGGTGTTGATGATGCTGATCGTACTGCTAGGCTCTGGAGGAGCTTCTTTTACCTTTGGATCTGCATGCTTGAAACTTGTTGCAACCTATGATTTATGTTTTGTGGGATAGGTTGCTACAGGATTTCCTACAAGATGTCCTGTAGCTACTTCTCCCTCAAAAATTTTAATCATATTCTACTACTAGGACCTGAGGATGATTAGAATGGGTAGAGAGGAGGTCTAGGGGTTTTTGAATGGTAAAATATAACCTTTAGGTCTTAACCCCTTGCTCTTTGTCTTCATCTTTTTCTCTATGTTTTTTCCTTGACAACTGTAAGTTTTTTGAAACAACTTTTTTTTGTTTTATGAATGCAGGGGTGATCAAGGTGGAGAGAGCTATGCTAATGAGATGGTGCTGTAGGAATTTGTTTCTTTGACATGTTCAAGTAATTTCCTTACTCTATGGTTACTTCCTTTAGTATTCCCAAGGCATTGTAATTCCTACAGGATCATCTTGTAGGTTTTCAAAGGATCATGTAGGTTTACAGGGAATCTTGTAGAAAACACATAACCCTTGCAAACTGA
The DNA here is from genome assembly GCA_031772625.1 of Pinus tabuliformis. Classification (NCBI taxonomy): domain Eukaryota; kingdom Viridiplantae; phylum Streptophyta; class Pinopsida; order Pinales; family Pinaceae; genus Pinus; species Pinus tabuliformis. The sequence goes on along the minus strand of CM062805.1, from coordinate 83,997,487 downwards.
GGCAAATGAGTGAAAAAATGAAAGGAATGGTGGAATGATGAAGGATAATGAATGGAGAAATAAAAATATGAGCTGAATAAGTCCCTTTGGATTCTCCATTGTTCCTCTGATTGTCCTCCTGCTGACCTACAAGCAATATTTTCATAATTTGTTTTTTTTTATTTATATGTTTTTTTGAAAAACAACTAGTCTGCCTCCAAGAGGTTTTCATCTTAGCTTCTTTCCCTGGGCACCTCAAGAAAGGTTTTCACATAGGGATATTTTTATTTCTCTACTTTTTTGTTTTGACACCATTGGGCCGCCTTAAGAGGCTTTCAACCCAACAGTGGGACTCAGGCGCTTCATGGAGGTTTTCACCCGAGTCTCCTTATTTTTCTTTTTTTTTTTCCTTTTTCTCAGGGACTTGATGAGGTAGGAGCTAAGACTTTCTCCACCACCATCACTATTTTGTTGATCAATGAACTCTTGCTTTGAAAATGGCCTTTTGTAAACTTTCAACCTGTTCCCATTCACAAGTAAAGGAATGGCCTCTGCACTAGTAGAAAATGAGCAATTAGTAACTAGGTGACTAAGAAAGTTAGTCACCACAACTTTTCCAAGTGAAATTCTACCAAAAATGAGCAATCTTAAGTGACCAAACTAAAAATGACTAACATAAATCACTAATTTAGTCATAGGTTAAAATATGTCACTAGATAATAAGTAATACAACTAAAAATGACTAACATGAATGACTAATTTAGTCTAAGAACAAAAATACAACTACCTAACAAGTACTACAATAATATGAATCAGTTTTTTATTTTAGTCAACTTAATTGTGTCAAGAAATCTAAACTTATAAGTGATAGGGGATTGAAAGGTTGTTAAATATTGGTTGAAAGGTTATCCTTCCTTAAACAATTCTTCATCCTCACATGGTGTATAGGTGAGCCAACTTTGCATTATTTATGTCTAATAATTTGTAATTTTAAAAATATATTTTTTAATAAAAAAATATTTTATGTATTTTTTAAAAATCTATTCATTGAATCTAATTGGATCTAGTTCCAATTTGAAATTAATTTGAAGGGAAATTTTAATTTTTAAGACTATAATATCAAATAAAAACTAATTTAATTTCATATTAACCGACCTAGATCCGTATTAACCCCAAATTTATCAAGTTCCGAGAGGGTTCCAATCTCTCGAGGTGCAAACTTTGTTTTCTAGTGAACAACTTGAGGACATGTTTGCACCTCAAGAGATTGGATCTCTCTCGACACTTTATAGTTATAGGGTTAATATGGATCTAGGTTGGCTATATAATACTATAAATATCTATATTTTTATTTGTGTCTCTTTGCTATTCCCTCTTTCTATCTCACCCCCGAAACATACACACACTCTCTCCCTCTCTTCCCCTTCTCTGTCTAACTCTCTCTTCTCCTTCTCTCCCTCTCTATCTATATCCTTCTCTCTATTCGCTCCTACTCTCCTCTCTCCCTCACTCTCTCTCCATGACTCCCTTTTCACCTCCTCTCTCTCTCTCTCCACCTTTCTCCCTCTATGTTTTTCTTGTTCCCTCCCTCCCCTATCCCCTCCAACTCCATCTCTCTCTCCTCATCTCTATCTTCCTTCCTCTCTATCCCTTATCTCCCACCACCCTCTATCTCTCCCCCCAAATCACTCTTCATCTCTCTCTCTCTTCCTTCCAAATCTATCACTATCTTCCCCCCCTCCCTGTCATTTTCCATCTCTATGTCTCCATCTCTCTCCCTTCCCATTCTCTCCCTATCTATATCCTCTCCTCTTGTTTCTCTTCTCTCCTCTCTCCCTCACTCTCTCTCCATCTCTCCCTTCTCACTCCTCTCTCTCTCCACCTCTATCTCTCTATGTCTCTTTTCTTTCCTCCCTCTCTCCCCCACTCCAACTCCATTTCTCTCTCTCTCTCTCCTCTCGCTTATTTCCTCTCACTCCCTCTCTCACCACCACCCCCCCCCCCCCCCCCCCCCACCCCATCACTCTCTCTTTCTCTCTCTCTCTTTCCTCCAACTTTTTCACTATCCCCCTCCCTCTCTCTGCCTCCTCCCAAACTATATCTTAAATTTGATCACATTGTATTGTGTTTAAGAAATTATCTAAATTAAAAAAACTTAATTGGTTGTAAAATATTAAACCTATATTTTGAATCAATCATGCCAAAGAAAATAAAATAATGAAAAACCTTAAAAATTCATGCACCATATTTAATCTATTATAATATTCAATTTTCTTGCTCTCATCCCTTCGATCCTTAGCTAAGATGGATATATAGATCCATCTTAGCTTAATTTGATTAAAACCTGAATTTAATTTCTATGGGAATATTTTTAGTAGTCATGAGGATAGAGTGTTTAGATATATCGCAAATTGTAACATTTTACCTTTTAGATTCAATCAAAAAAAATATTGTAAAATTAAATTAAAATAAAATATTTTTACCATGAAATAGATATGGTTTTTGGGCATGTGGTATTGATAAGCCATGGCATTGGCCCATGTTATTATAACAAAGCCTATTTACAAATTAATATCCATGGTAAAGTGAGGTTGAATATCCATGGTTAACAATATTGTCATCTTGTTATAAAATATTTTGATTGTGAAATACTTTATGTTTTTTGGGCACGTGGTATTCATAATCCATGGTATTGACCCATGGTATTGTAACAAATGCTATTTTTTGCAGGTTAATAATATCTACCGTAATGTGGGGGTGAATATCCACAGTTAAGAATCTTTTCATATTGTTATAAAATATTTTGGTTGTGAAATAAGTTATGGTTTTTGGACTTGTAGTATTGATAAGTCATGGTATTGGCCGATGGTATTGTAACAAAGTCTATTCACAAGTTAATAACAAAATCAAAATATAACAAATTGAATTTTATTACTTTTATTAATTTAAATTTTGATTATTAATTGAGGTCATATTTAAATGTTTACGCTAGTTCCAATATCATTTTTAACTTTTTATTCTTCTTTTTAACTTAGCATCTTATGCAAAAATAAAAATAAATCATTCAACCCAATTTCAATTTATATATATTTTTTTACATTATAAATATTTCTTTTATTTTTTCCATTATAAATATTTCTTTTCTTTTTCATTTCCAGTTTAGTGTTGGGTTCAAATAAAATATTCAGAGATTACAACATCACATTGTAGCACTGCATTTTTCTTTGCCTTGTCTATATCAACGTGGAAATCCTAGAAGAAGGAAGACCATCAACGTGATCTATGGATTTCCCCAGATGGAGTTTGTATGGGAAACACATGAGGAGAGCATCAACGCTTAGATGGAGGAAGGGAAAAGTCATTCGGCATGGAGATTTTGGTAATATTTACATGGGTATGAATTTGGACTCTCGAAAGTTCTTCCTTTTTACTAAAAATGATTTTTGTTCTTATGGGTAAAGAATTTCGAGGGTTTATATGATCAAAGCATAAATTTTATCTAGAGTTGAGGGTTTAATGATTATGATAATGCAGATCTTGAAGATTTTGGTAATTTTTACATGGGTATGAATTTGGACTCTGGAGAGTTCTTCCTTTTTACTAAAGATGATTTTTGTTCTTATGTGTAAACAGTTTCGAGGGTTTATATGATCAGAGCATAAATTTTATCTAGAGTTGAGGGTTTAATGATTATGATAATACAGGAGTTGAGGGTTTAATGATTATGATAATATATATCTTGATTGCAATGAACAATTCATGAAAAGACAATGCACAAGTAAGCATTTTGCATGTCTTTATTGAGATTTTGGTATTTTTACATGGGTATGAATTTGGACAATGGAGAGTTCTTCCTTTTTACTAAAGATGATTTTTGTTCTTATGGATAAATAATTTCGAGGGTTTATATGATCAAAGCATAAATTTTATCTAGAGTTGAATGTTTAATGATTATGATAATGCAAATCTTGATTGCGGCCAACAATTCATCAAAAGACAATTCACAAGTAAGAATTTTGCATGTCCTTATTGTACAAAGGATTTAATGATTATGATAATGTAGATCTTGATTACATCCAACAATTCTTCAAAGGACAATGGCCAAGTAAGCATTTTGCATCTCCTTATTATACAGATCAGTTTGCTCCTACCGAACTTTTCTAGGGTCAGAATGCGTGAAATTGTATTTCTTCTTTTCACCCTTTCTTAGTGTTTGATTGTTTTTGTAATGGACTCTACCATGCCCAAATTCAAAGGGCTCGAGTGATGCAAGAAAATTTTCTGGTAGGATGCAAATGCTAGACCTTCCTCAAACTTTGTTACATGAAATTAAAATTTCTTGTAATCATGAACATAAAATATTTTATGTTTCATCCTTAGATTCTGATCTCAATGCCTACAATTTTAAACCATGTTACTATATTTTAAGTAGAATAAACTTAAGTCCATTAAAACTTACAACTCTCAAAAGCTTAGGTTAATTTTAGCTAAAAAGAATGAACCTGAATGGCTTTTGCAATTTAGATTCAATGCTTACAAACAATGATTAAAAATGGAAGAACCCAAATGGTATGATAAATTTTACCCACCCATCAATTTCCAAGACCTTTCCTATTATTCTGAACCTAAATAGAGAGAGTAGAAGAAGAAGATGAGCCTAGATGAGGTGGACACTGACCTGCTTGATACTTTTCAAAAGTTGGGCATGCCCTTGAGTAGAAGAAGATATTGACCAACGCTGTTGTAGATGTTGTTTTTGACAATGTTTTCATTGCTACCATGCATATGTAGAATCTATAGGAAGTTGATGTTATCTTTTGTTCACTATAAGAGGTAATTCGAGAGTACCTTTATATAGTTAGGAAGTATCTTGACAGGGTTGTTCCTCTTGCCGATTACGTAGCAGGAGGGTCACATGGGGTTTGAGGGGAAAGGTTAGCCCCTCTCTACGAGGTCTGGGACAGCGCCTAGGGGATTTTTTTTTTTGGACCCTATATTAGGTGGGCAGACATATCTATGGTTTTGTGGATGGTTTTCACACATGGTTTTGGGTGCAATGGTTTTCGGTCCATGGTATTGGATGCTTCGACATGTATATATATGTACTATAACATTGAAAGGAACATAATGAAAAATCAATCTGGTAGTCTCGGTTTTGGGATCTAGGGGAAATATCTATGTTTATGTGTTTTATGTGTTATGCTCTTGCATTGTTTATTTTCTATTTTTAGAATTCATATGTAGGTAATTTCTGTACAGGGTTAAAACCTACATTGATAATTATTATGCTACATTGTATTCTTTTTTTAGTGATAGTTCCTTCTATTAAATCCCCAAGCATACTTTGTCACCCATGGAAATATCCACTTATTTCAAAATGAATGAGATGGAGACCAGGCAGTTTGAGAGGACTCTTATTGTTGTAGATGAGAGGAGTTTTGTGAGGTGAGAGGCGTTTTGTGACATATATTGAAGGATGCACTCCACCATTTTATGACACCAATCGTCTCCATGCCACAGTGGTGGATCTCTATTGCACTGAGGGAGAAATGATAAAGTATTCCACTGTAAATAATTGTTATGTGAGGGACGAGGAATGTAGACGTGGGGTTTATAATTTTATTATGAAAAGAGGTTTGTGTGATGGAGACAAATCCTACAGGTAAATCATATCATTATATCTCTATGAAATCTCAGAATGTGTTCAATACAAAAATATGTATGTACTCTTGAATTTATCTATGTTGTAATAAGATCAAGAATAAAGTTGTCATTGCAAATAACTGGGATCTACCATGTAAGTTTACTTTACTACATGGAATTCTTGATTTGTTAGATCCCAACTAGTGTTGGGCATCAGATCCCCCCACAACATGTTTTGGGGCTCAAAGCCCAGGTTTTGGTCTAATGTATTGTAAGACTCTGTGAATTGCGGGCACGGAATGTGATGTATAGGTTGAGTCATAGGGCTACCTACCCTAAGTTTTGTAATGTAATGTAATGTCATGTCAGCCTACCCATGGTCTGCAGACCATGGGATTGTATAAATAGAGCGAGACTCTAAGTTGTAAAAAGGAGCGAAGGAAAAGGAGATAGATGAATACGAATGGTTTGAGCATAGAGTAAGAGTCTAAGTGTATTGGTTCGTAGTAGTAGGAAGAGGCTCTACAACTTAGTGCACAAAGGCCTAGTAGAGTCCGCAACTGAGTGCGTGGACCCCAGCAACTAAGTGTGCAGGGTAGTGTCGAGTTTGTAACCTTAAATGAAGAATAATAAAGAGAAGTTGATTCGAAGTTCTGTGCATCTGCTTGTATATTGCATCCTATACTTTTATACTATTTTGTTTATCGCGCACACTTATATGAATGTTGGATATACTGTTAATTATCACTAGAATTACACAAATAAGTTAAGTAACTGGGTAATAATAGGTTAATACTGAGGAACTTGGGTAATAACATGGATCATGCCCTAAGTAGGGCTGCACGAAGGCAGCATCACAGGGTGCGAGGGACTAATAGATGTGCATAGAGACGTGCACACAGGGTCAGACCGTGGACCGTGAAAAGCTCATCAGACATCCCCAGGGTGCGAAAACCTGGTTCTAGCACCCTCCCATACTACTTCGGGTGAGACCTCAGTCTGCACTCTATGGAATGTTACCGAAAGGACCAGTAGTATCGGGATTTGTTTTGCTACATCACCTCTGAACCTAGGTCAGGCCCACACAAGCCAACAAATTTTTCCATTGCCAGGACCGGGATCTGCATAAGGGATGTCTGATGTCGTGCCACTAGAATCCAACAAAGAAAGAAATTGAAGGGTGGTTTGACAAGAAGAATTATGAGTTCGCGGCACAGGAAAATGGAAATCCACGAGTATCTAAGGAACAGTGGTTGGAGCACTACTTATATATGGAAATCAACGAAATTTTCTTTGCATCCTTTCCTTCTGAGCTGTATGTGTGGATCACGAAGCTAGCAAACAGTCAGGGAAGGTGTAGGCTCGACAAACCAATCGTGTGGACTCCGGAATTAGTGCGCAGACTAGAAGCATCAAGAGATAATATCGCGCGAGCTGTGGACCATTGGCTTGACCGAATTATATGAGGATTTATCACTGAGTTCACGGTATATATGACCATCATCTACAATGAGGTAGAGAAACATTTCCTCAAGGGACCGCGAGGTGAGTATATCAAATCTTTGAACACTTAGATTAAGATGCTATTGTGTGAAAAGTGGGTTATGCAAATAAATTAATGTTTGGGACTACACGAAGTGGAAAAATCTACAGAAGCAGAAGTAGTGAATAATTGGAAACCAGTCCCTTAATTTCCCCCTTGTGGGAAAGCGAGGAAGAGCTCGTGAAAGTTTCTCCAAGAAGCGCGGTCAGTTTGATAAGGCAGCGATTTCTATGCTTACCACCTCCACCTACACCGCCACCCGTCTCACCCTCCTCACCCCCATATCCACCCACCCCATCTCTGCCACAACTACAGTTTAGTATGGCGAGTGCGATCAAATACCTATATTCAGAGGAGTAGGGAATGAAGATTCGGACTAATTCTGGTTCGTGGTAAGAGCAGTATGGGAAGCACAAGGAGTCGTGGATGACAATATAAAAAAGGCTATGTTGGTAAACACGTTACAGGATCGCGCATTAACATGGTACATCAAGCATTCTAATGACCATCCAAATGCAGGAATCGCAGAAATCCAGACTGCACTGAATAAGGAATTTAGCAGGCCAAAGTCAAAAACAAAATCAATCATCGGGTTGAAGGAGATCACGATGCTGCCGACTGAGACCCCCTGGGATCTAGACCAAAGACTGAAGGGCATGATTCACAAAGCCAACATGACATTGACGGATGGACAACACCGCACATGGTTTGTAGCATCACTAACACCGCACTTGACGATGATGTTGTCACAGAAAAAGCTTTCCACCTGGGCTAAAACTTTGGAGATGGCAATGATATTGCATGAGACCCCTATAAAAGACCCTGGTCTAGGAGTCCAACAAATCCACGCGCAACTGAAAAATCTGTGTCTGGAGATGCAGAGTTTGAAATAGGACAGGACACCTCGGCCAGAGGTGTGCGAGGAGGTATGGTGCATAAAATGCAAAGGCCAGGGGCATCACAAGGACCACTTCCAGTATTTGCGAATTACTTGGCAGGAGGAGGGCCGATGTCATTAAGACCTCAGGCACAGGAAGGACCAAGCGCAGCACCTGCATTATAGTGCGCGATCTATCAGATAGGAGGAAAGAACACTACGGATAATTGTCATCTATTGCAGAAGTATAAGCAGGTGTACCAACAATTGTTTTGTAATTTCTGCAAATCGGTAGACCATGATGAACGCACCTGTAGAAGCTACAAACTATTGATGCATTAGACTCCTGCCTATAGGGTGCAGACCAAAATGTGAGCTCTCGACCCAAATGCAGGAATGGCTTGCATTGGATTTCATGGGCGCGGTCGAGGTTGAGGCAGAATGGGACCAAGAAGGGGTCACGAACAATTAATTTCTTACAATTGTGGAGCACCAGGACACTATGCCCACGATTGTACAAACCCGACAAGGACATCATGTTTGTACTGTACTCAGTTTGATCATGAGGCAGAAGACTGCCCTACATTGATAACAATACTACATGAAAAAGGGGTACTTCAGCCCCCTCCAACTCACAATTTAAAAATTATGAGGTATGAGCCACGCCAAGAAGACACGAATGTAAACACGATGCTTAGGAGTGACATGACCACTGGCGATGATAAAGGGAAACAGTCAAAAGAAAGTGCTTGGGTTTGCAAATCTCCTACAAAGGAACCCAAATTTGATTTAGAATGCGCAAAGGAGACATTCATGGAAGTTAACAAGAGCTTCAAGGAGGCCTCCACTTCAGGTAGTAAGGATCAACTAGAACTAGGGATGGATCCTTCAATGCTCACTACCTTTTTATAGACTTGCATGAAATTGATACGTGACAGCAAGGTAGTAAAAGGACTACAGGAACTTATCACTAGGTTTGTGGGGTCAGGAGAGCCACGCATGGCCCGGAAACTTGGGAAACATGCATTGCACATAGGAAGGGAAATGAGGTTGACTGCCCAAATTGGCGAGTATGAAATGGATCAGGTAATCCTGGATCTTGAATTGGACGTGAATGTACTACCAAAACAAACATGGGAATACATGGGCAGACCCGCGCTACAGTGGTCTCCTATTCAGTTATGAATAGCTAACCAATAGAAGATCTTGCCCATAGGAAGATTACAAGGGGTAACAATGGATATTGAAGGTGTGAGCGCGCAGGCATATTTTGAAGTGATAGAGATTGTTGATGATAGTAATCCCTATCCTGTGCTACTAGGAATAGACTAGGCCATTGATATGAACAGAGTCATAAATATGAAGAAGCGCAAAATGATCTTTGAAAAAAAAAGTCACTACATGTAGTAATATCGATAGATCCAACCGAAGGAGCGCGATACACTGAAATGGTGTACGACAATGATAGTGATGATGATCTTGATTGTATTTACAAGATAACCGCACAAGAAGAGGATTGGGTGAATCTGACTGCAGATGGAAGGATTTCATGGGAGCGTGAAAGCTCCTGCACTTCAGATTTAGACAAAGACATAGAGCGATTGCAGAATTGGTTGCAGATGTAACAACGCTTAACTACAACATGATGGTTAGATCACTATGCTACATGAAAACAAAAGAAAGGGATCTACGTACATATGATGGGTTGACAGCGGTGGATGAATTACTGAACAAATTTGAAAGCGCAGTACCAAAATAACAATGAATTGATGCTTTGAAGTGGGCATTGCATGTAACACCTGCACGATGGTGGGGTACGCATCAAGGAAGTTTTGAGGACTAGCACGAATGCAAAAGGATGATGTGCCTATGCATTGGAAAACCCCAACTCAGAACGAGAGCCGTTCAGTAGGGGTGGAACAACTTATGTGCCCACCTTTCTCGATGGGTATGGACATATGTTGTACAACCCACACAAGCACACACCACTCCCAGAATAGAGAATCGGAACAAACCACAGCAGCAGGAAAGGTGACGCGCACTACCAATTATCCATGAAGAAGCATTCAATAGGGTGTGTGAAGTACTAAATAGGGTTCACCAAGCGAGATGCATTGATTAGGGCCTACGTGTACCAACGGTTCAATGGGCCTAAGGACCATATGAAAAACCCCGACCGCAGAAATGATTCCAAAGGTGTGGAATAGAGTAGAGACTATAATTTCTAAAGAGAATGCAAAGAGGAATCTACACGTAATAGCTCCCGCAGATGTGACAGTGTGCGAAGACCAGGATGAAGAAATCACATAGCTACGCGAGGTCGAATACATAAGGATTCAGGAAGCCATTTAGCAAGGGAACCTTAGACTTCGCGAACTCGAAAAAGAATGGGTACGATTGAGGATAGAAAGTGTTTTGATGGATGCTGAGGTCAAGAGGCTAGAAAACAAGATCAAGAAACCATGTCTCATCAATAAACCAAGGATGACAAGGCAAGGTGCAGATGATCATACCACTAAATTAGAAGAGTGTCGCCGAGAATTTATGACTCTGTTGCCATGGCTATGACTGCATCTCACCAAATGCAGTAACCAGGGGAGTGCACTATATAAAATAAAACGCATGACACCGGCTGTCGTGAGGGAAATTGGAGATTTTCCACAAACTATACTAGAAGGAAAGTTGAAGCCTCACACAGGTGGTGTGACCACCTGACTAACCATAGGAAGCATAGTCTCAGTGCTCCAGGCAGTTGAAAGAGAATGCGGGACTATAAAAGAGTCTGCTTTGGAGTTGTGTGATAAGGGAGGTGTGCGCAGAATAAGCATGTCACAAGCTTCGCACCCGCACACGAGGGGTTGCGCTGTCACACGAGTAGGCTGGGAAGTGATTGTTGGTGTCATTGTTCATGATGGGATGTCTGATTTGAGGCCAAATGGAGCAGGTTGTGGGAATTTAAGACACAAATTAAGGGCAAGATTTGGGACAATCTGCCACCAAGAAAGCATTGATGGCCTAGAATTGGGGGGAATGGTCGAATTTGAATTCAAAAGGTGCTATAAAACTCCAGGGTCTAGCCATGAGACAACACTTGTTCACTTGAGATTTGAGTAGTTGATTAGAGCACAGAGTGTTGAGTGTCGAATGATATTCGAGCCCTTAAGTTCGCGAATGACCACATACAGTTCAAACAAGATGGCGGCTACCAGGAGAGGTTTGGGCTTTGCAGAAGGAACTGCTGGCAAGGCTGCGTAGAACCCCACAGTACAAGATGTTCCCGAAGGCACTGAGGTCATGCTGGAAATCCCAAAATCACCTCAGACACCGAGACTAAAGAAATATAAGTAGGCAGCAAGACCAGTCCACATGTCCTTGAGGAATCTGTGGTTCAGTAAGTTCTCAATGGAAGAAAATGGCAAGGCTGTCACCATTGAGACAGATGATGAGGAGGAGGACCTACATACTTTCATCAATGAGGTAGAGGAAGCAAAGGATATGGAAGATGATATCCAGCCAGTGCGCTCTACAGTGAAATTGCCCAATTACGTCCCTCTGCGAAAAGGGAAAACCAAGATACCAAAGGATCTGGATGCCACAAAAAGCGCACTCTAGACCCTGCTCCTCCCTGATGGAATTGTGTTTGATGGCTCACACCTGGGCTACGTGCCCACAATGAAGTTCGAAGATTGGGACCTTGTGGACAATGAGAAGTTCTGACACTTAGAGATGGAGAGCCTCATGAAGCAGAGCATGGAGGGGCCAGTCATAACATTAGAGCCATGAAAATGGTTGCACGGTGTGAAGAAGGCCAGATTGCTTCATCTGTTGTGGATACCACACTTTCACCACGTGCCCATAACTATTTTCGTCATCAGGTAACTGCTTTTCTTGGTGCATGATGGGTACTTATGGCTGGAAGAGCCTATTCCCATCACGGCAGATCTCATCCACAAAATTTCTTGGCTTCCCTATAAGGGAAAGGATCCCATGACGATAGCAGGAAAGAGCGGTGATTTGGCTATAGTGGAAGCCATGAAGAAAAAATGTATGCTTGAGAAGAAAAAGAGGGGTTACGCCATCAACAGTATCAAGAATAAAGGGGTGTGCATAGCCACGCAACTCCTAGGTAGGAAGGTAATGAGAAAATGCCGCGGCGATGAAGTACCAGCACCAGTAGTTGCATTGGCAAAATAATGCATAGAAGGGGTCAAATTCAACTGGGTTGAGTTCCTCTATGAGGAATTCTTGATCAACTGCAAGGAAGCCCAGGAGCAGGGTAAGACCTTCCACTACACATGGTTGCTCTTGTCCATTTTGTTGGTAGAGGAAGAATTGCTAGAGGATAGTCAGTTCCCGAGCATTGAGCGTGACATACCAGACGTCGCAAAGTACACGTTGCTCTGGGCTACCAAGGGCGTGAAGCAGATCCGCGAGACAAAGATCTTCTGGGTGCTCATGGAGGCAAGCATCCAGATGTCGATTAATAGGAGGCTGCGCCTATCCTCCATAGTGCACAATAGTCTGCAAAGATTTGTAGACTTCAAGGTGGACATGCAAAATATTTACATCAAGGTGCAAAAGGATCCGATGTAGCAGTGTACCAAGCTCCCCTTCATCATCAATAATGATGCAATTTTTACAGTGTTAGAATCATGGCCTCCCGAGTGGAACACCTTAGACTTGGTGGAGTTGGATAGGAAAGCAGCACAAAAAAGAAAGGATGAAGCCAAGCTACACATCACACAGTTGGCCAAGAAGAGGAGCAATGAAAAAGTGATAGCAGAGGTAAGGGCAGTCCACGAGGTAGTATAGGTAGCTGCGGAGCAAGTAAATGCCATCGAAGTAGTAACAACAACACAGATAACAGGGGCCACAACAATGCAGGAAGAGGAGGGCTAGGAATTGTCTACAGGATAAGAGGCAGAGGACACAGACCTTGTAGAAGAAGGCGCAAACCTAGGCACAACTTCCACCCAACTAAAACGGCCATGCGTCATAGAGAGATCAAGTCCACGGAAAAAGGTCAAGGCCTCCAAATTGTCCATCGACCAAATCACGTTAACGGAAGGTGACCTCTACGACATTGGTGACATGGTTGGCGAGGTCACCAAGGAAGCATTCCAAGAATACATGTCGGAGCAGAAGACTATGTTGGGGGCCCTAAGGGCGCAGCTACAAGAACTACAGGTGTAGCCCCCACAGGAAGGAACCATAGCCACCTACGTCACAACAGGCACATCAGCAGTAGAGCAGATACTTCATGCAAGGATGGCCAATACCGTAGTGCTACCGAAAGGGGCACTAACATCAGAGAATTAGATTAACAGAGCCACGGTTGGTAGGATCAAGGGACTTGGCCTTAATTTGGCTACCGTCATAGAACTACCAACAGAAATGTGGATCCACTATTTGGCAAGTGGAGTTTGAAATGCACGTGAGGAAACAACGCAAGTGTAGCTAGAGCTGAATCTCCAGATTGCTAAGCTATGGTTGAAGGCGCAACCTTCCACTCCCCTAGAAGTTAGAGAGCATCATGTTAGCATTATCCAAAGAGGGTTGGAAGAAATTGGACTAGCAGTGTAGGACTATATTGATATGTTGGACCAAGCCTTTGGATTCCTCACATACTTGCAGGAGGACCCAAACATACAACACCTGGAAATAGAAGCGCGTGAGCTTTAGGAGAAGTTTCACAATGTAAGGGGAACTGCGCAAACAGTCGTCCTCACTCAATGGCTCACAAATATGCAGCAAGCAAGGGCACTGAAAGAGCAGGTGGATGCCGCAAGATAGACAGAGGCACTTCTAAAAGCGCACGTCCAGCCATGGATTGACAATGCCTTCACCATTACGATGGAAATCGAGGGCAATCTCGCACAGATGTATGGGATGTATGTGCTAAGGCAAGGATTTGATCATCACAAGGAAGCATCAAAAGAGCACATGTAGCAGGTCCAAAAAACCGCAGAACAATGCATTGCAGACCTCTGAGCCATTCGGGACCAATTGGAGGGACTTCGCACCAAGATCATCATGCCAACAGAGTGACTCGAGGGCGAGTCACGATGTTTTTGTTGCGGGCTTGTTCGGCATTGGATGCCCCCACAACATGTTTTGGGGCTCAAAGCCTAGGTTTTGGTCAAATGTATTGTAAGACTCCGCGAATTGTGGGAGCGGAGCATGAAGTATAGGTTGAGTCATAGGGTTGTCTGCCCTATGTTTTGTAATGTAATGTAATGTCATTTCGGCCTACCCATGGTCTGCGAACCATGGGATTGTATAAATAGAGTGAGGCTCTAAGTTGTAAAAAGGAGTGAAGGAAAAGGAGATAGACGAATATGAATGGTTCGATTATAGAGTAAGAGTCTAAGTGTATTGGGTCATAGTAGTAGGAAGAGGCTCTACAGCTGAGTGCGCAGAGGCCTAGTAGAGTCCTGAGCTGAGTGCGTGGACCCCTGCAGCTGAGAGCGCAGGGCGGTGTCGAGTCTGTAACCTTGAACGAAGAATAATAAAAAGAAGTTTATTCCATGTTCTGTGCATCTGCATGTATATTACATTATATACATTTATATTGTTTTGTTTATTGCGCACACTTATATGAATGTTGGATATACTGTTAATTATCACTAGAATTACACAGATAAGTTAAGTAATCAGGTAATAAGTTATAATAGGGTAATAGTGAGGAACTTGGGTAATAACACGGATCATGCCCCAAGTAAGGCTGCACAAAGCTAGCATCACAGGGTACGAGGGACTAATAGATGTGCATAGCGACGTGTGCACAGGGTCAAACCGCAAACTGCTAGAAGCTTATCAAACATCCCCAGGGTGCGAAAACTTGGTTCTAGCACCCTCTCTCATACTACATCAGGTGAGACCTCAGTCTGCACTCCGCGGACTATTGCCAAAAGGGCTAGTAGTACCAGGATTTGTTTGGCTAAATCACCTCTGAACCTTGGTCAGGCCCACACAAGCCAACAACTAGTTAGGGTTGAATTTATTTTTGTTGTAATAAGATTAAGAATAAAGTTGTCATTTTAATCACTGAAATATACCATGTAAAATTTAATGACTACATGAAATTGTTTATTTGTTAGAGCCCAACTTATTAGGATTATGAAGAGTCCTCTTTCATGACAATATTTATGAATGCTCTATTCTTGCTCAAAGAATTACATATTACAGAAAAGTGGAAAATAAATGAGATGCAACTGAATGGTTTATGTTTTAAAATGTGTGGAGGGAGTATAAAATCATTTTCAGTTGCGTTCAAATATTTTGGAGCACCCACTAAAGTGCTTCAATTTCCTCCTAGTTAATTCCATTTCTACTATCCCAATGCTTCTAGAAGTCCTTCTCCAAAGTGATCTCTTAACTATCTTGGAGGGAAATTGATTACTTGATTGGAACCCACGAATTACAATTTGATTAGGAGTAAGGGATGAGAAAGCTTCATATTCTTCAATATATTCCACAAGTTAAAATCATATCGAACGATTTCCTTTCTGTTTAATTGATACAACAATCACTCGACAATTTGTTAGGATTTTGAGACCCTTTTCAATGAATTTTTTTTCTGAAAGTTATGTTATCAATTAAAGAAATTAAATAAAAGGTGAAAATGATGCAATGGAAGGATTTTATGTTCTAGTGCCTAAGAATGCCTTGCTAATGCGAAGGGCTTGGTATTTTCTTGACTCAATATTAGTCGCATTTGACTTCCTAGCATTTCTTTTAATTTCATTTCTGTTTTGTTTATATTGCTATCCTTGAAGTTGGTGATCTACTGTGTGTGTAATAGGAAGTATTAAATACTAAACACTCTCAAAGGTGATATTGACGGATGACTGAATTTAAATGAACCTACTTGACACTTTAATATTACATGATCATTCAAAGAAAATATTAATCAATATTAAAGGGAAGATGATTAATGTGAAATGTTTCTTGGCTTGTCATATAATTACTGCATTTTGGCCCCCAATAATATATTTGAGGCTACATTTTGGTTGTTACTTGTGGAGCTTCCCTTTGGCTCAAAAAAACATCAAGGATAAATGTCCATTGCATTGGCATTGGACATCATCAAAGAGGAATTCACCAAAATCAGTAGACATGGGAGAAATTGGTACAATGAGCGGATAACGCTAGAGAAACACCGAGGCACCATAATTTCTTGTGTATTTATATTCACTCAAAATTAACAAGTCACATAAAAGTACCTTTTTTTTCCTGAATATTTTCATGTATACATAAATACTAAAAATGTAATTTAAGACTAATTATTAAAACTAATAATTATGTGATAGTCATAGTTTATAATTAAATAGTATAATATGATTATTATTATTGGACAAAACTATAGGGTCCAAATATGAGGGGCATTGTGACAATATATGTACACTTCTCATTATATTAGATAATCATTTCTCAGAGTGTGATATCCATCGAACAAAATGTACTCCCAAAGGCCATTGTGGGATTGAAATTCTTTCTTTTAGTGGAAAAGTGGTGATATATTTTCTTAGGCTTTAGTGTTCTATTTCCCTAAGTTTTTGACACTACTCACAACTAGCACCTTCATTCAACCAAGTGAGGTACTCATCTTGGAAATTTGAATCATTTTGTCTCCACAATCCAATATGATGTTGGATCAATCCCTTGATCCTAAAAACATAGGTCATAATAGCGAGGAACTTGTAATGTGGGAAAAAGAATATTCAAATTTAAGGAACATGACTCTTTTAGAACAAGCAATAAGGATATTTTTTACACTAATCTTTTTTTTTTCCATTTGTTTTTCACAAGTTATCTATTGTGTGATATTTTTAACATGTAACTTAGTTGGCATGATTTTGCCTAAGGTTTTTTTGAAGGTTTAATACTAAGTTCCTAAGGTGTTATTTTCTATGGTGATGTTTTATTTGTTTTGTTTATACAGGTCATCTAGCCGCATAGTGGCCATTATTGAATGTTGAGGTATATGTTGTATATATATTTTATAATCTTTTTTCTTTTTCCATTTGTTTTTCACAAGTTATCTATTGCGTGATATTTTTAACATGTAACTTAGTTGGCATGATTTTGCCTAAGGCTTTTTTGAAGGTTTAATACTAAGTTCCTAAGGTGTTATTTTCTATGGTGACGTTTTATTTGTTTTTTTTATACAGGTCATCTGGCCGCATAGTGGCCACTATCGAATGTTGAGGTATATGTTGTATAAATCTTTTATATTCTACTTTATTTTATATTCAAGTATTCATCGTCTTTCATGTCTTATACTCTACATTATATCTTCTTTCATTTTCGGGAGAGGTGGGAGAGGAACTCAATATTGATGGTACGAAGCAGCAATTGAAGAAAGAGGAGAACAATAACACTAGAGTGACAAATGCAAAATGAGAGATAGAAGACAAACTATCTAGTGATACCCTTAGAGCCAATATCTTGCATAAGACACACTCATAAAGACTAATGGTCAAGCCTTCAAAGTCGGTGAACTCACTTGCAATGATTTGAAAACACAGTGGTAATGTTTTGAAATGATAAAACAATATTTGATGTGTAAATTGTAGTCCAACTGATATTAAGTTGGAAACTCATTGTAATACTTGATATTTTATATAATAAAATTTATATGGTTGAAATTATTTTTTATTTGCACTTGATATTATTTAGTCTCGTAATTAACATAACTTTGTGTTATCATATTATATAAACATGCACATTGTATGACATTTTTTTAAAATTTAGTCACAAAATCATACTAATTAATTTATGTTGATTAATAATAAACACATAAAATCAATCTAAAACTACTAAATTAGTAGTTTATATTAATTAATGATGAACACGAATGAAATGAATATATGATTGAATTAGTCGTTTATAATGATTATGGATGAAATTAAATGAAATGAATAGAAACTAATAAATCACTCATTTATATAATGAATATGAAAAAGACCAAAAAAGGATAAATGACTACTGCAAATGATAATTTTTTATTAAAATGATAACTAAATTGTACATATATACAACTATTAGTAGCTAATTTATAGTACCTTATAACACGACTAAAATTTAGTCATATTTCTTTGGTCATTAATTGGTTTTAAATGATGACTAAAATTTGCATATATATGACTATTGGTAGCTAATTTACAGTATCTTATAACACGACCAACATTTTGGTCATATTTATTTGGTCATTAATTGGTTTTATCAAGGATTCATATAGTAATATATTTTGTTGTATATTTGGTCATTAATTGTGACAATTAATGACTAAACCAATGAAAAATTTCTGACTAAATTTATGACTAAATATACTACTAGATGGTAAAATTGATGAAACCAATTAATGACTTAGTTAAAAATGACTAAAAGTTGGTTATAGTATAAGATACTGTAAATTAGCTACTATTGGTCATCGACTGAAAAATGGTCATTTATATGCAAATTTTAGTTGTTTTTTAGTAATTAATTGGTCATTTTGTACTAGTGATGCATCTATGGTTCTTATTTGCACTAAACCATTATCATGACATTTCTCTATGACATAAGGCCCTGACCATCTAGTCCTTAACTTTCCCTTGAAGTCTTTATATTTGGAATCATATAACAAAGCCCAATCACCTTCTTGAAATTTTGTGTCTTTGATGTTCTTGTCATGCCAGATCTTCCTCTAAATTTGAGTTACCTCTGTGTGTAGGAGGGCCTACATTCTTAACTCATCTAACCCATTCAACTGGAGCAATCTCTCTTTTTGTGCACTGCTGAGATCTAGATCTAGTTGGGCCGCCATCCTCAATGTATTGTACTCAAATTCAATGGACAACATGGCCATTTTCCCATAGACCAACTCATAGGGTGTGAATCCAATGGTGGTCTTCCAGGTGGTATTGTAGGCCCAAGTGGCCTCAACTAGTCTAGCTGCCCAATATTTTCTATTGTTGCTAACCACTTTGGTCAAGATCTCCTCTAGTGCTCTGTTTTTCACCTCCACTTGCCCATTAGCTTGTGGGTGGTAGGGAGTGGAGGTCCTATGCTTGATCTTGTGTTGTATTAACAAGTCTTCAATCATGTTGGATGTAAATTGGTTGCCTTGATTAGTGACCAGTTCTCTAGGGTACCTAAACTTGTAAAAGACATTTTCCCTTAAGAACCCATCCAACTTTTCCTCTGTTTCTACCTTGATTGCCTTGGTTTTAGCCCACTTAGTTAGATAGTTAATGCACATAATGATGTAATGCTTTTTCTTGGAAGGAGGGTCAATAGGTTGAATGAAATCCATGTCCCACTTGTGAAATGGCTTGAAAGTTACATGAGGTTGAAGAGGCATTTCATCCTTTGGAGTAGGCTTCCCCATCCTTTGGCACTAATCACAATGACTAGTATATCTCTTCACATCATGATGAAGAGTGGGCCAATAATAACTGGCTTCTAACACCTTAAATGTTGTCCTCTTTGCTGCAAAGTGACCTCCACAAGGCCCATCATAACAGGTCAGAAGGATGTGAAAGACTTCCTCCTCCCTGACACATCTTCTCAGAATTTGATCTAGGCCTAGTTTGAAGAGGTTGCCCCCAATCCAAGTGAATGGGGTGCTCTTCCTCACAATCTCGCTTTTCTCTTTGGAGGACAAATTCAATGAGGACTGTGCAGATACCAAATAGTTTTCTATGTCAGTAAACCATGGAGAGAGAACTGAAATGGTGAATAAGTGTTCATCCAGTAACTGATCATCAACCATTCCTTCCTCACCTATAGGCAAAGTTAATCTTGACAAAAAATCTACAACAACATTTTCCTTTCTAGGCATATCAATAATGGTTAGATCAAACTATTGTAATAAAAGTAACCATCTAATAATTTGAGCCTTCACATCAAGTTTATTCATTAAATGTTTTATTGCAGCATGGTCAATATGTACAAATATTTGATAACCTATAATGTAATGCCTAAATTTTTTCAATGAATGCACAACATCTAGGAGTTCCTTTTCGGTCATTGTGTAGTTCAGTTTGGTCTTTGATAGATTCTTACTGATAAAGTAAATGACATAAGAAAAATTTTCATTTATCTGGCCTAGAGTTACTCCTATGGCTTTGTGTGAGGCATCAACATGTATATGAAAAGGAAGGGCCCAATTCGAGCCTCGGAGAATCGGTGCAGTGGTTAACTTGTCCTTCAGGGTGTTCAGAGCTTCTTGACAGCTTTTTGACCATACGAACTCAAAGTCTTTGACCAACAACCCAAATAAAGGAGAATCTAACTTGCTGAAGTCCTTTATAAACCTTCGATAGTATCCTTCTAACCCTAGGAAACTTCTGACATCTATCTGTTTTTGCAAAGGTGGGACCCTTTGGATGATATCTATTTTGTTTGGGTCAACCTGTAGTCCTTGCTGGGATATTGAATGACCTAGCATATTCCATACAGTCATCAAGAACTCACATTTTTCGTGACTAAGAGACAGGTTCATTTCAATGCATTTGTTTAGCACCTTACCTAAGTTAGACAGAGCCTCCTTGAAATTGCATCCATATGGTGTAAAATCATCCATATAAATCTCTACTGTATCATGGAATAACTCATAAAAGATACTCAGGACTGCTCTCTCGAAAGTGGCAATAGAATTGCATAGGCCAAAAGGAAGGACCCTATAGGTGAAAGTACCCTAAGGACAAGTGATGGTGGTTTTATCTTGGTCTTCCGGGCTGATTTAGATTTGATTGTACACACTGAATCCATCTAGGAAAGAGAAAAACTTTTTCCCTGCTAGGCCATCTAGCACTTGGTCGATGAAAGGTAGAGGGAAATGATCCTTTTGTGTGGCTTTGTTTAACTCTCTATAATCGACACAAATCCTCCACTTACTATTTTTCTTTGGAACCACACCAAAGGAGATATCTACTCACTATCGGAGATAGGGTAAATGAATCCTACATCTAGTAGCTTTTGCAGTTCTTCTTTAAATATATCTTTTAGAGCTGGATTCATCCTCCTTTGGGGTTGTCAGACTGTTTTGCAACCTTCTTTGATATAAATGTGGTGAGTACACACTGAGGGGTGCACTCCCTTCATTTCTTTGTAACTCCAAGCAAAGGCATCCAGGTGTTCCTTTAGCATGTTGCACAACTTTTCTTCTTAGTGAACAGAAAGAGATGGGTTGATTTTCAAAGTTCTCTCAGAGCCAATTCTATGTTTTTGACATGGATAGGGTTGGAATCGGCTAAGCATAGATCAATCTGATGGTTGTTATAGGTTTCCTTTACTACTTCTTCTAAGGATAATGTACTGGGAGTTGGACTTTGGAGTATGTGTTCAATCAAATCATCTTCATCTAGTTGTCCCCCTCCCATGGTTGTTTATAAGGTATAGAGTTGGGCAGAATAAACTTCATATTCTTCCTCCTCTTCTATCCATAAAGGTAAGTCATGTTCTAGAGATGGCTGAGCAGGAGGATATAGGACTAACTACTTGGACATATGCCCATTCTTGATAGTCATATTTCCAGCCCTGCAGCTAATGTAGGCATCGAAAGTGGCTAGCTAGGGCCTCCCAAGGATGAGAGGGTAACTAGTAAGATTTGCCTTAGGATGGAGAACTAGGAAATCTATAGGGTATTCCCAAGAGTCAATGGAGACCATCCCATCCTCCACAATCCCCTTAGGGGTCACTGTGGAGCGGTTTGCAAGTTGCAGGATTGTTGTGGTCTTTCTCAATGAACCCTGGAGGTTGAGCTTCAGCATGGTGTCATTGGTCATCACATGAATGGCAGCCCCAAGATCAATCAAAGTGTGTGGGACAATGGTTCCATTGATTTGCACATATACTACAAGGCTTCCAGGGTCCAAATACTTTGGACAGATTACCTGCCCCAGCATTAAGATAGACAGTTGTCCAATGACAATAATGGTAGGGGCATCTCTTATTCGCCTCCTTGGATGCTTGAAGCACTTCTCCTTGATCAACTTGTTGTAAATAGGCACATCTTTTATAGCTTGGAGAAGTGGAATTTTGACACATAGATTTTTCAATTCTCCTAGAAGTTCAGTCTCTTCTGGGGTAGGCTGGAGTGGTTGGGTTAATCTCTCAAGAAAGGGTGGTGGATTTATTTTAGGCATTCTTTTCTATATTTCTTCCTCAACCTCACTAGGTGGAGGAAGAAGTTGGTTGTCCGAGAGTACTCTCCAAGATCTCAGGTTGATTCCCTGAATTTCAACAGCATAAGTTGGATAGGATGTCTCTCCACTGTATACTGGTCGTGCCTGTCTTTTTTTTGGGTTCGGATTTGGCTATGCAGGCATCTGGGGTTGTTTAGGTGGAGCAGAGTGTAAAATTTGTGGTTGAATAGGTGGTGAAGGCCATAAAGCTAGAGTATTGTTGTATGGGGGCCTCCACCCCTAGGGCGGTAAATTCCACTGATGTTGTGGTAGAGCATATGGTTGAAATGACTGGCTGGTTGGATGGGAATGATACTAAGGTGCAAAGGACCAAAGAGGAGGTGTAGACCAGGAAGGATGATGAGGTGGTCCCCAAGATGGAATGGATGCGGTCTGGTTGGGATTGTAATATGCATGGGATGACCCTTGCATGCCCTACTAGTATGGCCTAGGCCCATGGGGTCTCCTTTCATTTATGTAGTAGAGTTGTTCGGTTACCCCTTCATCTCCATGATATACAACTTTTAGTCCAGGCAGAGAAGGGAACTTGTCTATGGAGTGGTTTTTGTCACAAACTAAGCATATTTCAATCAAATTCAGTGGACATTCATTCCTAGGGTGCCTCCTAGTGCACTTAGGTCAGAAAATGGCTAAGGCTCTCTCTGCTTCCTCTTGTTTTCTCTTAATGTGCATAGTGTCCATGTATAGGGCAAGGGTTTGCAGCATCTCACTCTTGAAATCCTCTACCATGTTTCCAATTTCACCCTTGATGGATGCATTGGAAGAGGATGGACTGACCATAGGTTGACTACCCCTACCCTTTTTCCTAGCTTCCCTAGAATGGTTTCTAAAGATAGTGTTGATATCCTCATAGGGAAAATGGTAGATGTACCCTCCTGCTAACACATTTAGGGTATCCAGAAGATCTTCCCTTACTCCTCTAAGAAGGACTAGATTTAGTGACTCAGGGTCAAGTGTGCACCTGGCCCTTTTGTAGCTAAGCTGGAATCTTTCTTCATAATATTCTAGGGATTCATCATGCCCTAAGGTCATCCTAAAAATTTCATTTTTGGTGTCTTTAGACCTACAGTAGTCCCCATACTCATTTTTGAAGGCTTGATGCATCTGATCCAAAGTTGTGATGATATCCCCAAGTAAACCCATGAACCAATGCAAAGCTACATCCTTTAGAGTGGATGGGAATAGTTTCAACTTATTCTCATCATTGGTGTAGTCATAAGTTCGACATATGACAACAAATTCAAATAAGAAAGTGTGTGGATCTTCTAAGGTTAGGCCATGGAAATGAGGAAGGGAAGAGGGGCTTATATTCTTCATCTTAGTATCTCCATTGGTTTCCCTAATGGGGAAGGCACCTTAAATTCTTTCTCTATTTCCTCTGTCATTTTTATTTTCAACCATTGGATCAGTAGGAATGGGTTCTTCTTCTTCTTCTTCCCCTATAGATTCTTCAAATATTTCAGGTTGCTTACCTAATGGTTCCTCCAATTCACAGCCATCAAAGAAGAGGGAAGGTTGGTTGTTTGAATTAGTGGGGGTATTTGGCAAAAATTTCCCTAACTTATCCCTATTCCTACGAGACATGAAAAAAGTACTTTTGTTTCTTTTTAGTTTTTTTTTTCAAACTTTGAAAGTGATTGCAAAATTGAAATTACAGACTGAATGAAAACTAACTACTTGAATGAAATCTTACTTGTAGAATGGAAAGGAAAGCAAAGAATGCAAAATGGAAAGAAAGCAGCTAAATTACTCTTGTAGAACTGAAACTAATAGCAGAATATCAGAAACAAGAAATGGAAGAAAGAAATCAGTAATCACATATTACTCATACATGTGCCCGAAAACAATGCCACAAGTGATGAGCAGCAGCATTGCAGTAAGAGTGTTGCAACTCTTGGGGCTACCAGCTTTACTTTATCAACCCCGGGTTCGTATAAACTTGGAGGTGACAATGTTGTATACATAAGTAAAAGTGATGGTTCTGCCCTTTTGTCACTATTTAGCTGGAAAGAGACCACTAGGGTTTTTCAAGCCTGACTTCTATGGATTCAGAAGAAGCTTGATTACTGATGAGGGAAAGAGAAATCTACTCTAAGAGAAAGCTTGTCTACTGCAATAAGGAAAAACACTGTAATCCAATGCTAAAATCACACCATTTTCTAACTAACTACTAAGAGACTCTGCTTCATAAATAATGCTAAGTTAATCATGTATGAAATTCTACTGTCCTAAGCATGTAATTTCAAAACATCAAATATTACTACTGTGCATGTAAGTGAGTAGAATAAATTTGTTCTTCTTTTTATATTTTTTATGGAAGAGTGTGAAATCTAATCTCTTTTGGTAATGTGGCAGGTGGCTTAGGAATGTTGGTGGATGGTTGGAAGGTTTAGGAGACCCTTAGGTGACCTTGTCTAGCTTCCTAGAGGCTTTTCCCTCAATTCAGCCTCAAAACAGGCCACTACAGGAAAACCTACGGGATGTCCTAACAACCTACAGGATTCCCTGTATTTCTACAAGATACAATTGAGAGAAAAATGATAGGTGCTGAAGGTGATGAAAGGCTTAGGGAAGGTGGTTGGTGGATGGAATGAAGCAAGAAAATTCTTAGGATCATTGTGAACTCAAAACCAAGGTTGGGAGATGGTTGGATTTGCTCAACATGCTTAGAGATGTTTCCTTGTAAAATGATGAAATTGGCGAGGGTCTTAGTGAAAGCAGGGAATGATCATGGATGGATGAAGTTTAAAGGAGGTTGCTAGCTATGATATCTCTCTTTTGTTCTAAAACACTTGCACTACATCAAACATTGATATTTCCCCAAAAATCATGTAAACAAGGATAATTTCAATAAGCTAGGAAAACAGAGTTTAATGAGCTAGTTGTCTACTTCATGCATGAGGAAAACTTGCAGCATAAGATGGAATCACTGATGATATCTACTGTAAGGCTGAATATGGGAGAAATGATGACTAGGTCCTACTCTTGCAAATTGATCAAATGCTAGCTTAAGTACAGAAAACTCTAAATTCCATGAGAAAGTAGAATTTTGTCTTTTTGGGGCTACATAGGAGTCCTTTCCTCAAATCATGATCCCTGAAGGAATAAGTGAGGTCAAAACATCTATTGGCAACTTTTTCATGGTCCTTTATCTCTTCTAAACTACTGCTGAAGTAAATCACAAATGGAAGAAAACTAATAAACAAACTAATCAAATCTATACTATTTGCAATGAAATACTTCTAAGGATAATTTAACCATGAATCTATGAAATCAACCTAAGAATACAGATACAAGAAGAGGAGCCTTTTCTTCTAGGGTTGGGCCCTAACCTAATAGCTTCAGCCCTCTGAGTTAACTTAGTACTCGATTAAGAAAAGTCTCATTCTCATTATCAAAACAGAAAATTACGTAGCAATGTATTCCACAAGTCTAGAGCTCAAAAGTAACTAGTGTTTCTACAGTAAAAATTTGAATCCTAATGAGGCTATAGGCATATTTATTTATACAACTAAAGTCCCTAATGACTTCCTTAAATCTAAGGAGTCTTAGATCCCAAACTCAAGATAAACTAACTCTTTGACTGTCACTTGCTCGACTACCTTTTGATCTTCATGACTTGGTTGCTTATACTCCGAGCTGGTGTGATTGATGGAGGAATATTTGAATGAGGGAGGAGTAAATGAGGAGTATTTACCTCCTAAAATCTTTCTTCCTTGTCCCATTATAGTTTCAGCCTTTAATATTGGCAAAATTCCCTTATTTTCTCTCACAAACCTGCATTCAATGCACATTAGTCCACTAGGCATAATATCTCAGTTTGACTCATCTCATTAAACAAAATATAATTAAAACATGTAATAAATTTTGAGAAGAGTTTATTTGAATAAGCTAGGATGTGAAATAAGGTCCATATAGTTATCCAATGATGAGGCTCATTAGTGAGAATTTGTGTCTTTGGATTCTTGGTATTCACTTACCAGTACCGAGCATTAGATGGGTCGAGTAGCCCCAAAGAGTACCGCACACACTAAACCTAAGCTGAACCCCCTCTGAATCAGGTCTCTACCATGCTCGTGTATTCTTTTCCATGGGATGATTGAAGGATTTTAAGCTCCCTATAAATTCAACAACTATGTTTCAAAGATGTAACATGGCCATGGTGGTGTATGGGATTCCTACCCCTAATGGTCCTAACCTGAACTGAAAAAACGTTACTGACCCCTATGGGGAATTTATTGAGTTGAAGTGATGGTTTTTTTTAAGGGTCTTACTTTTCTTTAAGGTGTGATATTTAAGCTAAAATTAACTAAGTATCAGTATCTCCAAAATCTGGATGCCTTCTAATACAAATTTTATAAAATCTTAGTGTGTGGTCTGTAATTGTGTGTAAGTGATGAAGTGAGCATGTAAAGTGTAAGAATATGTGGATATTCAATGATCTATTCGATTATTCCCCTACTTATACTATATTTCAATTATTCCTTGCAAGAAAAAGAAGTGATATGTGGATAATGCACTTCTTACTCTTTTTCCTATTCCATTATGTGAATTTCAAAATAGGGAGATGGAAATTTAAATTCTTTAAGAATTTTTTCATATGCAAGCCTAGGTTCGTCGAAGAGATGCAAGGGAAGCAAATATTACTCACTTTCTATAATAACACTTGCTCCTAGTCCCATAAAATGAAAAAAAATAATGCTTTATTTAGTAACAAGAACTGTGGATGATGGGCCACTTACTACTTTACTAATTAAGATATGTGAAGATTGTGAACAAAAAGATAAGATAATATAATTTGTAGAGGTGAAGGAAATCACTAAAGGCTCCCAATAAACTAAAAAATGTGAAATTACAAGGTGTTTTTTATTTTCTGGAAAACTGTGTGGGTTTCACAGTGCATAGATGTGGCGACGCATCTGCTAGGGTAAAATTTGTGGAGTGCGTGTCTCTTAAAGGACAAGCCGCGTGGTTGATAGAAAATTGTAAATTAGCAAGCTCCTCTTCCCACCACAGGTTCAGTGGGTCCTACAAAAAATCCACAGAGGTACTGAACGCCTTGTAGGTTGACTATGCAGAGACAAGATCTACAAACACAACCTTTAGATTAAATAAGAGACAACAATATGGTCACCATTCCATGGTAGTGTTTTGTGGCAATGGTGTACCAAAAGATGCCTCCTTAGCAATTGGTTTTCTCCTGCAAAGGATCAAGGACAGAGTTGGTGTTATTAGTGCACAAACTAAGATAAACAAATCATTGCAAATAGTGAAACCAATACATATACAAACATAAACTAAAACAAAGAGATAAATACAAAAACAATGCTCAATGGAGAAAACAAGTCAACAAAATAATGGAAAAAGATCCCTTTATTGACTATTGTTAGTAGAAGTTGAATACAATAGATGAATCTTAAACACTTGAAGAGAATTATTTGATCTATGGTGCTCAAAAATCCTTAGCAGGGAAATTCTTTTCCTCAATCTCTTTGCAAGCTTCTCCTTTCCCTCAAATAAGTATGAAGACTCTTCAATGGTGGACTCTTGTCCTCTCACTAAGATGATGGATTAAATAGAAGCAATATGGACAACATGCTAGTGCTCTTACTTTCTTTGGCTTCAATAATGGAATGTTGGTTTGCTTTGATATAAATTTGGCCAACATAACATTGTCTCTTCTTTTGGTTCTCCCATGGCTTGTTTATATAGGAAATTTTGAACCCATCTTCCCTCTCTTGGTTCAAGAATGATAGTGACTCAAGAGTAGGACAATATGATTCCATTGAGGGTTGTATATCTTTAGAGTGACACCAAGTCAGCTACCCTTACCTTGAAATATCAGGGAATCCTCCTCAATGTGTGCGAAGTTTTCCCGAATTTCTGATTCACACTTTTCCTCAATTGTGTGCCTTTCAAAGAAAAATCTGCACTGTCACACTTTTAACCTTCTTTCCTAGTGTGTGGTCATAATTTTTCCTTAATAACCTTAGGAGAAGTTAAATTTTCAGAAATTCCATAATGTTTTTAGCTAGAAAATCTTTATTTGTACTTTCTATTCGACAACCTTAGTTGTCTTTTATAGTGTACGATTTTATGGTGTTAATAAGTGCATTTTGATGAAATGTTTAGAGAGAAGCGCTGACAGTAGGCCCATCAGTAGAATTATGATTTTCCAGATGCAAAAGGATGATGATGGGATTATCAACGATTTTAGGAAAAGAACTCGAAGATAGAAGTTGGACAACAAAATTCATTTTTTAAGGAATGATAACACATGAATTGAAGCAAAGAAGGAAGAAAATCAGTGTTATGAAACCAGCTCACAAAAAGATAGAAAAGAGAGATGAACACCATAGAATTCAGGCTCTTCGAGGGGGCAACCTCCTTTACATTACACAAATGAACAATTCTTGGATGATTCAAATGACAAAACCTCCTTTCTATATATAGGAGTCTAAGGGGTCACAATATAACTCAACTGGCCTAACAATAATAATATAAAGCCACAAAAATAACAATAGAGGGATTCTATGGGGCACAGTAATAACAATATGGGGATAATAGTGGCACAACAATATTAATAAGGGATGCAACTACAATATTAATGGGGTAATCACTAGTATTATAGGGACCCAACATGCCCCTCTCCTTCAAAAAAGTGTTGTCCTCAACGCTTGAGTAGTTCTGGATGCTTCTGTATAAAATTCTCATCCTCCCATGTGGAATCTTTAGCGGATAAGTTCTTCCACATGATAAGATACTCCGAAATTGATCAATTTCGTAGCTGTCAAGTTCTTGTTTCTGTGTGCTCCCGGTTCTAATATAAATTTTCCTTCCTCGTCAAATTCTGTAAATATTGTTTGAACTGGGAGCTTGTCGCCTATAACCTTCTTTAAACATGAAACATGGAAAACTGGGTGCAATCGAGAAGCTGCAGGAAGCTCCAATTTGTATGCCATAGTACCAATCTTTTGCAACACCTTGTATGGACCATAATACTTTGGTGATAATTTATTATCCTTCTTAGCTTGCTTGAGGGACATTTGCTTATATGGTTATAGTCATAGGAATACCCAATCACCTACATCAAATCTTCTTTCACTGCGATGTTGACCTGCCTGTTGTTTCATTCTATTCTGTGCCAACACAAGGTTATCCTTTAAGAGTTGGAGGACTTGTTGTTGATGTTCGATGTGATGTTCCACTGCTTGAACCTTAGAATTTTCTCTTAAATATGATGTGATGGATGGTGGCCGATATCCATAAAATGCCATAAATGGGGTCATTTTTGTTGCTGTATGGAAGGAAGTGTTATACCACCATTCAGCCAGAGGTAACCATTTGACCCATTGTGTCTGTTTATCAGATACAAAGCAACGAAGATATCCTTCCAAACATTTGTTTACTATCTCAGTTTGCCCATCAGATTGAGGATGATAAGATTAGCTATGAGCCAACTGAGTAGCAAGATAAGAAAATAATTCTGTCCAAAAATTTCCAGTGAAAATGGGATGTCTGTCGCTTACAATAATCTTTGGGTTTCCATGTAGCTATTGAATTGTTTCCATAAATGCAGTAGATATTGTATTGGCTTTAAATGGATGTGATAATGCACAAAAGTGTGCATACTTGGTAAGTCTGTCAACTACCACCATGATGACACTCTTTCCCTTAGACTTGGGTAAACCTGTGATAAAATCCATTGAAACTTCCTCCCAATGTTGGCTTGGAATGGATAAAGGTTGTAACAGACCCGGGGTCTTAATTGTTTCAACTTTATTTTGTTGGCAAACCAAACATTCTGCCACAAAATTTTGAATATCAGATTTAAGGCCATCCCAAAAAAAATTCCTTATTAACCCTGTGGTAAGTTTTTAAAAATCCTGAGTGCCCTCCTAAGGGAGAAGTGTGCAATTCCATAAGAATCTTTTGTTTTAGTTGGGAATTCTTACAGAGGTATAACCGATCTTTGTAACATAAAGAATCATTTTGCCAGCTAAATGTATCAGACATACTGGAATCTTGTTGTAACTTTCAAATAAGTGCCCACACTTCTTCATTATTCTTCCATTCCTCCCTTGCTTCATCTATCCAATCTAGTTGGATAATAGAAATGGCACACAACAATGCTTCCACGTCCTCGTCCTTTCTTGAGAGTGCGTCTGCTACCACAATTTTCTTCCCTTTTTGTAGATGATTTCAAAGTCATAACCCAACATCTTTGTGACCCACTTTTGTTGCTCTTCAGAGGATAATCTTTGTTCTAAAAATTATTTAAGGCCATCATGATCTGTTTTTACCTTGAAGTGTCTTCCCATTAGGTAGGGTTGTCATTTCTTAAGTGCATGGAGTATTGCCAACATTTCCTTCTCATAAATAGCTTTGTGTAAAAAATTTCCCTTGATTGGACGACTTTCAAAAGCAATGGGTCTTTCATCTTGCATTAAAACAACACCAATTCCATTTCCTGAAGCAGCACATTCCACAATAAAGGTTTTTGTGAAGTCTGGTGTAGCTAAGACCAGTGCTTGGCACATTGCCTCTTTAAGATGTTCGAAGGCCTGTGTTGCTTCTGGAGTCCATGAAAATGCATCTTTCTTCAATAATGTTGTTAGAGGTGCTGCTATTCTCCCATAATTCTTAACAAACTTGCGATAATACCATGTCAACTTGAGAAATCCTCGCAGATGCTTTATGGATGTGGGGATTTTCCATTCCTTAATGGCTTTAATTTTGCTAGGGTCTACCTTAACTCCTTCATGAGATACAATATGACCCAGATATTCCACCTCTTGTACTCCAAAGAAACATTTGGATCTTTTTGCATATAATTGTTTCTCCTCCAATAGTTGTAGCACCCTGTCAACATGTTCAACATGATCCTTCCAAGACTTGTTGTAGATTAGTATATCATCAAAAAATACTAACACAAATTTTCTAACGAATGGTTTTAAAATGGAATTCATCAAACCTTGAAATGTTGAAGGTGCATTGGTAACGCCAAAAGGCATGACCAAAAATTCATAATGACCCTCATGAGTTATAAACGTTGTTTTTGGAATGTCTTTCGTCTTCATTCTGATTTGATGATATCCTGAACGAAGATCCAACTTGGTGAAGTAAATTGATCCATGCAATTCATCCAGTAATTCATCAATGACAGGAATGGGAAACTTATCTTTAATAGTGAGCTTGTTGAGCTCCCTATAATCCGAACACATGTGCCATGATCCATCCTTATTGTGCACTAATACTACTAGAACCTCTAGCGTTTCTGCAACCATACGTTCAATTTCACTCTTTTGGGCATAGGGATATCCGTACGGCCTGATGTTTGGAGGAACACTTCCTGGAATCAGATGAATAGCATGATCATGATCACGAATAGGTGGGAGACCTTTGGGAGTCTCAAATACCTTGGAATGATTGTTCAAGATTTTTTGGAGATCTGGAGAAATAAATGATTCCAATGTGGAAACATCTAGCGAACATAATTGTGCAATTACACCCCTTTGTTCCTTTTTAAGAAGCTTTGTCATACCGTTAGAGCTGATTATCTTTCCTGGTTTCACTGCAATACCCCTTAATTCAACTTCCTTTCCTTCCATACAAAATTTCATGAAAGGTTCTTGAAAATTAAAATCTATTGTACCCAAGGATTGTAGCCATTGGACTCCTAGTACAACATCAACACCTCCCATTGGAATGGAAAGCATTGGGCTAGTCAATACATATTCTCCCATCAATAGCTTGATATTATGGAACTTTCGAGAGCAATTATTGTTCCTCCATTTGCAACCATCACTTGACACTTTGGTGCTGGATATAAGAAGTAATTCAATTCTTTTGCTACCTTACAATCAATAAAATTGTGGGTACTTCCTGAATCAATCAACACTATTACCTTTTTCTTCTTGATTTGTCCTTCTATCTTGATGGTTTGAGGAGTGGTAATTCCAGCCAATGCATTACAAGATATGGTTGGATTCATTTCTTCTTTATCTAGGCTTTGTTCTTGGAGTATGTCCTCTTCTTTTGACCTTTCTTGCTCCTTTTCTTCTTCCTCTTCGCAATCTATGTAGAATAATTTCTTTTCAACACACTTATGACCTTTAGTGTATTTTCTATCACAACTGTAACAAAGCCCTTTTGCTCTTTTTTCTTCCAATTTTTGTGGTGTCAACCTTATAGGTTGTGGAAGACTAGGAGAAACAACACTTCCATCTTTATAGTTGTGAGTGGTATGCTTCCTGGTTGCCATAATTTTGCTTTCCATTTTTCTTGCTAACCTGAATGCCTTCTCTAATGAATCAGGTTCCCAAAGGCGAACATCATGTTGGATATTATCCTTTAAAGACCCTATGAACACATCAATCCTATGCTCTGGAATATTTTTTACCCTTATGTTCAATTTTTGGAACTCCTCAATGTGCTCCATTATTGAACCCTTTTGTTTGAGACTTATCAATTGGCTAAAAAAAGTGTTGCTTTTTGTATCCTCATAATGTGTTGTCAATTCTTTTGTAAAAATTGCCCAAGTGATAGTTTGTTTATGAGAGCAAAGCCATTGATACCATACAAACTAATTTGGTTCCAAATATAAAGTTGCAATACATACCTTTTGTGTGTTTTGCACATTATTGAGATCGAAAAATTGCTCCATCTGTAATATCCATGTTGCGGGATCCTTGCCATCAAACTTCCTCATATCGATTTTTGGAATATGGTGGGTATTTGATCCCACATTAGCATCTATGAAATCATGATTAACATTTCTTTTGTTCGCATCATGAGTTTCCTTTACAATCTTTTCACTATTAGTAAGTATTTCTTGTAGAAAATTTGCCAAATATGTCTTCAAATCTGCCATGTCTATCTTCAAATCTGTCTTCAAATATGCCATGTCTCTCTTCAAATCTCTCTTCAAATCCATCTTCAAATCCTCCATCTTAGCTTCCATTCCCTTTATCTTAGATTCCACGCCATTTATCTTAGCTTCTGTTAGCTTTTGTGAGCATGGCATTTGTTGCACTTGTTCTTGTAATTTTGATATATCATGTAGCATTTCTTCCTCTTCTTCATGAGTCATGCTAGGGCTTTCAGGTTTCTTACTAGGTGTTTGCATTTTATTTCCTCGAGGCATCTGTTACCGATAATAATGCTCTACTATGCCCTTTGAATTCCTTCAAAATAAATTTTCAAACCAATCTTAAGCAAAAATTTAATAGAATCTACACACCTTTTTTCACTTTGTAGGAGCTCGATATTGCCTCTGATGTATCTCTGTACTTTCAGATCATCTAGTTCCAAAATTGTGACCTGTAGTAGCCCTCTGTGTCCTCTTTCCAATGCCACCAATCTGATCCAAATTGGATTCTCCAAGGAAGAGTTATGCAAAATCTCCCACAGTGACCCGATTATAGACTAGTTCAGTAGAGCGAACTTGTACGACATGCCACGAGTCACTGTTTCAACCTTTGGCTCTGAAAAATATATACAAGACACTACATTTTGTCCTCTTTCTGTACCTTCTTATGAAATTTCAATTAGATTCTCAGAGAGAAAGTTATGACGATTTTCCCTAGGTCACCTGTTTGGAATGAAATTCAGGAGTCTGCAAGAAGACCAACTTCCTCAGATCATATCACTGCAAATATAGCGCGAAAAGCTTTGAAATTAGGACTCGAGATTCAGCATGATTTCTTCCCAAATGGGTGTTTTTTTTGGCTTCTGAAACGTTGCAAAAAAAAATTTATAGCGAAAATTCCACGATGACCTGTTTGGAGCAGCGAAACCCTACAATCCAAAGCTCTGATACCAAATGCTATGAAAATAGCTCACAAAAAGATAGAAAAGAGAGATCAACACCTTAGAATTCAGCCTCTTCGAGGGAACAACCTCCTTTACATTACACAAATGAACAATTCTTGGATGATTCAAATGACAAAACCACCTTTTTATATATAGGAGTTTAAGGAGTCACAATATAACCCAGCTGACCTAACAATAATAATATAAAGCCACAAAAATAACAATAGAGGGATTCTATGGGGCCCAGTAATAACAATATGGGGATAATAGGGGCAAAACAATATTAATAAGGGATCAACTACAATATTAATGGGGTAATCACTAGTATTATAGGGACCCAACAATCAGTCACTATTTTTTACCCTATTTTCCAGCCGTATTTTTTGTACATTGTTATATCTAGATACAAATAGGTTCAGAATGTTTTTCATATGCATGTATTTAATAAAATACGCTGTCAATTTTAGATTTTGTAATTAATATAAGCTAGAAACATGTTTTAAGTTATATTCGTTCCTATAGAGATAGTTTTTGAAG
Organism: Pinus tabuliformis; assembly: GCA_031772625.1. Classification (NCBI taxonomy): domain Eukaryota; kingdom Viridiplantae; phylum Streptophyta; class Pinopsida; order Pinales; family Pinaceae; genus Pinus; species Pinus tabuliformis. The sequence continues at coordinate 83,962,899 of CM062805.1, read as the reverse complement.
AATGAGAAAGGGTTGGGATTTTTGATAGAACTTTGATATATTTTTTCCCATGAAAAAATCAAAATTTAATTCGCAATGAATAAAATTACATATTGTAGATGCCAAAAAGCATATGCATGACACAAGACATCCTAGTTTCCAAGGTTAATAAAAACTCATCAGAGAGATAACACTAGTCTACTCTTTTCTACCATTCCTTTTTTCCACTTTCCGACAACCACTACAGTTTGGCATGGATACAATAGTCATTTGATTCTCGTTTACATTTAATAGGATTTATTTATCAGAATTTGAACTTTCTAATGCAAGAATATGTTTGGTACCACTTCTTTTTCAATTGGAATCATCTTAATCTATTGTTATTGAATTGAAGGGATTAGAACTCATGAAGAATTATACTCAACCTTATTCTTTTGCGTGGTGTCATGGGATTTCTGATCATTAATGTTTGTGATTCTTTATGGGGTTTTTGCATCCTCTACCTCTAGTTCCTATGTTTCTGCAAACTGCCAGCCTTTTGGCTTTTGAGATTGTCTCCTTTTTCTTTTAGGGTCTTTTTGAACATGAGGACATGCATTTTGAAGATGTCTGGTTTGAAGACATATACAACATTGAAATGTTGTATTCTCATTGTCAAGGGGTTGCGACCACTGTAGATTGTTGTGAAACAAAAAAATATGATCAGGTAAACCTTTACTAAGGTCAAACTCTACACATATTCTGGCAAAAGTGAAAATTCCTTTTGAGACTCGATCCACATCCACCTTTACGAATTTCTCCAAAGAATTCCCTAATCCTTCTAATACTTTGTGATGCGAAAAATGTAATGGTAGATTATGTAACCTAACCCACACTCACATTTTTGAGACCACCATGGTGTTTGCATCAAAACCCAGAAACCAAGGTATCATGAATAGACCTACATTTCCCCAAAACCATGGTCCCCTGTTTAATACATAATCCATATATTTTGTTGTGTCAAAATTTAAAATTAAAAAAACCCTAGAACATAGATGGATATCACCATTTTCTATCCAAGTACAGAAAATCCATTGATGTAGGGACAAAATCCATTAAATTTTCATATAACTACTCTTGCATTGAAATCAACATAAAGCTCATTTACCTCGGGTAGGTTGATTGTCAAAGATGGCACCTAGTTTATCTCCTCCACAATATAGGGACTAGGAAGATTAAGAGGTTGTTCTATTTGTGGCTCTGTATTCCCTTTTACTACATCCTTGAATGAAGTTAGGCCTTTAGAGCTATATCCAAGGCATCCTCCAAGTAGTGTCATGTTAAGGATGATGGTGGAGTCTAGAATAATGCCAGAGTCCTACAACTTGTAATCCCCTTGCAAAGATTTCCCTGCATAGATGAAATTTTGAACTCTTGCTGGAATACCCAAATGGTTTTGAATATTTTTCTTGAGAGCTTGCACTCACTCCCAGATCTAGACCCTCATACACATTGTTTTCTCACCCAGGGTTCTAATTAAAATTTGGATCGAGGTTCCTTCAAGCAGGTCTAGGGATTTATGTTCAAGGTTCATCCTTTTACTAGTCTCGATCGTCTGCTGTTATGAAACCAGCTCAAGAAAAGATAGAAAAGATATATCAACGCCTTAGAATTCAACCTCTTCGAGGGGGAACTCCTTTACATTACATAAATGAACAATTCTTGGATGATTCAAATGACAAAACCTCCTTTCTATATATAGGAGTCTAAGGAGTCACAATATAATCCAGCCGACCTAACAATAATAATATAAAGCCACAAAAATAATAATAGAGGGATTCTATGGGGCACAGTAATAACAATATGGGGGCAATAGGGGCACAACAATATTAATAAGGGGTATAACTACAATAGTAATGGGGTAATCACTAGTATTATAGGGACCCAACATGCCCCTCTCTTTCAAAAAACTGTTGTCCTCAATGCTTGCGTAGTTTTGGATACTTCTACATAAAATTCTCATCCTCCCATGTGGAATCTTCAGCAGATAAGTTCTTCCACTTGATAAGATACTCTGAAATTGATCGATTTCATAGCTGTCGAGTTCTTATTTCTGTGACTGCTTCCGGTTAAAATATAATTTTTCCTTCCTCGTCAAGTTCTGGAAGATATCCTTCCAAACATTTGTTTACTATCTCAGTTTGCCCATCAGATTGAGGATGATAAGATGAGCTATGAGCTAACTGAGTACCAAGACAAGGAAATAATTCTATCCAAAAACTTCCCGTGAAAATGGGATCTCCGTCACTTACAATAATCTTTGGGTTTCCATGCAGATTTTGAATTGTTTCCATAAATGCAGTAGAAACTGTACTGGATTTAAATGGATGTGATAATGCACAAAAGTGTGCATACTTGGTAAGTCTATCAACTACCACCATGATGACACTCTTTCCCTCAGACTTGGGTAAACCTGTGATAAAATCCATTGAAACCTCCTCCCAACGTTGGCTTGGAATGGATAAAGGTTGTAATAGACCCGGTGTCTTAATTGTTTCAACTTTATTTTGTTAGCAAACCAAACATTCCGCCACAAACTTTTGAATATTTGATTTAAGGCCATCCCAAAAAAATTCCTTCTTAACCCTGTGGTAAGTTTTTAAAAATCCTGAGTGCCCTCCTAAGGGAGAAGTGTGCAATTCCATAAGAATATTTTGTTTTAGTTGGGAATTCTTACAGAGGTATAAGTGATATTTGTACCATAACGAATCATTTTGCTAGCTAAATGTATCAGACGTACTGGAATCTTATTGTAACTTTCGAATAAGTGCCCACACTTCTTCATCATTCTTCCATTCATCCCTTGCTTCGTTTAACCAATCTGGTTGGATAATAGAAATGGTGCACAACAATACTTCCACATCCTCATCCTTTCTTGAGAGTACATCTGCCACCACATTTTTCTTCCATTTTTTGTAGATGATTTCAAAGTCATAACCCAACATATTTGTGACCCACTTTTGTTGCTCTTCAGAGGATAATCTTTGTTCTTAAAAGTATTTAAGGATATCATGATCCGTTTTTACCTTGAAGTGTCTTCCCATTAGGTAGGGTTGCCATTTCTTAAGTGCATGGAGTATTGCCAACATTTCCTTCTCATAAATAGCTTTGCTTAGAAACTTTCGCTTGATTGGACGAATTTCAAAAGCAATGGGTCTTTCCTCTTACATTAGAACACCACCAATTCCATTTCCTGAAGCATCACATTCCACAATAAAGGTTTTTGTGAAGTCCGGTGTAGCTAAGGCCGGTGCTTGGCACATTGCCTCTTTAACATGTTCAAAGGCCTTTGTTGCTTCCGGAGTCCATGAAAAAGCATCTTTCTTCAATAATGTTGTTAGAGGTGCTGCTATTCTCCCATAATTCTTAACAAACTTGCGATAATACCCTATCAACCCGATAAATCCTCGCAGATGCTTTATGGATGTAGGGATTTTCCATTCCTTAATGGCTTTAATTTTGCTAGGGTCTACGTTAACTCCTTCATGAGATACGATATGACCCAGATATTCCACCTCCTGGACTCCAAAGAAACATTAGGATCTTTTTGCATATAATTGTTTCTCCTCCAATAGTTGTAGCACCCTGTCAACATGTTCAACATGATCCTTCCAAGACTTGCTGTAGATTAGTATATCATAAAAAAATACTAACACAAATTTTCTAAGGAATGGTTTGAAAATTGAATTCATCAAACCTTGAAATGTTGAAGGTGCATTGGTAAGGCCAAAAGGCATGACCAAAAATTCATAATGACCCTCATGAGTTCTAAATTCTATTTTCGAAATGTCTTAAATCTTCATTTTGATTTGATGATATCCTGAATGAAGATCCAACTTGGTGAAGTAAATTGATCCATGCAATTCATCCAGTAATTCATCAATGACAGGAATGGGGAACTTATCTTTAATAGTGAGCTTGTTGAGCTCCCTATAATCCGTACACATGCGCCATGATCCATCCTTCTTGTGTGCCAATACTACTGGAGCAGAGAAAGAACTTTGACTCAGTTGAATTATACCAGCCTCTAGCATTTCTGCAATCATACGTTCAATTTCACGCTTTTGGACATAGGGATATCTGTACGGCCTGATGTTTGGGGGAACACTTCCTGGAATCAGATGAATAGCATGATCATGATCACGCATAGGTGGGAGACCTTTGGGAGTCTCAAATACCTTGGAATGATTGTCCAAGACTTTTTGGAGATCTGGAGAAATAGATGATTCCGATGTGGAAATATCTAGCGAACATAATTGTACAATTACACCTCTTTGCTCCTTTTTAGAAGCTTTGTCATACCACTAGAGCTGATTATCTTTCCTGGTTTCCCTGCAATACCCCTTAATTCAACTTCCTTTCCTTTCGTAGAAAATTTGATGAAAAGTTCTTGAAAATTAAAAGCTATTGTACCCAAGGATTGTATCCATTGGACTCCTAGTACAACATCAACACCTCCCATTGGAATGGAAAGCATTGGGCTAGTCATTACATATTCTCCCATGGATAGCTTGATATTATGGCACTTTCCAGAGCAATTTATTGTTCCTCCATTTTCAATCATCACTTGACACTCTGGTGCTGGATATAGGAAGCAATTCAATTCTTTTGCTACCTTACAATGAATAAAATTGTGGGTGCTTCCTAAATCAATCAACACTATTACCTTTTTCTTCTTAATTTGTCCTTCTATCTTGATGGTTTGAGGAGTGGTAATTCCCGCCAATGCATTACAAGATATGGTCAGATTTATTTGTTCTTCATCTAGGCTTTGTTCCTGGAGTATATCCTCTTCTTTTGACCTTTCTTGCCCCTTTTCTTCTTCCTCTTCACAATCTATGTAGAATAATTTCTTCTCAGCACACTTATGACCTTTAGTGTATTTGCTATCACAACTGTAACAAAGCCCTTTTGCTCTTTTTTCTTCCAATTGTTGTGGTGTCAACCTTATAGGTTATGGAAGACTAGGGGCAACAACACTTCCGTCTTTATAGTTGTGAGTGGTATGCTTCCTAGTTGCCATAATTTTGCTTTCCATTTTTCTTGCTAACCTGAATTCCTTCTCTAATGAATCAGGTTCCCAAAGATGAACATCATGTTGGATATTATCCTTTAAAGACCCTATGAACACATCAATCCTATGCTCCTTTAGAATATATTTTACCCTTATGTTCAATTTTTGGAATTCCTCAATGTGCTCCATTATTGAACCCTTTTGTTTGAGACTTATCAATTGGCTAAAAAAAGTGTTGCTTTTTGTATCCTCATAATGTGCTATTATTTCTTCCGTAAAAATTGCCCAAGTAATAAATTGTTTACGAGAGCAAAGCCATTGATACCATACAAACTGATTTGGTTCCAAATATAAAGTTTCCATACGTACCTTTTGTGTGTTTTGCACATTATTGAGATCGAAGAATTGCTCCATCTGTAATATCCATGTGGCGGGATCCTTGCCATCAAACTTCCTCATATCGATTTTTGGAATATGGTGGGTCTTCGATACAACATTAGATTCTATGGAATCATGATTAACATTTCTTTTGTTCACATCATGAGTTTCCTTTACAAGCTTTTCACCATTAGTAAGTATTTCTTGTAGAAAATTTGTCAAATCTGTCTTCAAATTTGCCATGTCTGTCTTCAAATCTATCTTTAAATCTTCCATGTCTCTCTTCAAATATGTCTTTGAATCATCCATCTTAGCTTCCATGCCCTTTATCTTAGATTCGACGCCATTTATCTTAGATTCCACGCCATTTATCTTAGCTTCTGTTAGCTTTTGTGAGCGTGACATTTGTTGCACTTGTTCTTGTAATTTTGATATATCATGTAGCATTTCTTCCTCTTCTTCATGAGTCATGCTAGAGCTTTCAGGTTCCTTACTAGGTGTTTGCATTTTCTTTCCTTGGGGCATCAGTTACCAATAATAATGCTTTACTATGCCCTTTGAATTCCTTCAAACCAAGCTTATGCAAAAATTAAAAAAAAAAAAAACGACACACCTTTTTTCACTTTGTAGAAGCCTGATATTGAATCTAATGTATCTCTGTAATTTCAGATCCTCCAATTCTAAAATTACGACTTGTAGTAGCCTTCTGCGTCCTCTTTCCAATGCCACAAGTCTGACCCAAATTGGATTCTCCAAGGAAGCGTTATGCGAAATCTCCCACAGTGACTTGATTATAGACTAGTTCAGTAGAGCGAACTTGTACGACGTGCCACGAGTCACTGTTTCAACTTTTGGATCTGAAAAATGCATACAAGAAACTACAGTCCATATTCTTTTTGTACCTTCTTACGAAATTCCAATCCAATCCCCAAAGAGAAAGTTATGATGATTTTCCCCAGGTCACCTGTTTGGAATGTAATTCAGGAGTCTGCAATAAGACCAACTTCCTTAGATCATATCTCCGCAAATATAGCGCGAAAAGCTCTGAAATTGGGACCCGAGGTTCAGCGTGACTTCTTCTCAAATGGGTTTTTATTTCAACTTCTGAAACATCGCAGAAAAAAGGTTATAGTGAAAATTCCACGATGACCTGTTTGGAGCAGCGAAACCCTAGAATCCAAAGCTCTGATACCAATTGTTATGAAACCAGCTCAAGAAAAGACAGAAAAGATAGATCAATGCCTTAGAATTCATCCTCTTCGAGGGGGAAACCTCCTTTACATTACATAAATGAACAATTCTTGGATGATTCAAATGACAAAACCTCCTTTCTATATATAGGAGTCTAAGGAGTCACAATATAATCCAGCCGCCCTAACAATAATAATATAAAGCCACAAAAATAACAATAGAGGGATTCTATGGGGCACAGTAATAACAATATGGGGGCAATAAGGGCACAACAATATTAATAAGGGGTATAACTACAATAGTAATGGGGTAATCACTAGTATTATAGGGACCCAACATCTGCACTCTCCACTTTCATTCAATTTGTGTCGAATATTGAAGGTGGAATCAAACTTGTTTCCCACCTCCCATGGCCTTATTAATACTACAGCCCCAGAAAAGCAATAAAATATGCCCTTAGCAAGAAACTTGACATCAATAAAAAGCAAGATATCATGAAACTGGTAATAATTTTGGAGACATAAGTGATGTTTTGCAGACCCAACGCCTAGATCTGGTAGTGAGAATGATGGATATAACACATATGATAACTTAGAACCTACGTTCAAAAGAGGTAAACCAGATTTGGAGAAAATCTTGTCATCGAAGGCCCATCTCTCCAAAAAAACAAGAGATCGATGGAAGGGAGATGTGATTGGTGTTTTTCGCAAGAGAACCATTACTTGAAGAATACCATCCACCATCGTCTACCTGGAGTTGAACTCAAGAGGTCGAATAATGCTTCGTAAGGTAAAAACAATTTGTATCTCTATGGAAACCAATCCCACGACGTAGAAAACCCTAATGCTTCTCTTCAGATCCATCATGGTGCTCCCCCCAAGATTTTAGAATATCTTTGATGATAAAAGGTAATATTTAATTTCCACTCGTTTAAGTCGAATTTTGATATATTTTGTATACAGTTTGACATTAATATAAGCTAATGTGACTTGTGTTATTTTTTCATAAGTTCAAAGATTCACGTGTGATGGTTTTCTAGTCTGTGTTCTAGTATTTGTTATCTCTCTTGTTTCATAATATTTTCCCATATGTCTTCTACATTTTGGAAATTAAGTTATTAAAGTTGAACTATTTTTTTAGCTCAGTTTTACTAATCCTAAACTATTATATGAATTTCCTCTTAGATATCTTAAACACAATTCATTAATTTCTTTCATTTTGGTATTTATTTGTACTTGATTCTATCACAGCTAAATGATAAATTATCTAAGAAAGTTGTTACTACCTTGCCTTTGTATTTTACTCATATACCCTATAAGCAGTAACTCATTGTCAAATTGACTCCATGCCCAATGGTTCTTTTGTCCTTTTCCATACCAATTTTGCTCAAGTCATATTATATCTAGTCAATGTGTTGAATACATAACCAATCATTGTGACTGAGTTATAGAAGGGATCCCCATTCGGATTGAAAGAAATATCTTTCAATCCAAAATATTGGTTAGAGGTTACCTTAGAGTTTTTCCCACAACCAGGGTTTTCTCTACATGATAACATTTTTTTGTCGTTGTCGGGGAGGTGAAGTTTCATTTTAAATAATCCCTGGGAGAATGAAAAAGAAACAATTATGATTGTTGACATGAACAATGGTTGGACATCAATCAAGTTGTGCATCATTCACCTAGTGACTCCATTTTCAACTGAATCTAGATCTCAAAAATTTCATGATGACTCCACTAACCAAAGACTCAGTTGTTTGAAGAACTGTTTAGCATCTCCACTATCTCGATATGGATCAACAATATGCAAGGTATGTTCCTATTAATCATGCTCATATTCGTGGATTTTCAAATCGTATTCCTCCTATATATTAGCAATTATATTTGCCAATGTTCAAAGATGAGGACAGGGATGATGATGCTCTTCATTTGACAAATTTTCATATGCATATACATAGTCTTGGGGTTAAATTTCATGAATATCTCTTGATGAAAATGTTTATGGAAACCTTATAAGAAAAGGTAAGATCCTGTTATGAAAGGTTTCCACCTGCTAGTCTGTATGCTTTTAAATATTTTTGTATTATTTTCTATAAGAATTTTAAGGAATGTTCCCAATCTTCATCACATTTTGGGATTGTAAATATTTCAAAAGATTTATTCAATATGTTGGAATTGACGTTGATAATGAAGATTTATTGGATGAAGAAATCAAAGAAGCCCTCTCTGAATTTTCTTCTCATGAAGAGGAAATAGTATACGATGGTTTCCATTATACTCAAGAAAATATTCAGCATGAAGTAGTTTATATTTTGGTTATAGATGAAAGAAATAAAGACCTTAATTTCTAAACTCATTTTCCTTCCCTTGTTGAAGAAAGGCAATTGTATTTTCAAATTTTAAATGACCAAGATAGGAATGAAAAATTCCAATCAAACTATTCTTCATATCATTCATTTTTAGATTTTAAATGACCAAGATAGGAATGAAAATTTCCAATCTAACTTTTCTTCATATCAATCATTTTCAGAATGTATGTTGCAAGAAGAAACTTGTGAAAAACAGAGTTCTAAAATTGGATGCCTAGAAACTCTAGATAATGAGCAAGTTCATGATAGTTATGAGATAGATTTTAAGGGAAATTGTGAAGAAGAAAAGGTTTCCCTAAATTCCTTTGAAAACAAATATGTCATTTAGGAATTTTCACCTTTTGAAGTAAAAAATTTAGAATTTTTTGATAGTCAAAAGGATATTCCTATTATGAATAATGTAGGTGTTGTGTTTCAAGATTTACAAGAATCTACATTTTTTTCTCTTGATATGGATGATAAATAAGATAATAAGATGGCTACTATTTATTTTGAAAATGGTATTGACTTTAACGAAATAGAGTAATGAATAACAAATATATATCACAGTTTTCATCTTATTTTTGTTGATCAACAAGAAGTATTTGTTCATGTTTCTGATGACCCTCTTGCAAACTTGTTGAAATAATTAGTTAAGGTTCATTTTTCTTTTTTCATGGGTTATGGGGATAAATTCACTGATCATGTTGAGTTGTGATTTTTTAAAAAAATCTCTCTCTAATTGAAGGAGATGAAAACACGTCAAAGAATCTACAACTTGGTTGATTTCATTAGAAAGATGATTTCACTTGAGATGAGTTGCTTTCATCTTATTGGAATAGGGTGGATAATGTACATAAATAAACTCAATTTGTTTGAACATTTATTTAGTTTCCAGAGCGTGCATTTAATTATAATAGTAGTGAATTTTCAGCATTCATGTGAATTTCTAGTTTGGTTTTCAGTTGCAGAATAAGTGCAGGTTGCAAGTTGCAGTTGTTGAGTTGGGATCATTCAATGGATTAAGCCTTTGGCCTATAGGGGTTCTTTCTACCATATATTATCGACAACATCCCCATGAAGCCAGCTTTTATCACATTTTTTAAGTTTGAATTTTTTTGAAATACTGATAATTGTAGTATCAACAAAAAATTGTAATAAATAGGGAAAAACAATGATAATGGGAGTATTAGTGCTATTATAGTTTCAAAAATTAAAAAATACACTAAAAATGGGAGTTTCAGTGTTATAGTGTGTTTGAAAATGGAGAAAAAAATCGTGGACAACTAGGGTATCAACACTAAAGCGAAGGAATTGAAATTTTTGTTTTATATTCCACTTATATATTACACATAAGAAAATTCATGATCGCAGGCTTAAATTCTTTCTAATTCATATAAGTTAGTTATCATATTGCATGGTCTGACATGTTTTTAAATGAATTACCACATATAGAAAATCACCTGTATCACTTATGATTTTTATCGTTTATGCTAAAATAATTTGGCTTCTTGAGTGCTCACCAGAGATCAAGGATCGAATCTCGATCCCTTGCTTTTGTGTGTTCATTTCACTGCGAAAGAGAATGGGAAAAAGTGAAAAGTTAAACAGAAGTGAGACGAAAGGGCCTAATCTTCTTGAAGTATATCGGGATATCTAGCAAAATTTTTGAGAAGCCAGATGGGAGGAATTCTTCAAATGGTGTACTGATTTTCAAGATGAAGTGGCCAAAGAATTTTCCCAACGTTTCGATGGATAGTGGGTGGTTGTTGGAGGAATTTCCTTTCAGATGACAAAGGAATTAATCTTTGAGGTTACAGGCCTACCTACAGATGGAGAGAGAGCCTTCAAAAGCCATATCTTGGTTGGTGTTGATGTACCTTTCTTTTTAAAGGATGAATTCAAAGAAATGAATTGGAGAGTAGGGGTGCATAGGTCATGGTTAAAAGATGAATGGAATTGTCTGTTGCAGATCACCCAATCTTATTTTACCTATGAGGGGTGCTACAACAGTGTCAACCTATATAATTTCTTATTTTTGGCTCATTTGGAAGGCCAGTTAAGAATAAATTCTTCTTGTTTCTTGTTATAAAGCTTAAATCACATGGTCACTCATGTTTGAGCTATAAAAGACACATCCTCCCATTTTATTTACCATAAAATTATGATAAAGTTATTAATTGAAAGCCAATTAAGGAAATTTGGGAGAAGTTGGAAGAATTTTCTATATTGGGGAGGGTTTCAACCTCATCATGCAAAATATAAAAGAGGTAGGAAGAAGGGTAGTAAGAAGGAAACTAAACAAACTCAACACCCTAAAACAGGAACTTCATCTCAAAGGACTTCTATTGTACAAATAAGGAATCAGAAAAGAGTAGAAAAAGGACCTCCTCTGCTCGCTTAGTTACCCAAAGTTTACTCGAAAAAAGTGATTGGCTAAAGAGAACATAAGAGACCCCTCCTCCTATTGAAAACCTCCCAACAAATAGTTAACTGGCCAAGGAAGCTAAGGATAAAATAATTGACCCTGAAGCCAGACAAACCTCATTTGAGAAGGAGCCCACCCTAGCTGAAATGTTTAAAGGTGGGAAGAGGCCTCACAACATAACTTTGAACTAGCTAAGGAAGTCATAGATGTGGATAAGATTCCTCTAAGAGACCTAGCCATAAACAAGGAGAAATCTAGTAGCTCAAAAAGACCAAAGAAAGCAAAGGTTTCAAAGAAGGGAACTACCATGAAGCCTCAGGGAAGTAAAAGATAAAGGATGGTGAAGGTGGATGTTTTGTTAGAGGTAATTAGCACCCTTAGCTACACTAATATTTGGTCCTTGAGTTTTTTTTATTTTTCACTGTCAAAGTTAAATTTTTTTCTTCAACCAATATAGTTATTTTCAGTGTTTTAGCACAAGAAAAGGTGAATGAGAACTGAGAGTTTCATTATCAGTCCATTTTTTCGAATAGATTAGATAAAAGCACTAACAGTTGGCCCATCAATAGAATTATTAGTTTCTGGCTGCTAAAGGATGATAATGGAATTATCAACGATTTCAAGAAAGGAATCCAAAGACAGAAGCTGCATAACAAAAATCCATTTTTGAAGGAATGACGATGCATGAATTCCAACAAATAAGGCGGAAGATGAATCACTATTTTTGAACCTATTTTCTAATCACATTTGTAGTACATTGTTTTATCCAGATACATATAGGTTTGGAATATTTTTCATATGCATGTATTTGATAAAATACATTTTTAGTTATACATAATTTGTAATTAATATATGCTAGAAACATGTTGTAAGTTATAGTCTTCCCTATAACGATAGTTCCTGAATAATGAGAAATGGTTGGAATTTTTTGACATAACTTTGATATATTTTGTACACAATCTGCCATTAATATAAGCTATTGTGATCGGTGTTATTTTTTCAGAAGTTGAAAGATTCATATGTGATGGTTTTCTAATTTGTATTCTAGTATTTGTTATCTCTCTTGTTTCATAATCTTTTCTAATATGTCTTCTACATTTTGAAAATTAAGTTATTAAATTTGAACTCTATTTTTCAGCTCAATTTTACAACTGCCAAACTACTATATGTTTCTCCACTTAGATATCTTCAACATAATTCATTAATTTCTTCGTTTTAGGTATTTATTCCTACTTGCTTCTGTCATAGCTAAATGATAAATTGTCTAAGAAAGTTGTTGCTACCTTGCCTTTGTATTATGTTCATATATCCTATAAGAAGTAATTTGTTGTCAAACAACTCCATGCCCAATGGTTTTTTCTATCATTTTCCATACTAATGTTGCTGAAACCCAATTAGATATAGTCAGTGTGTTGAATACATAACTAGTCATTGTGACCGAGTTATAGAAGGGATCCCCCTTCAGATTGAAAGGGCTAGGTTTAAATCCAAAAGATTGGTTAGCGGTTACCTTATATTTTTTCCCGCAACCAAGGTTTTCTCTAAGTGATAACACTTTCCACAATTCATAGGGGGTCTTATCATTGTTTGGTCTGAGTTCAGTTCTATTTTCCAACTAAATAGCAGCTTCAACGACTTCACCCTAGAATGTGTCTCCCACTTTTCCTTCATCCATCTTGTCCTTGGCAATATCCTAAATGGTTTTGTTATTTCATTCAATAACTCCATTCTTTTAGGGGTTGTTGTAATAGAGTATTTCCTTCTAATGCCATTTGCTTCAAAAAATATTCAAACTCCCATTAAGTGAACTCACCTCCTCTATATGATCCTAAATTAGTTTAGGTTTTATTTAATTAGATTAGAGAAGTTGTTTTTTCTTCCCCATATAGTTGATTAAAATATTTTTATCTTGAATCATTGAACTATTGGCCTGACATTTTATAGCTCTTGGTTTCATTAGCTTACCTTCATATATTACATTTCATTGCATAAACATTTTCTTCTCTTTCACATTTTTTCCTTATTGTATCATTTTCCATGCATTTTCCCTACAATTGATTACATCATCGTAGTGCATGACATCATTGATTTTCATCTGGAATTCATTTCCGTGCATTATGCATTTTCTTTTATTTAAACCTTGTTATCAGCATGCTCAATAGTTAAAGAGCTTCCTTTATCTTCTTCACTTGACTTGACATTAATGTGGAAATCCCATTCATGGTCATGTTTGGTTGTTGTGATCACTCCAAGAAGGAACCCTCTTGTAAATACTGGTATTGAAATATTGTCCCTCATATCCTTTAAATGAGTATGATTTGTAAATAAATAAAATATGATTTGATACTTATGGTGAAATCTAATTAGTAGTAAGACCTATATCCATGATCTGAAGTTTGTTTCTTGTTTTGCCTTGATATTTCATTTTGTGTTTTAATGTCCACTTATTGGTTGGAGACGTGATGTGGAAATATGGAATGAGGATGCACCTAATTCAAAATATCTTTTAGTTTCTATAAAACAAGGAACAACCTCTCTTTCCCATAAAATAAGTCAGGATCCCTCTTCCACCCTGGTGCAATGAACACCTTAATAAATTATGCAAAAGTGCATGCAAAATAAAATTAATTAAATAAAGGGAAAATGAAGAGAAAGGCCTCATACACATAGAGGTAATGCAAGAAACTTCATTGGGGTATTGAATAGGCCAACTAGGAGCAAAGCAATGTTTGTGGTTTCTTGAGTGACTTTGTCAAGGTATTGAATATCCATACTGGTAGTGTAACAACACCAAAAATGCACTTTATATTTTTGAATATAATAAACCATCTGTCATGTACCGTATATCATTATTGGAGATAAACATATGTGATCTCTTGATGTAGTGTTTAAAGATTAACATGGTCTAGTTGTCAAGAAATATGAATCACATATAATTAAAAGGTTAAGTAACTCAAGTGGTACCCGTGATATCTAGCTCAATACTTCTTTGGATTGTAAGTAATGCTTAGTATATTTAAGGGACTAAGATAGAGATGGTGGATTCTCCAGTGGTTCACCATTTGTTGTATCTACTAAAACAACATCCAAAATTTTAGGTTACCAATCAAATTTTGGGTCCCCCTTTGCTTGTCCATGTCTCAACGGTTATTTTTATGTCTTTGAATTGTTCATATCTTTCAATGACCTATTTTTTATCAAACCATGTTGATACTCATGCCTTCATGATGTATATTTCATTTATCGCCCTTGGTTCATCTTGATTCCAATTCTATCGAATGCATTAGGGTTTGGGTAACTGTTGTTTTGTTCAAACACCTTTGAAGCCCTATACTATCATGATTGAATTCTACTTCAATGGAATTAATTCATGTGTTTGATTGCTAAATTGGTGGAGATATTTCACTCATACATGTGATACTAACTCTTCTAAATTATATATATTGTGCCGCATAACTTTCTTTCAAGAAATACATTTGAAACATCCTAATATTTTGCATTGGAAAAGTTATTTAAAAGTTTTATATGGACTTTGCAAAATTCACTTAGACTCTGCTTCTAATCACCTTATCTATGATACATTTAAGGATTTAGTACTTAATTTTATGTAAACTCATTTTATCTCCCATAACCTTACTAACATATAATTTATAATGGCATGTTGGGTAAGCAATGGGGAGTGTAGAAAACCATGCCATGAAGGGCTCGATAATATGTCAACAAAGACAAACAAAGACAAAATTATTTAAGTCATTAATAATGATCAATATATTTGAAGTTTCTATCAGGGCACAATCAAATTGGTACAAAGTTGATATTAATAATACAAAGGCCTTATCTATCAACACATGTGAATGTTATATTTAAAGTGTGATGAGAAAAATATTAAATAGTGTGATGCAAGACTACACTAAAGGGCAAGATAAATACGTATTAAAACAATGAGTTGAAGTGAGTTATCTTACAAGAGTGTATGCGACGGTCCATGCGAAAGGCATATATCAAAACACACACAACGGGTATTATGTCAAGGGCTACACATGTAATAATATACTATTTATTAAACAATGCAATGAGAATTACATTAAGCAATATGAATATAATGAGATCTATGTGAAAGTCCATGTGATTGAAAGGTTTGACAAAGATTTGAGAGAAAGAGAAAGATTGATCCATGCAAAACATCATCACATAAAAATTGTGTAGGTTTGGACTTAATGTTGAATATAGTGTTGCATGTATTATGTCATTCTTCCTTTATTTGCAATTCAACCTCCATCATTTATGTATTTAGTTCCAACATGACCTCCATGTTAACAACAAAGATCAACATTTAAATAAAGACTTAACATATGAAAGGATGCAAAGGTTGTATGGTGACAAGCATAGGTTACAAATCAATGTGACGTGGTATAGCAAGGAAATTGTATCCCATCCATGCCAAATGTCACATAACAATGTGGAACATCAAAATGGAAATGAGAGGACCATCGTATCACGCAATCAATAGGAGGAATGAATACATCTTGAATGTGTTGCCCAATACATGGTATAAAGATATATGGCATGGAAATATGTAGTTGATTAACCCATATAATGATTTAAAATGATTCCTATCTATTTTATATATATGTTTTCTATTTAATTTGATCAATATCACCTATCTATTGATCCAGCTAGTGATAGCAAGCACAACATCTATACAATGAAGTTGAATATGATCAAGGGTGGTGTGGTATTATGGTGACCTTGTGATAGAAATATAATAAAAATGCATGTGATAGGCCATCATGTTAATGAGATGTAATGAATACATGTGACAGAAGTGATAAATATTATGTAAAGTGCTAGAGGAAATACTATGAGAACACGATAATGTGATAAGCCAAAACTATACAATTGTGTGTGCACCATCAAAGAGGAATGAAGTCACAAGAAAATTTCTTATAAATAAAGGCAAAACCCCATATTACCTGAATCTGATAGTGTGATAAAGAGCATCTGAGCACAACCACACTCAAACTAGTGCAACATAGGGAAGTAAGTCTCTTTTATCCTACTACTAGAATCCCCGCCCCTATAGAACCCATTAAAGAAATTCTGAGGTAAAAAATGGGCCTCAAAACAAAAATGTACAACCAAAATAAGCTTTAAAAGAAAAAATAGGATTCAAGATGATGATGTCAACCATGGGGGATGATTCACCATTTTTGGAGTAAAAATGTAAAAAGATAAAAACAAAACAAAAAACAAAAATGTGATTACAATCACGTATTTTTAATGTATTTTTAATTTTTCATGTAGCAGGGTCCACAAAAAGTATGCACCATGTGTACTCCTTCGATGAGGAATTAAATTCTACATCTAATGAATGATCCTGCTCAAAATTTCAGTAAAATTGTTGGGAGATAAGTTGAAAATGTACTTTTTCTTTTTTCCCTCCAAAAGTTGATGAGGTAATCCAATATTATTTTATTATTTCCACTATTATTTATAATATTCCTTAGGAGGCCCAATTTAGACATCAAAATTTATCTAATGCACAATCACATATTGTATCACATCTTCACACAGTCAAGTTGCAACTAATACGATGCCAGTTCACCTTCCCATTAAGACAAATAAGAGTGTAACTTCGTGTTCCAAGGGAATGATGCAGTATGGTGATGTGATAAGGTAAATGGTTATAATGACAAATGCAATCGTCAAATCATAAATCATGCCAAACATTTCACTATCATGGAAGGTTAACTCAAATACAATGTGCAAAGGTATACATTAGTATAGTGTGATGGATTCAACATTGAAACGATGTGATGTGAGTACAATAGACAATGCATTGTTGAATACAATATACGTATGTTAAAGGATAACCACCCAAGATTTTCCTCCTGGGCTTGAGACTTAGCCACAAATCCATAACATAGGAATAAATACTCCAAACATGACCCCCTAGCTTGAACTTCAAGGGCAAGCCACATAATCAATGCTGACATCACAATGCCACATGCCACTTTTCAGTGCTACCATGTGTCATCTAGCACATGATTATTGGCCAATAGAGAAGTGCCACCTGTCCTATAATCATTGGTCCATGTCATTCTATATCCATGTCACTTTTATAGAGGAGTATTGGGCACCTTTATTTTTCCCAAATTATTTTGTTATTTTTTTAAGGTCAAAACATAGATTTTTAATGCTAAATGCCTATGTTTTCCAGCTAAATAATTGTCTCTTGAGCTCTCGGACCTCGATCTCTTAGCCACTTCCTCTTCTTGCCCCTTCTAAAACCACTGAGTTGAGATGTGAAACTTCACTTATTCTAACTGAGAAGTTTCCATCTCTCAGCCTTCATCTCTTAGCTATTTCCACTGTTTTCCATTTCCAAAACCATTGAGGTGAGATGGCATCATCTATTGCAGCACTCGTTGTCATGTTTCACCTTCCAGTTGGACCATGTTTCATTCAAATATGGCCCACTTGGCTATCCAAAGAGATTGATTCTACATCCCACGTTTCATCATCCTTGACTGCCATGTCATCTCATGCTCATGGAATGTTAATGTCATCATGCCACTATGGCTTCACTTCATCATTATCATTCAATTTGAATGTGTTACTTGTCCTCTTCTCATTAGGTCACCTCACATTCCACCTAATGCCTCATCATATGCATGAAAGAGTAGGGTCCCATAATGGTTGTACGTTCAACACAAACCACTGAGTGGTTTTGAGAGCCCCCCCTTACTACAGTTTTGAAAACTAGGAGGGGGGTCCTTCATCATGCCTGAGTCATTGATCTATGTGAGTGGTTTAGACACAAATACAAACAAGGGACTCCCCTTCCCTTAAAATTTGACTATGCTTAGGCCCCCTCACTATTATCGCACCATCTTCCACTCTTGGTAGATCTGATGCTCTAATTATGGCCAAGGGAAACCCTTCCTTCTAGACTTGCTCCAAAATCTAAAAAACAATGTTTTATTCCCTATACGCTACTTTTCCCTATGATAAAAGAGTGTACATGTGGGTTAGCATATACCCAACCCACATACATATGTAAAAACACTTTAAAATTTTAAATTTCCTTAATTTTGGGTGGAATTCATGGGTTTTACTTGTTACTCACCTCCTACTGCCCGTGGCCCAACTATTTCCCAACTGAAAAAAGTAATTTGGAGAAGTATAAATAAAACTCCATGGGAAGGCCTTAAGGGAGAAGATATGAGATATTTATACTATAGCAATATTATCCCTGATTGAGTTTGACGAAATACTTGTGCCTCCTGCACTCCCCAAAGCTTCAGGAAACTGGTGTTTCCTTGTTGGAGATATCCTTCATCTTTCTTGAATATATCCTTGTATTGGTGATGGAGGAAGATTGGTGAGGTTGTGAAAGGACGAATCTGGAGGACAGTTCTGGTTGGAGTTGGAGAAGGACTTGGGTCATATTTCTCCACTTGTATCTAACTTCAATAAAGGAATGTTGTTCAGTTTCCAATATTAAATGTGTTTATGCATCTATTTATATTGTAATTCGCTAATGAATCTTACATTGATGTATAATTGTTCATTCATTTATATGATTTAAAGTTAATATCATGAACATGCTTTACGTTTATACTATTGTATATGTTTCACTTGAATAATTTTTAGGTTTTGAAGATATCAAGAGAAGCTAAGGATTTTCACCCTATAGGATCTACTCAAACGTAGGACTCCCAGGTAAGGACACTCTTACATAGTTCAATAGAATAAGCATTTAGGTTGATTGCTTGAGCATTTCTTGTTGTGGTTTTCCCTCCGCTCTATTGGGGTTCTCAACCCAAGACCCTAGGGTGGTCTCACCCATAACAAAATTGGTGACTCCTCTGGGGATAACATTCTTGTTATTTCTGGTTTGGGTTGTTTGTTCTCAATCATGGTTCAATTTCTGGATTGCTTGCTTTTACAGTGTTGTTTGAACCATTAGTGTCGAGGCATCAAGTTTGATCTTCTTGATCAAACTTTGATTTTTTTTTCACTAATTAAGCTTTGTATATGTTGTTTTCTTAAGTTACAGTCGTGTATACATGCAGGTTTCTTGAATCAGACTCGTGTATACGCGAGTTTCTTGTATTAGAAACGCGTCTGCATGCTTATGTGTCTTTTCACAGTCGCGCATGCAATTTTTTGAATTTTGTTTTCAAATATTTTTGGCCACTTAGGTCTTCTGCCTGGTGTTTTATGTTGTTGTATGGTCATCTGCTATCTAGAGAACTCAGTTTTCCTGCAAGCTTTCTTTTTCAAAATTGCCTTCTCACTAAAATGTCTTGTTCGACCTAGGATTGCTTCTTAAGCAAGTTTGTAGTTTGTGTCTTGGGTTCAAGGCTTCGTTTTGGAGTTCTTGGATGCTCTGGTTTTCTAGAACAAGAAATTGATTTTGATTTCATTTTCATCTCAGATTTCAAGTTCTCTTACTTTTCTTTTCCTTGTTTTATATCCTTGTTGATTTTCGTGCCTTTTTGAGAGTCTGTTTGGCAAGTTTGAAAGTATTTATTTCTTGACATTTTTTTGGTTTGCCGAAATCTTTTGCTGCTATTTTGATCAGTTTGTACAAGTTTGTAGTCTTTCTTCATTTATTCATGATTTTTATAACGTGTGAGATTGGAATAGTCCTTGTACTTATTTCCTTGATCTTTTGAATTTTAGTAGTACTTTTGTGACCTTAAAAAGTTTCTTTTGTTTCCTTAAAAGAAAAAACACAAAAACATCGCTTTTTGTTTTTCTTTTTCCAAGCTTTTGGTTTACGATTTCTTTTGTTTTGTTTTTGAGAAGAAAATTGTGATGTTTTGCAATTTGTTCTTCTTGCTTTGGAGAGATTTGTTTTTAATTTTTTCCCCTCTTCATTTTCAAGTTGGCTCATTGTCTCTATAAAGAACCACATTTTATTGTGATTGTTAGTTAGGATCTTGCATCATCAATTTGACTTGCATTAGATTAGTTTGCATTTTTAAGCATTCTTAGTCTTTTTAGATTTTGGGTGTGTGTCGATTGTTTTACAAAAGAAAAGAAAAATATTTTGCTTATATATAGGTTTTCATAGAACCGAAGTAGAAATCACTCTTCATCGAAGAAAATGACTGCATACATATAGTTAGTTTTCTATTGATTTCTTTTGTGTCATAAAACATCATCAGTTTCACTCTTGTAATTCCCCCTAACTTAAAGAACAACTATATAAAATCAATCGATCTAATAAAATGAACTAGAAATTTTATTTTTGTCATTAATAAACACCAACAAGTTTAGGTTCATTAGGGCCTTGGAATGGGTGAGTGGAGAGTTAACTCTCCAAGGCCGCTCAAATTAAAAAACATAGAAGTTGAATAAAGAGAAAAACCCAATATCATTAGAATGACCTAGAAAGCTCCATGACTGGGATTTAAGCACAAGGGAGAGTGAAGAGAAGGAAGAGAGATACCCCTTCTCCTACTTGTTGGATCTCACCTCACGACTGTTCCGCTCGGCTTTTGATACGAGTTTGTATCCATAGTTGCCTTTCCTAGGGATCACATAGGTGGTTGTGGAGGGGAATCCCATGGCACTTGAGGCTGATGTTGCATCACGTTCAACAGTACTTCTGGAGGGTACCCTTGCGAAGCTTGGGTTCTTGCACTAGAAAAGGTTGTTGTTTGGAGGTTAGAGTAACTACTTCTGATACCTTCACTAGTAGGCCTGGGGTGTAATTACCCCAGACTATTTTCGGAAGGCCCTTGATTTTGACTTCCTTGTATCTTGGTGTCTAGTCCTAATCACCTGGAGTGGAAATACTTGAAATTTTTTTTATTTCTTTTACCTTTAGGGACTTTTTAGAGAGTGCTCTTTGCTCCTAGTTGGCCTAGCATTACAATTTTTTGAGTCTTTAATTATATCTCTCTAAAATAATTCAAAGTGGCTAATCGACCAGCTCGTTGGTCCAGGAGACTTCATGGGCTATCACCTACGAGTCCTGAGCCTTCTCCTCGAACCTAGAAGAGCGATCTTGCCAGTGGTTTTCAACTAGTGGTAGTAGGTGCATCAAGATTGATCCTCGAGTTGGAGTTATTGATTCGCAAGATAAACGTGGTACAAGTAGAGAGTTAGAGAGGAACACTCCTGTTATTTCTCAAGTTCTCTTCCAGTCAAAAGATAATATTGAGGTTGAAGATCTTTTTGAGTCTATTGCAGCTCCTAATTATCCTCTTCCTCTTGATTATCCAAATGTTTTATTATACGTCAGGACTCTGACCAACAGGCCTTCAAGCCCAGGTCTATATTGATTTTTTCCTTCGATGACCACTGTTGGAAGCATGGCATCCACAACAAGTGCTACGAGTATGCAAACTCCTGTATCCATAGAAGGAGGAGGAACTATTTATATACCTTTCGTTACTCCTAGCACTGCTATATTTGGTTCTACTTCCATTCCATATTCGAGTGGAAGTTCTCAAGCTGTTGCCTCTGGCATTGGATTTTTCCCTTTTGGAATGCCAACTAGTGTGATTCCTTCAGTTCCTTTAAGTATTCCATCAGCTACATCCACATCCATGGCAAGTGGATCAACATATTTTTAGGGTTTCCAATCTAGTGGTGGTCATATACCACATTCCAATCCAACATTGGGATCGATGCCTTTTTCCTCTACGGGTCAAAGTTATAATCCTTTTCAACGTTGGACAAACCCTGCAGTTAGTGGGTTAGGAGCCGAGAATCAATTTTATTTCTATCAACAGGAGAATATGTCATATTCTTCTACAATTTCTTTCCAGAATTTTTCTCTCGATGCTAATGCATGGAACCCTTATCAAGGGCTCTTGTTCCTTTTAACACTTCTCTAGGGGGCAAATTTACTAGTTATAGAGGTTTTTTGGTAGGAGTTGGTCAAAGTCTAGTTTTTTCTAGACCAAAAGGGGCTCCTTATGGTTCAATTGGGTCAATGAGTTACTTTAGGAAACCTGGTGCCTTCACAAATTCAGGCCATTCTTTTCAAAATGTTGGGAATTCTGCCCACACTAGGTGGAATCCTCAGGGTCCACCATGACTCCCTTTTCTGGAAATGTTAAACGTAATAGATCTCTCTAAATTGACTAATGATCCAATTAGGTATAACTGGTTTGGCCTCTGGTCCCAATCAAACTTCCCTCAAGTATACCAAAATTTGAGGGGAAGACTGGTGAAGATTCGGGTGACCACGTAACCACTTTCTACTTATGGTGTTCGTCCAGCTCCCTAATAGACGATTCAACCAGGTTGAGATTATTTCAATGTACCCTAACTGGAAATGCGACTAAGTGGTACATAGAATTTCCAAGGGGCACCTTCACTTCTTTTGGTGATTTTCCTACTATCTTTTTGAAACATTTTCAATTGCTTGTCCGATATGATGTTAGAACTGAGCTTCCAGCTAATTTCCAAGAAGATAAGGCAACTCACATTTCAGACCATATCCAGGAATGGAGAAGGAAGAGGCTCATTAAAGCCGATATTCCACAAGAATTCCTTATTGAATGGTTTCTTAAATCATTACAGCCTGAGATCTCTAAGGACGTGTCACTCTCCAGTGTTTTCACCAAAGAGCAAGCTATTTTCAGAGCCTAGTAGTTGGAACATATATATTCTTAGTCTATGGTTCTTCAAAAAATTCTACTTGACACTCCTAGATCTAAGGTGGATAAGCCAAACCAAAGTCGGGTCCCCATGCCTATGGGCTAATCGGATCAATTAATGCCAACATGGCTAACCTACTGAATCAATTGTAGCAATTGTCTTTACAAGTTGCTTCTTATATGCAGGCATCATCGTCTGTACCTACTACTTCCAAACTGACGTCTATAAATGTCGTCCAAACTTCTAATCCCAAAGGAAACAAACAATCCAATGGGAAGAAGAAAGGACGAGGTAAGAAAAAGGGCAGGGATGGGAAGAGCAATGTAAACGAACTTGACAATGATGCCCGACGGCGTAGAAAAGAGTCCAAAAAAAAATTAAATTTTCCATGCAAGTTATGCAATGGGGATCATTTGACTCATCTCTGCCCTAAGATCCAAGACAATTAGCGCTTGTTAGTGGAGCAGGGATCCTCTAGCTCCCAAGATGTCCTCATTAACCCTTTTCCCCAAGGGTAGAAATAAATTGTTGGCACAAACTCAAATGCTAGTACCCCCACAGGGGTAACCAAGAAGGGGATGATGAGCTCGCATATCGATGTCGCTACACGATCGCATAATTACAGTGAACCGGAATCATCTAAGGCTAATTCTGCTTCTGATGCCTCAGAGCCACTCCATATTGATAGGCCCTCTATTGAGTCTATACCTCAGATGCCAAAAGGCTCTACAAAGCGCTTGACCATTAATCCTAATTCTAGGGCAGCCTAGAACTACTCGATTGTAGAAGATCTGGCTCAAAGTCCTTGTGCTATGTCAGCATTATAGGTATTCGAGTTGTGCCTCACCCAGAGGAGTGAATTACTCTCGGAAATCAGAGTAGTAGATCCAAAAAATTCTCTTATGCTGACTTTTTGATATGTCACATGTCAAAAAGACACTCCCCCATCATATGGCTTTCCAGATAAAGTCTACATATTGAAAGACCAACATGTTTCGAACCATTATCGATGAGGGAGCTTCCACATGTGTGATGTCCATGTCATGTTGGAAGGCCATTGGATCACCTCAAGCTATTCCTTCACCGACTCTATTGACAGCATTTGATGTACATTCTCATAGGCCACATGAGATTATTCCAGCCATTCCCATCTGTCTTGGGGGAAAGGTGGTAAATATTGAGGTAGAAATAGTCGATGCAAATCTAGATTACAATGTCCTCTTAGGAAGGAATTTGATTTATGAGATGGATGCCACAGTTTCATCATTATTTTGCATCCTTTGTTTTCCTCATGCGGGGAGGATTTTCAAAGTTAATCAAATGGACTATTCTCCAGGTGACTCCCACACATCTTCTGATTCTACTGTTTCATTAGTGAACAATCCTAGGCAACCAGTAGAGAATTTAAGAGTTGGGATGTATTCTTCTTTAATGGGTATTGTTTATATTCCTTCTCCTATGTCTAGAATCAATGCTATTTCATCCTCCAAGGGACCTTCTCGAAGAGAGTTCTTTTGAACTCATTAATTTTTGCACCCTTGGCCTTTACCTTTGTCTAACACCACATTAGATGGAGGTAAAGTAGGTGGAATGGCATGTCTTATGTTTGCAGCAGAAATTTCTTATCAGTCTATTGTTAACTCTATAGACTCCCATCCTACGCCTTTCTCACCAAAGGATTTAGATGGAGATGTGGCTCCGGCCTAGACCCTTGATTCAACTTCGTCTCAGGATTGCTTAGATATAGTCTTAGCATATGAGGAAGAAATCATAGAAGCAGTGATGGCTGTTGATAGACCATGGGATGATCTACATCATTGTTCATATTCCTCCCTCATTTGCAACAAATTGAGTCAAGTTTTTCCAGTCCTTCTACTAGTGATGGTCATACAGTTTTAAACCCTTTGGCCCCAGCACATTTTTTCGTCGAAGATAACATGTCTGTTATCTCACAAACTCTACCGATGAATGTCTCTAGGAATCCTAACATAATCAAAAGTGTCTTCATCGGAGCTGACTCTTCCCCTGAAGAAATTCAGATTTATACCGATCTCTTCAAAGAGTTTCGTTATGTGTTTGCTTGGTCTTATGTTGAAATTCCTGGAATAGATCCATCTATTGTCTAGCATGAGATAAAGACATACAAAAATGCTAAACCTATTCGTCAAAAACTTCAACCAGTTCACCCTAGAGAAGAAGCAGCTATCAAAGATGAAGTCGAAAAGCTGCTAAAGGCAGGTGTTGAGCTAATTATTAACACAAATTAACACAAGTATTTCATTATCAATCCAGGTTTGTAAGAATTGGAGGCATATCCAAAATGTATGGATATCAGATGTAGTCAAGATTAGAAGATAAAATATGAAGAACTAAGGAAGTACATATTACAAATATAAATCTAATCAAATAATTTCTAATTCATTTCTGCAATATATGTGAGATGAAGTAACTCCTAACTTAGGAGATCCATTTCTGTCCTTCTTCTACAATATTACTTGTTCAATAGAAATCAAAAACCATTAATTGAAAACAACTTAAGATGCATAAATAAACAATGAAAGAGGTTCCTAACTTAGTAGATCCTTGATATTCCTCATCACAAATTAATTCATCATTATGCTATTGTTAGAAAGCTAGAATTGCATAAAATTGCTTGAAAACAAGAAAGATGAACTCTAGATTTTATTCATTAATTAAATAGAAGGAGGGTTCAACTTGAACACTGTGTTGTCCCTTCATATCAAAATTATGAATAAACTAAGATTCATTAGCAAATATAAATCCTCGCACATCAATTCAAGTAATCAAATCTGAAGCAAAACAAATAAACAAATCTAAAGCAACTAGTTCATGAAAATCAAGCTAGTTTAACAATGAAGTGTACTTAGCCTGGAGTGGGGGCCCTCCACCCTTACCTTGCACACTTTAAGAGGTTATCAACTGTTAAAACTTTATTCAATCATCCACACCATTGAACAAAAAAATGAAAGTAGAACAAGTTCAAATTAACTTCAAATATTCAAATGTCTCAACATAAATTATACAATTGTTACATTGGCATAAGCCTTAAATGTTTTCGCTTAAGTAGAAGATAATGAAACAAACTGATCTAAAGTATCTATAAAAACTATATCTATCCATATCCACCTATGCAAGTTCAATTCACCCAACCTATCATTAAAAATATGGAAAATCCCATGAAATCATAAAACTGCCCTATTTTCTAGGGATTTTCTGAGTGATTGTTCATGGTTGACTAGCTTTGACTGGACCTAATTTAGCTTGGTTTGACCAAAACAATTAGAGTTAGTTCAGTCTTAGTTCCCAAGCTTTCCACAAATTTATCTAGCCCATGCCTAGGTGTCCTACAAATATGACTCCATATAGCTACTACGGAAATTTCTGATTCTGTCCAAAAATTGCACTTGAAATTCAATTTTCATAAAAACTTATAGAAATTGAAAAATTAAATTTAAATACCTAAATATGCATAAAATACATCAAAATAAGGTGGATGTGATGGTAATGGATGGAAAATATAGAAACTAAGTATGTTTTCTTAGGCAAAACTGGACAAAAAATGAGGGCCAACATCTCCCCCTTGCTGATTCACAAGCATGTCCTCATGCTTGTTTCTTCCTCTTGGATCTCCTGACCTCTGCTATGAATCCTGTGCCTAACCTTGATGCTTCCTGGTGTGCTTCCTCTAACAGATAATCTATCCCCATACTGTGTTCTTCCTTGTAAATAATAGCTTTGACCTTCTGCTTCTCATATTTGTTTTTCCACATGTTTTTCTCTTTAAGCCACTTGAGTGCCTATTTGCAAAGTATATCATTCCTTCTCTTTAGTTTGCCTACCTCTTCATTAAATTTTTCATTCTCCCTTACTAACTTTGCATTATTTTTCTTGCATGTTTTATTTTCTTTCTTCAAGTGCTTCTCTAGTATCTTGTTTATTTCTAGCTGATCTGTCAATTCTTTGATTTTGCTCAAGTGCAACTCTTTTTCTAGTTCTTGTGTATCTTTTACAAATGATGTGGCTTCCACATTATCAAAATATGAGTCTTTTCCTAAAGCTTCTTTCTCAAATCTCTAAATTATGTCTTCTACCTGTTTCTCTGTAGAAAATGTTTCTATAGTTTGTACTTCTTGGTCTTTGTTTCTTATTTCTATTGGGCTCTTTCTTCTATGCTTCCTAGGAGTGGATATGAAGGATGTTTCCTTTTAACCCATAATAGTGTTGTTTTGCTTCTTAGACTTGGTTCTTGGATAAAGTGGTGAATTCATGATGGCCCTAGTGTCTTGATCTGTTTTGTACTGTTCTTCAATGACATATTCTTCATGCTGGTTTTGGACTAAAAACTCTCTCCAGATTATACCCTGAGCTTTTATTTGATGCTACACAAGAATTTTTATTAGTCCCTAATGATAAACTTGAGCTTCTCTTGGTTTGTTCGCATTTCTCACTAACAATATCATCTTGATGAGATTTCGGGAGAAGAAATATGGAAAGTTTATTTTGACTTATCCTTTAATGTGTTGGAGCAGCCTAACATGATACAAATGTGCCACACTATGTCCTCTATCGCATGTGAAGAATTTTTGAATAATCAAAACCAACTCTCCCCATGGCTCGTTGAACCACTCCCTTGGTATGCCTTTACTTCTGTCAAAGGCTCCCTTCTTGTTTTTCTCTAAGAAGAAATTCCATGCTTTCTCCTTGAAGTGTAGGCCTTTATGATAGTTTTCTCCTGTCAATGGAAGATCTAATGCTTGGGAGATGTATTCTGGAGTCAATGGAATGATTAAATTTCCTACCATTGTTTGATCGTGGGTATATTTGTTTACAAACTCCCTAGTTATACTCTCACTGTGACCATTAAACCTTTGAACAAAACTTATAGGCCCTGCTTGATATAATTTTTCTACTGTTTCCTACTTCCACTGTTCAATCTGAAATTTCGGTTCTATTCTAGTGGTCATGTTTTCTGAAAACCAATTTATATAGACTTCTATTGTCATTAACCTCATTTTTGAAAATGAAAATAACAGTCATTCATGCATAAAGATCTTTTTGATTCAGTTAGTAGTAGGGCTTACCTTTCTCCTGATACTCTTTGGAAACAATAAAATCAAGCTTGTTTAATCTCTATCTTCACTACAACAATAAATCACTGTTCTTTTTAAAACATTACCCTTTTGTAGATGAAAAATAAAAACAAACATCCTTCTTATACTCTGATACAAAGAACCATTCTCGGTTATGTTCTTCCTTCACAAAAACTCTGCTTTGTCCATATAAATGAAGTGCATATCATTTATTGTATTCTTTGTTTATAAGAAAAGAAATGGAAAATCAAAACTTTGTTTTGATTTGATATTTTTTTTTAAATCATAACATAGCTTTCTCCTTTCAATTTTCATTTTTCTTATAACTTTCCTATGGTTATCAAACTCATTTATATGTCAAACTTAAGTCATTCTCTCATTCACTATGTGTAAAATTAAGGCCACTGTTTGTGCAATTAAGGTCGTTGTTTGTGCAATCAAACTATAACTAATTCACTGTGTATTCAACCAACTCGGTGAAATCATTTGTTTTATGCAATCAAAATACAAATTTAACACTTTGTCTTGTTAACCAATTTGGTGAAAAAATGTGTTTATGCAACCAGAATTCAACCTAACATCCTATCTCATCAACCAATCCTCGGTGAAAACATGTTTTTATGTAATCAAAACTACAACTAAACACTCTATTTCATCACTCAATCCTCAGCGAAAACATGTGTTTATGTAATCAAAATAACAAACTAAACACTCTGTTTCATTATTCAACTTGACGAAAGCATTTACTTATGCAATCAAAATTTAAGTAAAATTTTGTTTCATCAACCAATTTCGGCGATTTAATGAGTAAACATGGAGGATCTGAGTTGATTTACCTGTCTGCAATGAATTTCCGTGATTCTCTCTATGTTGTGGCTCAATCAACCTATGTTTCATAATGTTTGTCGCTGTTAAACTTCATTCAAAAACCTTATTTCTTTACTGAGGGCAGACTTAATCAATGACAGCTTAACAAATAGTAAATGATGGTTGGAGCACTCTCTTATATCTTGGAGTCAAACTTGTGTTTCATTTAAAAGTCCCAAGATTTCCTCACCAAAAAATCCACTGCATTTATTGAGAGAAATAAAATTTTGGTCTTACCTTCTTTCTCACGAGATCTTCTTTAGTTAACTCTGCTTGCTTTGCTAGTTTTCTCGGCTTATCCCTCAATCTATCCCACTTTTTCTTCTTATCACTTTGATTTCCCACTGCTATATCTCTTTCCTTTCCTCTCTCAGGTTGATTTCCTTTGTTTCCGTGTTTTATCTATCAAACAATTCACCTTAGGCTCTCGACTGTGTGCTAATATCTTATGCAACACTTCGTCATTCTCCTTGAGCCTGAAAATGGCTATGATGGTGGAGAGAAATCGATTTTTACAGTGTTTTGTGTGTAAAAATGGCAGAGGGGTATTGTATCAGCTTGGGTTGAATGCAAAACTCACTGTGTTGTTTTTGTTGAAATGTTCAATCCTATATTTTCAAATTTTGGTTGACCGTTCCTACATGATGCATCCTTTGACTGCTTCCCTTTGTGGTTTGCCTTCATTTCTTCATGGTCATCCTACATACCTGCCCACAGTCCTTACCTACACATCTTGGCTTTTATTACTTAACCTTTGACTATTGTATTACTCATTTCACTATATAGTCTATCTACCATATGTTGAAAATAGCAACAAGAAATGATAAAAATAGAATCCAGAATATTTCAATTTTAATTTGTCTTTGGATTAAATTGTGAATTAAAATTCAATTTTAGTCTCACCAACTGCTTGGGAATAATTAATTAATTCATTATGGATTAAGTAGTTGGAGAAATTCAAGTTAGAAGTCTTTCTGAAGTCATGCAAGAGTTATCCCTTGAATTAAAGAGATTATCCCTTAATTAAGGAGATAAGATTGAGTTATATTTGAGTTTCAATTCATTAGCTTAGTTTACTCAGTTAAGTCCAGTTAAATTAGTTCCAAACTATTTGAGGAACTAATTGTGAGTTATCAGTCAGTTGATGCATGCATGCACTCAACTAGTGTACTCCAAATAACTGAAGATTCCATCATCAGAAACTCATGCATGTCTATTCTGAGAAAGACCCAATTGAGCTAAATGTCAAGGACAATGTACTATTAGTTCCATG
Source organism: Pinus tabuliformis (assembly GCA_031772625.1). Taxonomy (NCBI): domain Eukaryota; kingdom Viridiplantae; phylum Streptophyta; class Pinopsida; order Pinales; family Pinaceae; genus Pinus; species Pinus tabuliformis. The sequence goes on along the minus strand of CM062805.1, from coordinate 83,932,644 downwards.
TTTTCTCCTATAAAGGAAACTCATGCATGCATTCAAGGTAAGGTTCCTTGAGGATTACGCAGTTCTGATAGTGTGTTAAAGCAGTGTGTGAGAGTAGTGTTACACAAGGTGAAGGAGATCATCCCAGAGGTAACTGAACAAGGAAATAGGAACTTGGAGGGTAGAGGAGAAGGCTTGTGAGAAGCTTTGATTGCTTGTGAGCATCCAAAAGGATCGTACTGAGAACTAGCTAGCTGTGAGAGCTAAGGCTTTATATAATCTTGATGTATTTCCACTTTGTATGATAATACAGACAGTGAGGTTTTTAGCTGAGGCTTTCCCATGAGTATTTTCTATGTTTCATGTGGATTGATTCTTCTTGTTATGGTTATATGCATTCAGCTCTAATTCAGCTCGATCTTTAAGCTTCCACAAGTTTGATAGTAGAAGTAGATTATAGTATTTTTCTTTGGTATATTGCACTATTGGGTTAATCTATAGTCAGATTTTCTACATAGGTATCAGAGCAATATTTGTGGAGAATTTGCAGGAAATTCTACATGGTATCAAAGCCAAGTTTATCGAAGCTGTGAATAGTATACAGAGAAGAGAATTCAAAGTTTGAAGTTCGAGGTTGTAGGTGAAAATTGAATTCATATCATACTTCAAGGTTGGCCAATGGCATTCTATGGTTTGAGACTTGAGTATGCCTTGGAAGGTAGCTCAAATTATATAGCATGGAAAGATCGCATGGAGGCTATATTAGAAGACAATAGCTTAAAGGATTTCATTGATCAAGAAATCCCAAAGCCAGGATCAACTAATGCACAAGAGTTGGTTGAATGGAAGAAGTGGGTGGCAAGAGTGAGATGGATCATCCTTGAGGGAGTTCGAGACCATATTGTCTCAAGTCTCCATGAGAAGGAAACTCCATATTCAATGTGGAAGGCATTGAAGGACCTCTACCAGAATAGTAGTGACCAGAGGAAATTGGTGCTCAAGAATAAGCTTCGAAGAATCAAGATGGAGAACGACGATACTATTTCCACATATCTGAACAAGCTCACCACTTGCAAAGATGAGCTTGGAAGTGTGGGAATAACTACTACCGATGATGATATGGTGAGCCTTGCTCTCCTTGGCCTTCCAAAGAGCTAGAATAGCTACCAAGACTCTGTGAATGGAAGGAAGAAACTGCTAGATTGGGAATGACTATGGTCGGATCTCATGCAAGAGGAGATCAGGAGGAGCACTCAAGATGGTTCTTCATCCAAGGATGATGATGGAGAAAATCTGGCCTTAGAAAGTAAGGCAAGGAAAGGGAAGGGTGACAAGTCTAAAGTGAGATGCTTTAATTGTCACGAGATGGGACATTATGCGACTAATTTCCCATCGAACAAGTCCAAGAAGGGATCCTCGGAAGGATCGGAAGGTAAGGCATTAGAAACTCAACTCAAAATGGACTTTACCCTCATTACATGCATGGTGTCATTGATGACGGTTTTGGTTGGTTTCTTGACAGTGGAGCCTCATTCCACATGATCGGTGATAAAAGTTTATTCAGTGCCTTGGAGGAGAAAGACCTCAAGATGCGCATAGAGATGGGTGATGACGAAAGGTTTAGTGTTTCAGGAGTGGGCGCAGTTGATTTTCAGAGGCAGCATGGAGCTCTTATCACCTTGACAGATGTGAAGTATGTGCCTGGACTAAAGAAGAAATTTGTATCAATCGTGATGTTGGAGGACAAAGGCTACGAGGTTGTCTTCAGTAATGAAAAGGTTTTCCTTAGACACATCACCACGAGATAGGTGAAACAGATCAGTTCACAAGTTAAGAACCTATATGTTCTTGAGGTTCAAGATGCATGCAAATCCTTGAGGAGCAAGGAAAATGTTAGAGACTTGGTGTTGAGAGGGAGAGTAAATTACCTCTCAACATGAAGCCCCAGAAGAAGTCTCAGACAATTGTGGAGGAGCCACAATTAGAGAATCTGAGAGGAGACCGATTAGAGGCATCCAGTCATGTAGAGGCCTCCAGTAGGGGGAAATTTTGAGCCAAGTGGGCAAAGGGATCACATGCAGCCATACCTCCAGGTGTGAGGTGGGGTGATGTGAAGTGATAGTCTCAAGAAGGCTGAAATTGGGCGGGGTCCATTGAGAGGTTTTATCTCATGGATCGTACCTTGATATAGGAGCCCAAAGTACATAGTAGCGGGAGGAATCAATGGGATTGATGCAATCAGAGATCAAAGTGATAGAGGTTGGAGCAGTCAGATACTGAAGAGCACAGAGAAGGTGTGAAAACAGTGCAAAATGGTTGAGTCAGCAAAAGCGCAGAGTTTTCAGTTGATAGAGGCAATAGTAGTCAGAGACTTTGATGATAGAGGCATCATTCTGATTCAGGTTGGATGTTTTTTTTTTCGTTTCAGGAGATTTTTGGAGAAACAACACTAGAGAGAAGTGTTGCATGCACAACATTCCAAAGGTTCAGGATTGGGATCAAGTTGAATTCCTTTCTTGTTGATGTTAGAGTCAGTCTTTACATCCCTCCGTCAAAGATCATTTCTCTTATTGCATTTCATTTTTTAGGTGTCTCATATAGTTCATTCATCTGCATTCCATTAGGGGCATGCCATAATCTAACGGAAGGGCCTTGTCACTCATTACCCTCATGTTATCTACCTGTTGGCTCATGTGTGCTCATTTAAAAAAAAACATATACAGTGTTTGTATCTTGAAAATTGCAAAAGTTGTCTTTAGGGTTTCATGGTCACTTAGGTCTAGGGTTTTATTAGGGTTTCGTCAAAAAATTTGTCAGTGTTCAATAATTTCCAGCAGGCCATGAGGATGTTTCAACATCAATAAATTTCATCGCCAAGTGTTTGCAAATGTATTTTTCCTCAAAACACTATTTTGAGGAAAAAAACAGAGTATTTAGCATTTAATGTACAAAATCATGAAATTTTTTGTTTTCCTCATTGTAAATTCATTCATCTGCACCCTGGTTTCCTTCCTTAGCCTAGAAGCTCCAACACCTGCAAAAACAAGCAAGCTCAGGTCCTTAAATTCATCACAAAGTGAAAAAGCAGTGAAAAATGTCCAAAAACAGAGTTTGAAAAGCAATTCAAATGCAAACATTACAAAGTGGGTTGTTTATAAGTGAAAACATAAAATCTCTTGTATATAACTCATTGGTCATGTTTAAAGAGCTCATTTTCATTCAAAGAAGACATATTAAGCAAGAGAAGGTCGTGTTGGAGAAAGGAAGCAAGTTTGAAGCAAAACTATGCAAATCCAAAGGCATGGCACACTGGGCAGGAGGCGTGGCGCATTGGGCCGCATTTCACAGTGTAAAACAACACAGGCGCGACGCATTGTTGGGGCACAGTGCATTGGGCTGGATGCATGGCGCACATAGCCAAAGAGCCCAAAAACTGTCCAAAATCACTCTCATCGCCCCAAATCGCATGAATTGGTCTTGATACAAGTAGGTAGAGCCTCCATCTCTGTTTTTATCCAGGTTTGGTGTATATGTCATGGTGATTGATGAATGGTGAGTGTTTAAAAAATCAAACCCTACTTTTTCAACATTTTCAAAGGAGATTGCTACTAGGGTTTTGTATTTAACTATTTTGCTATCAAGTCTATCATCCCTCCATCACTCTCTTATCCCATTTGTCCATTGATTTCATTATTCCCTATGTTCCCCCACCCCCTAAATTCACTAATCCCCTATCCCAAGTTCCCTTTCCCAAAATCCCAAGTGTAAATTCCCAAACCCTAATGGTTGTCCCAAGAGCTTCATGTCACCATTCGGCTAAGTGTAACATCATTCAGATGGTTTTCATCATCATGTCAGGTTCTAATGGGTCATTTTACACCTTGATCATACTTCAGTTGCGCCTAGGTAAGGTTCATTTCCCTCTCCTAGGGTTTTGAAGGCAATTTCTCTTGGATGGTCAAATCATCAACAAACTTGTATCCTGATGTTCCTACACCTTCCCCTATCCTTAATGTACCTTATTAAACACTTCCCATCACTGATATCCGTCAAATTCCACATTTTCACACAAACCCTAGTTTCTTGCTACAACTTGACAATTTTCTGGGCTAGGCTTGTGTTTTGCCCTTTTGGACCCCTTTCCCTCAATCAATCTTGGAAATTCCACTTTCCCCTACTTCCTAACATCCCTCCCTAATTCCAAGAATTTTCCCAAGAATTTCGAAGCCCCTTATCCCCTTCATTTCGCTTCATTTCGACAAATCCCCTATTCCACACATCGGGATAGGTTTTACTCCAATGATGTTTCTAAGCAATAAAATATGAATTTGGGAAAAATGAGAGATTTTTTTATCCAAAATAGTCTAAGGAATAAAAACCTCCTTCACTTTTTACACAAATGTTATGGTTTTAGAGAAATGTCAAAAATACAGTTGCCTCAGGAGAATTGATGCACCTCTGAAGTGATCTTGGGAAAATCAAGTTTTCTGCTAGATTGGTTGGCCAAATCACTTTCTTGATGAGTCAAATGATACTTAAACACAAATATATTTCCAATAAGCTATCTTGAGCTGAATTTGGGGTTGAGGAAGACCTTCAAAAATTGACTGCAACAGCACTCTGCCTCTAGGCAACCTCATTTTTCACATTTTGACTAGTCTTCAGAGATTTGACTTTTGGTAGAGCAAATGAACTCCAAATTTAAAAATTAAAGTTGGGTTGGAAATTAGACTCAGTAATATTTCCAATGAGCTATTGTGAACCCAATTTGGACACCAGGAAGGCCCTCAAAATGGGTCTACAAAAAGGTTCTATGCACAGAAATTTTTAACACGGGGTTTTCTGTCCTATCCGCCGCACCACGTGGCACTCGCTTTTGCTAGAGGGGTCCAAATCACAAAAAACTTGCATTTTTAGATTTTTCATGAAAAATTACACTTGTCTACCTATTGCCAAGAAATTTTGGCAGGTTTGGGGCCCTCAAAAGGTCAAAAGACACTCAAAAATGACCTCACTGCCCCTATTTTGACACATAGGAAGCAGTGTTGGGAGAATTGACTTTTGGAGGGGAAAATGGAGGCCGAATTGCAAAGTTAAACCTGGGTTGGAAAGTAGACAGGAATACCTTTCCAGAAAGCACACCTGGAGCTCATTTGGACATCGGGAAGGCCTCTAAAGGTGGGTCAAAACAGGAGCTACGCACAGAGAATCAGGCGCTACGCATAGAGGAAAAATTGCCAATTTCACCAAGTTTTGCTCTGTTTTTCGCCCAGTTTCGCCTAGTTTGACTTTTTCACTTTCCTAATGGAAAATTTATGATGTAATTTGATTAAAATTGATGTATTGTGATGTAAATATGTTTTATTTTCACTTGTAGAGGTAGATTCATCAGTTTAGAGGTTGTTTCAAACTGAATGAATTAGTTCCCTTGTTTTTAGAGGCATGCTGTTATCTTGCCTAGTTTCTAGTTATCAGTTTAGAATTAGTTGGATCAGCTCCTAAACTCATGAGCTCGACCCCTAGAGGAAATGATGAGCTATGTTTTTCTATATTATGTTTTTTCAGTCATTAGCATGGTTGGACACTTGGGATTGCTTGGCATTCCATTGTACATCTGATTTCTGCATTTTTGGCAAAGGAAAGACCAGGGTTTTGCAGCACTTGTTGGGATCCTTGTGGCTCTATGTTTTGATGGTGTGTTTCTTCATGTAATCGTAAGTTCATTGATGTTTTATGTATGCCATTTCCCTTCTCTTTGCTTTTGAAATTAAACAAATTGAGTGACAAAGGTAGAATTCATGAGTTTGTTGTGCTCTACCTTAAATTTTGTTTAGTTTTCAATGTTTTCTCTAGTTTGAAGAGGATTCTTGGTACCCTCTTGCCCTCTTCAGCTCCTCAGCAGTATTTTCCATCCATTCATTTAATCTAAAGCATCAAAACTACTGCCTACCTTGCCCCAACTGGAACTCTGCGAAAATTTGGCCTCATCCCGGACCCAAATTTGTCTTTCCCTTGATTCCAACACAACTCCCAAAAAATCAAATCAAATATTTGCACTTCATACCTAGCCTAAAATTAGTTTGTATTTCATTCATCTCAAGCCCCATCAATTATCTTTTGCTGAGATTGACCCGAAGAGAGCCCTCTCCTGTCCTCGTAGGTTTAGCTACAAGGCTGAGCATGGTTTGATGTGGACCTAGAATCTTACCTTTTCAGCCTGAGGTAAATCTAGTCTCTAACATAGTGGCGACCATACTGGGGAAGAAAATGGTTTGCTTGTTGATGTCATTTGTTTTATAAGCTACAGACGGACCCTGAACTTATGCCAGGTAGCCTTCGAAATTCTTTTGCTTTGCATTAGCGGAAGTAGATAAACGCTGCTTCAGTCAATCTCTGGTCTAGCTTGTAATCATGACACTTGACTTGTAAATTTCCCCAGTACATGTACCAAGTTAGATCTGATGGTTGATGGTGGACAACGATCAAACACCGCAAGGCTGAAATCATTCACCTGGCGACTTGATTCACTAAAAAATCTAGAAATCAATCATTCACCTGGTGACTCCACTGCAGGAAGATTAGTAGCTTTAAGATTTTCAAGATGGAATGGGTTGCAAGAAGATATGCCCCCATGAGCCAAGATCACATCCTAGGTTTTCCAAATAAAATGCCCAAGATGGATTGGCTTCAGAATTTTCATATGTTCAGAAATGTGGAAGGTAATGACGCTGCTCTTCATCTGGTGAAATTTCACATTCATGTGCATAAATTAAAGATCAATTTTCGTAAAGACTGTTTGATGAAAATGTTTATGGCTACTCTAAAACATGAAGCCTGATCTTGGTATGAAATTTCTCCACCTGCTTCTATTTACTGTCTAAAGGATTTTTATACAATATTCTTTGAAAGGTATAAAGAATCTTGTCCATCCTTAATATTAGTGCAGAATTGTTGTGAACACATTAGTAGTTTCATTGAAGATCTTAAGAATTTTTACGGAGATAATGAATTGATGGACGGAGAAGTCATGGAAGCATTGTATGAAAATTCGTTTCAACAGCATACAGAAATCTTAGAAGACACTTATCAAGATCAGCAGGTTGAAGATTTCCATATTGCTGAAAATGATGAGAGAAGAAGTTTTATTTCAGATCTAGTTGAAATAAAAGATGATACGCAGGAAAATGATGTTCCAATCTCAAATAATGATGATGATAAATTAGATCGAGAGACAGATTGTGATGAGGAAAAACATGTTGTTCTGGATCTCATAAAAGAGAGTTGCATTGTTGAGGTTGCCTCAAATGAAGAAAACAGAGTTACAGACCTAAATGCTCTCATCCCACTGGAACTAGATCTTCACGAGGAGGTAGTTCATTCCCTCTATGAAAAACTGGATGAGATCTTCGCTCAAACTATAGAAGATTAGAACATTCAACATTGCCTTTCAAATTCTTCTTCATATGTCTCATGTTTTGAAATGTTTTTCCAAGAGGAGATCTGCTCATCTACTTGTTCAGAATTATTTGAGGACTAGGAACATACTTTTACTGAAGTACATTATGAAGGAAGATCAGAATCAAAAGAAAAAGACACCTTGTTTCTTCAGCAGGAGGTAAATCTTCATGTTTTTCAGGATCCAATGGCAAATCTGTTGCAGTCAGCAGTGAAGGTGATTATCGCAGTATTCAGTGATGAAGGAGATCATGGTCAATTATGTTTTTGGATGCCCAGTTACCAGTATTTATTGTTGACCAGAAGATCTGATCAGGAGAATCAATCAAGGAGGCATCTGCTTAATTGGTTACATTGGAAGGCACACTACACATGATTGTACATATTCCATCAGCAGGCAGTTGGTTGTCATCATGATTTGAAACCCTCGAATCTTGATGGACTGCTGCCATTAAACAAGCTTTGTAAGTTCTTGTTTTAGTTAAGTCAGTCATGAGTCATTTCTTTTTGCATTGAGTCAGTTTTTTCAGTCATTTTAGTTTCAAAATTGAGTCAGTTTGAGTCAAATTTTCAGTCAATAAATAAGTCAAGAGTCTTGTGTTAATTTTTCAAAATAATGGACTCCATAGCCCAATGGATGAAGGCACTGTCTATCTCTCCCAGAGATTTTCTGTTCTCGGCACCTCCCAGGAGCTACCATCCCCATTGGAGCCAATGTTAGAGTCAGTCTCTACATCCCTCTGTCAGAGATCATTTCTCTTATTGCATTTCATTTTTTAGGTGTCTCATACAGTTCATTCATCTGCATTCCATTAGGGGCATGCCATAATCTGATGGAAGGGACTTGTCACTCATTCCCCTCATGTTATCTACCTGCTGGCTCATTTGTGTTCATTTAAAAAAAAAACATATACAGTCTTTGTATCTTGAAATTGCAAAAGTTGTCTTTAGGGTTTGATGGTCACTTAGGTCTAGGATTTTATTAGGGTTTCATCAAAAAATGTGTTAGAGTGTTCAATAATTGCCAGCAGGCCACGAGGATGTTTCAACATCAATAAATTTCATCGCCAAGTGTTCACAAATGTGTTTTTCCTGAAAAAATAGAGTATTTAGCATTTATTGTACAAAATCATGAAAGTTTTTGTTTTCCTCATTGTAAATTCATTCATCTGCACCTTGGTTTATTTCCTTAGCCTAGAAGCTCCAACACCTGCAAAAACAAGCAAGCTCAGGTCCTTAAATTCATCACAAAGTGAAAAAGTAGTGAAAAATGTCCAAAAACAGAGTTTGAAAAGCAAGTCAAATGCAAACATTACAAAGTGGGTTGTTGATAAGTGAAAACTTAAAATCTCTTGTATATAACTCATTGGTCATGTTTAAAGAGCTCATTTGCATTCAAAGAAAACATATTAAGAAAGAGAAGGTCATGTTGGAGAAAGGAAGCAAGTTTGAAGAAAAACTGTGCAAATCCAAAGGCGCGACGCACTGGGCAGGAGGCGCGGCACATACAAGAGGCGCAGCGCATTGGGCCGCATTTGACAGTGTAAAACAACACAGGTGCGATGCGTTGGGCTGGATGCATGGAGCACACAGCCAAAGAGCCCAAAAACTGCCCAAAATCGCTCTCATCGCCCCAAATCACATGAATTGGTCTTGACACAAATAGGTAGAGCCTCCATCTCTGTTTTTATCCAAGTTTGGTGTATATGTCATGGTGATTGATGAATGGTGAGTGTTTAAAAAATCAAACCCTACTTTTTCAACATTTTGAAAGGAGATTGCTACTAGGGTTCTGTATTTAACTGTTTTGCTATCAAGTCTATCATCCCTCCATCGCTCCCTTATCCCATTTGTCCATTGATTTCATTATTCCCTATGTTCCCCTACCCCCTAAATTCACTAATCCCCTATCCCAAGTTCCCTTTCCCAAAATCCCAAGTGTAAATTCCAAAACCCTAATGGTTGTCCCAAGAGCTTCATGTCACCATTCAGCTGAGCATACCATCATTTAGAGGGTTGTCATCATCATGTCAGGTTCTAATGGGTCATTTTACACCTTGTTCATACTTCAGTTGTGCCTAGGTAAGGTTCATTTCCCTCTCCTAGAGTTTTGAAGGAAATTTCTCTCGAATGGTCAAATCATCAGCAAAACTTGTATCCTGATGTTCCTACACATTCCCCTATCCTTAATGTACCTTATTAAACACTTCCCATCACTGATATCCCTAAAATTCCTCATTTTCGCACAAACCCTAGTTTCTTGCTACAACTTGACAATTTTTTGGGCTAGGCCTGTGTTTTGCCCTTTTGGACCCCTTTCCCTCAGTCAATCTTGGAAATTCCACTTTCCCCTACTTCCTAACATCCCTCCCTACTTCCAATAATTTTCCCAAGAATTTAGAAGCCCCTTATCCCCTTCATTTCGCTTCATTTCGACAAATCCCCTGTTCCACACATCGGGATAGGTTTTACTCCAATGATGTTTCTGAGCAATAAAATATGAATTTGGGAATATTTTGAGAGGTTTTTATCCATAGTAGGCCAAGGAAGAAAAACCTCCTTCACTTTTAACACAGGTGTTATGGTTTTAGAGAAATGTCAAAAATACAGTTGCCTCGGGAGAATTGATACACCTCTGAAGTGACCTTGGGAAAATCAACTTTTCTCCTATCTTGGTTGGCCAAATAACTTTCCTAATGAGTCAAATAATAATTAGACACAAATATATTTCCAATGCGCTATCATGAGCTCAATTTGAGGTTGAGGAAGACCTTTAAAAGTTGACTGCAACAGCACTCTGCCTCTAGGCAGCCTCATTTTGCACATTTTGACCAGTGTTGAGAGATTTGACTTTTGATAGGGAAAATTAACTCCAAATTGAAAAATTAAAGTTGGATTGGAAATTAAACTCAATAAAATTTCTAACGAGCTATTTTTCACCCAATTTGGACACCAGGAAGGCCCTCAAAACTTGTCTGCAAAAAGGCGCTACACACAGAAATTTTTAACACAGGGTTTTCTACCCTATGCGTCGCGCCACGTGGCGCTCGCTTTTGCTAGAGGGCTCCAAATCACAAAAACTTTGCATTTTTGGATTTGGAATGGAAAATTACACTTTTCTACCTATGTCCAAGAAATTTGGGCAGGTTTTGGGCCCTCAAAAGGTCACAAAACACTCAAAAATGACCTCACTGCCCCTATTTTGACACACAGGAAGCAGTGTTGGGAGAATGGACGTTTGGAGGGGAAAATGGAGGCCAAATTGAAAATTTCCACCTGGGTTGGAAAGTAGACAGGCGGAAATGTCCAGAAAGCACATCTGGATCTCATTTGGACATCAGAAAGGCCTCCAAACGTGGGTCCAAACAGGCACTACGCATAGAGGAAAAATTGCCAGTTTGACCAAGTTTTGCTTTGTTTTTTGCCCAGTTTCACCTAGTTTGACTTTTTCACTTTCCTAATGGAAAATTTATGATGTAATTTGATTAACATTGATGTATTATGATGTAAATATGCTTTATTTTCACTTGTATAGGTAAATTCATCAGTTTATAGGTTGTTTCAAACTGAATGAATTAGTTCCCTTGTTTTTAGAGGCATGCTCTTATCTTGCCTAGTTTCTAGTTCTCAGTTTAGAATAAGTTGGATCAGCTCCTAAACTCATGAGCTCGACCCCTAGAGGTAAGGATGAGCTATGTTTGTCTATATTATGTTTTTTTCAGTCATTAGCATGGTTGGACACTTGGGATTGCTTGGCATTCCATTGTACATCTGATTTCTACATTTTTGGCAAAGGAAAGACCAGGGTTTTGCAGCACTTGTTGGGATCCTTGTGGCTCTGTGTTTTGATGGTGTGTTTCTTCATATAATCGTAAGTTCATTGATATTTTATGTATGCCATTTCCCTTCTCTTTGCTTCTGAAATTAAACAAATTGAGTGACAAAGGTAGAATTCATGAGTTTGTTGTGCTCTGCCTTAAATTTTGTTTAGTTTTCAATGTTTTCTCCAGTTTGAAGAGGATTCTTGGTACCCTCTTGCCCTCTTCAGCTCCTCAGCGGTCTTTTCCATCCATTCATTTAATCTAAAGCATCAAAACTACTGCCTACCTTGCCCCAACTGGAACTCTGCAAAAATTTGGCCTCATCCCCAGACCCAAATTTGCCTTTCCCTTGATTCCAACACAACTCCCAAAAAATCAAATCAAATCTTTTCACTTCATACCTAGCCTAAAATTAGTTTTTATTTCAGTCATCTCAAGCCCCATCGACTATCTTTTGCTGAGATTGACCTAGAGAGAGCCCTCTCTTGTCCTTGTAGGGCTAGCTACGAGGCTGAGCATGGTTTGATGTGGACCTAGAATCTTACCTTTTCAGCCTGAGGTAAATCTAGGCTCTAACAGTTGAGAGGGAGTGTTGAAAATAGAAATAAGAAATGATAAAAATAAAATCCAAAATATTCCAATTTTAATTTGTCCTTGAATTAAAATTGTGAATTAAAATTCTAGTTTAGTCTCACCAGCTCCTTGGAAATAATTAATTAATTAGTTGGAGAAATTCAAGTTAGAAGTCTTTCTGAAGTCATGCAAGAGTTATCTCTTAAATTAAGGAGATTATCCCTTAATTAAGGAGATAATATTGAGGTATATTTGAGTTGTAATTAGTTAGCCCAGTTTACTGAGTTAAGTCCACTTAAATTAGTTCCAAACTATTTGAGGAACTAATTGTGAGTTATTAGTCAGTTGATGCATGCATGCACTCAACGAGTGTACTCTAGATAACTGAAGATTCACTCATCAGAAACTCATGCATGTCTATTCTGAGAAATACCCAGTTGAGCTAAATGTCAAGGATATTGCACTATCATTTGCATGTTTTCTCCTATAAAGGAAACTCATGCATGCAGTCAAGATAAGGTTATTTGAGGATTGCGCAGTTATGACAGTGTGTTAGAGAAATGTGTGAGAGCAGAGTTACACTGGGTGAAGGAGATCATCCCAGAGGTAACTGCACAAGGAAATATGAGCTTGAAGGGTAGAGGAGAGGGCTTGTGAGAAGATTTGATTGCCTATGAGCATCCAGGAGGATTCTACTAAGAGATGGCTAGCTGTGAGAGCTAAGGCTTTGTATAATCTTGATGTATTTCCACCTTGTATGATAATATAGATAGTGATGTTTTTAGCTGAGGCATTCCCCTGAGTATTTTCTGTGTTTCATGTGCATTGATTCTTCTTCTTATGGTTTATATGTGTTCATCTCTGATTCAGCTTGATCTTTAAGGTTCCGCAAGTTTGATAGTAGAAGTAGATTATAGTATTTTGCTTTGGTATATTACATGATCGGGTTATTCTATAGTCAGATTTTCTACATAGGTCTCAGAGCGAGATTTGTAGAGGATTTGTAGAAAATTCTAGACCATACGTTTCATTTCCACTGACTCGTATTGTTATTCATTTCATTATGGTGCATTGTGATTTGATTGCTGCTTTGAATTTCATTATAGTTTTATTGCACGGCCTTATCCCCGTTAACTATCATCGTACCTCCTCTTCATATCCATTTCCCATGTCTTATACCTCCAAAACATTTCATAATGCTTGTTTGCATTGCATAGTCATCACATGATTTGCATTATGATAGGCTTTTCACTCAATAGCATCATTTCTATGCACTTTAATTATAACTTGTCGAAATAAATTATTTTGATTTCCTTCACTTTGTATTATTTCATAATGTGCATATTTCAATATATGTATGTTAATTTTAAAATGACCATGTTTAGGTCACATTTAAAATTAATTTCATGATACTTATCTTGTGTATGGTTTTGTAGGTTCTAAGGTTTCAACTATTGGACCCTCTATTTTAATCCATTTTCTTTTCAAAAGAATAATACTTAGGGTTATGAAATATGAAATGAATATGGAATACGTAATGGAATATGGAATATGAATATAGAAAATGAAATGAATATTTGGAGTATGATTATGGGATTAAATGTAGAATAATGGGTATGAATATATGAATAGGATAATATGATGAATAGAATATTGAGGGTAGTGAAATGAATATGTAGGTAAAATATGCATGTCAGGTACTAACTTAATCTTAACAATCTCTAAAAAATTTCTAAAAATTTTGAAATTTCAAGAGAAATTTTTTTTACTCACTGTACTTTACTCCCTGATAGTATTTGATGATGTCTTTTGGTCATATATATTTGATGGATCATCTAGGATAGATTGAAATGTAGACTTTATTTCTAATTCATGTTCTTGCATTCATCATTGATTTAGGATCATTGATTTTTGATGTCGTTCAGGTCCCTTCTGCAATTGGTACTTGATGATTCAGATCCCTACTATCATGTATATTTTTATGCAGTATTTCTAACATGATACATGTTATTTTCTAAAATTTCAGGTCCCTTATGCACAATGTTTCCAATAATGTTTCAGGTCCCTTTTGTGATACAATTCAAGTTCCGTCTTCAATTCAACTGCTCAAACTTTCAGCTACTCAAACTGAGTTTCTTTTGCAACTTCCCCCTTTCTTATCTGAACACTTGTCCTCAAGTCTTGTATTGTTTTGGAGGTTCATTTTAAAAAACCAATCTATTGTGAGAGTAAAACAAAAATTTGTGAATTCATATAGGCCAAAGTATTTGGTTTTCCTCCATGAATTTGTGTTTTCTTTGTGCCAGTAGCCTGGTTTTCACAAGAAAACTTTTTATTATATTTTTTTATATATATTTTCTCTTGTTTTTTTTCATTCTTCTTCTGGAGTACTGGAAGGTATATTTCTATGTTGTTCCATTACTTCCAGATTAGTATCTTTTGTCATTTGCTTCACAAAATATTCTTTATTGATAGGATTATTGTAGACTTTAAGCCTATGTCCGTTAACTAGAAATGAAGTAGATTCTTGATAGATTGTTTTTATCTGAACAACTCCATTATCAATGATTTCTTCTATCTCATATGGCCCCAGCCAATGAGTTGTAAACTTTTCCTTGAAATCTTTGAATTTGGAGTCAAACAATAATGCCCAGTCTCCTTTTTTGAATGTTTTGTTCTTGATGAATTGATCATGCCATTTCATCCTTTGCTGCTACACAAGAGTTGTGTGTTCCACTTCTTGTCGTCTCTGTCCATTCAGTTGATTCAATTCCATTATCCAATGTTGTTGTGCTTGTTGTTGGGAAAAGTATCCAATTCGGAATGCCCCTATCCCACTCTAGGAGGTGATAGTGCCTTAGCAACAAACAAGGAAAACTATATGAATATTCTTCTTTATGAGATGTAAATAGAGAAAGAAGGATGTAACTAACCGGTGTCTTCCACTAGTTTGTCAATCCAATCACTCTCTCTTTTGTTCGCTTCCCGCTACCTGCTCTTTCACTGGTGCAGCTTCACCCAGTTCCTACAAGATCACACGAGAGGAAAACTACACAAAAGATATAGATTCACATTCATAACTAGTTTAGGATCAGATGTAAACTAAATATGCAAATATAACAAAACATCATTGAAATACAAGCATATAGGAGAAACTCAAATAGCTTTATTGATATGATAACAAGGTTCAAGAGGAGATACAACCAAATGAGTCCCGATCCAGCATCTACCTCCCAGCAAAGGAATCCCTTCCTCTCCTCCAACAAAGCATAAATCACCCAATGTACTAATCTCGATCTCAAACCAACAACAATTCTCTGCAAAGTACAAAATTCCAGCCTCCTGAACCTCTCGGTGAGAGATCCATATATAGATGTAAGCAGAGAGGATGAGTCAACTTATGTTTTGACTTGTGGCTTCTCTCTATCAGTTCTTGCTTCCACTTGGAGGTTGAGAACCTCTTACTCATCATTTGGTCGAATTCATTGAGGCAAGTGTCATTGAGGAAGATTCTGGAAGCTTCCAGGGTCTTTCCACCTCATTGAATGAACTTGCCATTTGTCATTTCCCGCTCAGCGCACCCTGGTAGTGCTTCTACCTGCGTTGCAGTGCACCTAGCCAGTGTAACCTCTGCATTTCAACGCAGGCAGCTAGTGGAGCCACTAAATTGATCATGATTTGACCATTTCTGAGTTGTTTTTGGTGGAGAACTTCTGGGAGAAGCTGTCATTGGTTGACCTTGTTCCTTTAGGGGTAGGAACAACTCTTTTAGGGACTTGGGATCCCTTGGATTATGGACATCTCATGCTCAATGCTGTAAGGCACGAAAACGTCTATAACAGTTGCCCCCTAAAGTATGACGCCGTTTATCGAGTGAAATGCTTTATTAGGAGGATCCGAAGTTTTTCCAATGCTGGGAGGAGACCTGTAATAAGATACAATACAATACATTATTTTTCATACTGCTTTCATGATCTAGCTGAGGTGGGCATTCCCATGCTCAGCTTTATAAATTCATTTTTCTGTACATAGAACAGACAATCGTCGGATGGTAGACTGATGATTTTGATGAAATAATCATCCTTTTGGTAGGATGATTATCTGTTGCAATGCTGTACATGTCAATGTCTTTATTTTTCCTGAATATATATCGCAGCCCGGATGGATGAAACTAGATCCAAGGTCTTCAATCTTGTCCGATCTTCACTCTAAGTACAAGTCGATCCATGTGAGAAATTTTTGAAGTCGAACATGGAAAGACATCGCTTGATTACCAGTTAATGACGTAAACCATTAACAAGCACGAGAGGAATCACCGATCATGATAATGACCCTCAAGGTACTGCAGTACAATTCACGTGGTGTGAATAAAGGACTTGGCGTCGAACACCACGCAAAATCTCTCGGTCGAAGGTCATTGATGTATACTTGTCGCCGGAAGTGAGAAACTTGCCATTGAGGCGTGCAAGCTTCAAAGTACTGAAGGGGGTGTTCCTAGATCAACTTCTTGGATAATGAGCTGATGTCGACAAGAAGCGATCCGTCAAAGGAGGGCCTTAATGTATCCCACATCAGTGACACGGAACGGAGCAAATGATTTTGATGGAGGTGAAAACAATCTGATGATATATGGTTCAGGGTGGCGGTCATGAAAGGATGAAGGATAATGTATGGTAGTGGATGGGACATGGTTGACTTCTCTGGATGACTTCTCCTGAACATATCGGCGACACTTGTGTGATGGATTGGTAGCATTTACCCCAAAGATGGATGGTATGGCGAGACCATGGTGATGTGATCGGTGAATGAAACAACCCAACCCGACTCAGGCACGGAGTGGAAGTGTCATGTTCAAGAGCAACTTGCTATCAATAACAGTTCTTTGAGTTTCTTCCCAATTTTTCCCCAGTCATCTCTGACCAGTACCTCTTTATTTTTGTCAAGCTTGAGGAGGATAACATATGCTTGTTCTATAATTTGCCCTTCGGGCAAACCCATCGCTATGTTTTAATGAGCCTAGCGATAGTGAAACTCGTTCTCATCTAAAGACAAGTTTGTCATTATTAATCTTTTTAACGAGTCTAACGACAAAGATAACTCGGTCCTTTTCATTTTTAGAGAGTCTGAAAAGGTACGTAAAGATAACTCCAAAGTTCCTTTTTCGTCATCTAATCCCTTAAGTCCGAAAAAGTATAAAACAATACAGAAGGGATGAATTTTCGATAGTTTTAACGAGCCGAAAAAAACAAGCGCTCGATCTTTTTGTGCAATAATCCCTCAGGTCCAAAAAGATTAAAATCTAGAGGAGGGATAGCACTTCCGGTCACTTTAACGAGCTGGAAGGCCAAAACTCGGCAATCTTTTCATATTTTATGAGTCAGACGAAAAGAGCTTAAAGAAGACTCGTCTTTTGAGGAACAAGTGATAAGATGGGTAGCAGCTGATTCCAGGTAAGGGTCGGAATTTTCCAAGCACGACAGTGTCACAAGGATGGCTAGTGAAATCACTCTTCGCAGCTGTTCCTCAAAATGGGTAAACAATCAAATGGAAGTGAATGATCGGCCAATGGAAAAGTGGAGGTGACGGTGCAAACACGACCAAGGCTTTAATGGCTGATAATGTTACATTCACGGTGGTTATTTACTAGAGGGTAGTTCATTTTTTAACGAGCTTAAACGCGGAAAAACACTGCTCGGTCTTATGTTTATTTTTTAATGAGCATGAACTATGTGCTAAAACTGCTCAATTAATCCAGTCATATGATAAGAATGTCTCATGTAAGATTCCATTTTTTATGGAGCTTGCGCCTTACAAAGCTTTGCTCCGGAATCCTTTCTTTATGCAAGTTAGGAAACGACTAACCCAAAAAACAGATAAATAACCGCTCTTTGCTTGCACTCCGAAAGGTTTGCATGCCCCCAGGTATAAAGTACGATTTCAAGGTTACCTCTCAATTTGCAGATAGAACATTTGCCCTACCAGGAAAGGCCTACCTCTTTCAGGTTACCAAAGATTGTCTCATTTGCGCAGCAAACAAAACATTTCCTCGGCAATGTCTACCGAAATAGACAAAGGTGAATGACGACGCCCGCCGATTCACATAACTTTGACAAAAGAATCTTATTCTAGAACAACCCCTCTTCCAATCACGGACGGGGTACGGACTAGTCATATTCTCCCGCGGAAACCTACCCTATACCCAAAGTTTTCCTGCTGAAGCAGACCAGGACGCATGCCCCTGGGTTCCGGTCATATCCCTCCGAATTACTCACGCTCATCGGGAGGACGGACCGTGGGTTGAGACATTTCTTGCGTGAAGAGACCATTTAGGGATGGTATATGACTATTTGCGATGCGTGATCTGGGAAATGAAAGCTGGTCCACGAGCTTGACCACTCTTCCTTCGTGCGGAAAACACATTACTCTAAAGAGTGAGGAGACGGTGGCTCCCATGCAATATATATAGTCTCGTCCAAGGAGTAGGTTATAATCCAAGGGTCCTTGAACGACCATCACGTTCATTTGAACGGTCTTCCCTTTCAATGTGATAGGCACATTGGGGAGGATCCCTAAAGGTCGACTGGTTCCTTTATCGAAGCCTGTCAGATTTCTCATTTCAGGCAAAAGCGATGGCGAACCAAGAACTTTCCAAGCAATAGAGGAAAGGATACTCACAGATGCCCCCTCATCAATGATGGTGCCAGCCATGACCATTCTGTATATTTGAACGATAATTCGGAATGGTATGCTTGCTGGCAAACGGGGTCTGCCTAGTTGGTTCCAGTCGAAGGACACAACTAGGTTGCTTGGTGGTGGGACCGAGTAGACGGTCGGGTATCGCTCTGACGAAGTTCCTTCCTGCGATAAAGGAATGGGTGGATTGCCCCCGTGTTCGTCGGAGTTTGTGTTGATGAAAAGAATCTGGATGGTGTCATCCTTATCCTCTTTAGTGACTGTATCATTCGAAGATAATACCTCTGAAGGCAAGACCGGGTCAACTGCCGCCTCGACCTTTTGACTTTCGTCTAGTATGGATTCAGTAGGTTTATCCTCAATGATAGACGCTTCAGCTGACCACTTGAGCGGGCCAGCTGGATTCTCAACTAAGGAAGGACTCGGCAAGAGTTTTTTATATCCAGGAGGAAGTCATAACGGTGAAACCGGACGATCTTCCAAGACTCTTTTAGCCTCGTCTAAGAAGGGATAATGGTGGAGGGCATGGTCGCCTTCGCACAGTCTATAGGGAGGTCTAGTTCTCCCTTTTTGTCCTAGAACTTCACTTTCGCTCGTTGACAGTGCACTTTCAACATGCCTATCAGAGGTTGATGACACCAGATTGCGCAAACGGGGAGACCAGTCCCTTAGTATCCGAGGGAT
Source organism: Pinus tabuliformis (assembly GCA_031772625.1). Taxonomy (NCBI): domain Eukaryota; kingdom Viridiplantae; phylum Streptophyta; class Pinopsida; order Pinales; family Pinaceae; genus Pinus; species Pinus tabuliformis. The sequence continues at coordinate 83,913,439 of CM062805.1, read as the reverse complement.
GCAAGGACAATCTCTGTGAAAGTGGTCTCCCTTGCAGATGACACATGGCGATTTAGGCCTGGTCCGTGCTGTGTGTGGATTTCATCAAACGACACTTGTTTTCCCTTATTTGCCTTTGGCTCCTTCTTCTTTTTCTCTTTCTTCTTCTTTTCCTTCTTCTCCTTGGGAGCTTGGTTTTTAGCTTTACCAGTCCCGTCACGCGAAGAGGAAGGAAGAGAGGAGGAATGAGAGGAAGTAGAAGGTTGGTGGGAAATTCTGGACTCGTCTAATTGTTGATTCGACTGTTCAGGAATAGTGGTGTTTTGAACGACATTGGTTGAGAAAAGCCAGACAGGAAGGCCAATTGTCAGTCCTGGGCGCGACAATGTGGCCATATGGGGCGCACCAACATCTCCCCAAGAGGAGAAGGGACTAGGATTTCCACCAAGGGGAATTCCTTGGTTGGTAGGCTCCATTTTCTCAACCTAAAGGTCAACGCAGGAAAGAGGGTGATTATTCCGTTTAAAATAAATTTTAACAACGCTTAGATAGAACTTGCTTTTTCAATTTTAAAGAGTCGAGAAAAAGCAAAAGATGACTCTAGTCTCCTTCGATTTTTAATGAGCCTGAAGTGACAAATGCTCGGATGGACTTTTTCCGTTATAGTGTTTGAAAAAGGCCAAAAGGAACTGCTCTAGAGTTCTAGGTAGAGGGTGTGCCAAACTTTTCGCAAAACCGCAGAATACTTTTTAGGGTACGGGCGGTCAATCTTCCTGAATGCTGTGTTCAGTGCATTGCGATCAGTAGGGCGGCCGACACGGCTTCCTATGGATAAAGGTTATATTCCTATAGGGGTCTCCCAATATATATGCGACGGTACGTGGGAGCACAATCTGTACTGGCACTTATCGTCTCTCAGGAGGAATCACCCAACCATCAGCGAGGCGACTAGTGACCAGGTTTTACGATGTCGGAACACGTCTCTAGCCTAGACCTCTATGTTGTGCGTTATGTTACAAAGCGTTGTTGAGTTCATTCAATTTATTTTAGGTTGATCTTTCTTAGAAGTTTGCCTTTTTGGATCACCACGAGATGTATGATACAATTCCTAAATGCAGTCTAAAGATGATAAGCAAGCTTTTATATCTTTTCAACAATGAAAATCCTAGCTACAAGGGGAAAAGAAAGACACCATCTTTTCTCAAAGAGCATAGAGCACACTGTAATGCACTTTTTTCCTAAATCAACATACAAACTGTCGAAATGCAAATGCACATATACATGTATTTGTTCTCACTTTCTTAATATTGATGCCCAAAAAGAAAGCTGTTGTACAAATTCGAATTCGATTTCAAGTGAAAAACACAAACAAGTTCCTTTTTCGAAATCAAAAAGACGATTACGACACTTTATGATTTACTTGTTTCGACACTTGAAATGCATAAATTCAAACCAAAATACAAAAGTAGAAGCTAAATCAACTGTGAACAGCAAACAAACTCACTCCTAAGATCAAAACGACACTTACGACAGGTCTAGATCTAAGGGCGACAGTATGATTAGTTTACTTTTGTAATGGGAAACTGCAAATAATGTAACAAATACACTAAGAACGAATACAGTTTCTTTATACAACCGAGGCAGAATTGAGGCAAAGAAAATGGGTTTCAGATAGGTACACTGATTGATAATAGGCTGCAAAAAACAGAGATAAAATTGAGCAAAAGGAAGCAGGGAACCTCAGCTGCACAAGGCAAAGACTGATCAGCGCACCCTCAACACAGAGAAACTGAACTTCAGCGTAGGTAGCCTTCACGGGACCTGCGTTGAAATGCAGAACCTCTTCACAGGGTCTGCGCTGAAGCAGAAACGAGAGTTGTTTCTGGGTTCTGGGTTACGGTTTGCAGTTTAATCTACAGTTTTTGGCCGGATAAAAGCTATCAATTAGGTACAATTAGAAGGATGATTTATAGGAGGACTAAGATCTATCACAAAGGGCTGTTAGAGCACTTGTGGATCAGCTGTTCAGATCATAAACAGGCCCAGTGAGTGGACTAGAGTAGCTGATCTCTACTTTGCATTTGTAGATGGCAAATGCAGTTCGATTCAACACTCTTGAGTTTATGAAATGAATAGCAATAGAAACACAAGTAAACTAACAAGATACTCTCCCCAGCGGAGTCGCCAATTTGTTGTTGGGAAAAGTATCCAATTTGGAATGCCCCTATCCCACTCTAAGAGGTCATAGTGCCTTAGCAACAAACAAGGAAAACTATCTGAGTATTCTTCTTTATGAGATGTAAATAGAGAAAGAAGGATGTAACTAACCGGTGTCTTCCGCTAGTTTGTCAATCCAATCACTCTCTCTTTTGTTCGCTTCCCGCTGCCTGCTCTTTCACTGGTCTAGCTTCACCCAGTTCCTGCAATATCACAAGAGAGGAAAACTACACAAAAGATATAGATTCACATTCATAACTAGTTTAGGATCAGATGTAAACTAAATATGCAAATATAACAAAACATCATTGAAATACAAGCATATAGGAGAAACTCAAATAGCTTTATTGATATGATAACAAGGTTCAAGAGGAGATACAACCAAATGAGTCCCGATCCAGCATCTACCTCCCAGCAAAGGAATCCCTTCCTCTCCTCCAACAAAGCATAAATCACCCAATGTACTAATCTCGATCTCAAACCAACAGCAATTCTCTGCAAAGTACAAAATTCCAGCCTCCTGAACCTCTCGGTGAGAGATCCATATATAGATGTAAGCAGAGAGGATGAGTCAGCTTATGTTTTGACTTGTGGCTTCTCTCTGCCAGTTCTTGCTTCCACTTGGAGGTTGAGAACCTCTTACTCATCATTTGGTCGAATTCATTGAGGCAAGTGTCATTGAGGAAGATTCTGGAAGCTTCCAGGGTCTTTCCACCTCGTTGAGTGAACTTGCCATTTGTCATTTCCCGCTCAGCGCACCCTGGTAGTGCTTCTACCTACGTTGTAGTGCACCTAGCCAGTGTAACCTCTGCATTTCAACGCAGGCAACTAGTGGAGCCACTGAATTGATCCTGATTTGACCATTTCTGAGTTGTTTTTGGTGGAGAACTTCTAGGAGAAGCTGTCATTGGTTGACCTTGTTCCTTTAGGGGTAGGAACAACTCTTTTAGGGACTTTGGATCCCTTGGATTATGGACATCTCATGCTCAATGCTGTAAGGCACAAAAATGTCTATAACAGTGCTTCACACAATTCTAGTCCTAACTTTGCTGCTAACTTGAATGTGTGTATCTAAAATTCTATGGGTGACAAGACTTCTTTTCCATACACTAACTGGTATGGACTAAACACAGTTATGTTTTTCCATGTTATCCTGTATGTCCATAGTGCATCTCCTAAATTTTCTGACCAATCCTTCCTGTTCATTTGTATTGTCTTTGTCATGATATTTTCCAGTACTTTGTTTGTCGACTCAACTTGTCCGTTTTCTTGAGGATGGTACAGTGTTTATTTTGTGTGTTTGATCTTGTACTTCTCTGTAAGATCATGAACAAGTTTTGAAGTGAACTGCATGCCTTGGTTAGTTACAATCTGTCTCGGTACCCCAAATTTGACAAAGATTTCCTCAAAGAGGAATGTGACCAATGTGTTTTCTGTTGCTCTTGCTACTGCCTTTGCCTCAACCCACTTAGTTACATATTCAGTACATACCAAGATGTACTTCTTTCCATTTGATGGTGGATTTATTGGTCCCACAAAATCCAAAGCCCATTGCTCAAATGGTTCTATGAGAACTTGTGGCTTAAGTGTCATTTCATTTGATATTATTGTCCTTCCTATTCTTTGGCAATTGTCACACCTCTTGACATAGGCTTTGGAGTCTTTGAAGATTTCTGGCCAGTAGTAGCCGAGTTGTAGCACCTTGTAGGTTGTCCACTTGTCTACAAAATGACCACCACATGGCTCATCATGACATGATTTCAAAATTTCTAATATTTCGACTTCTCTAACACATTTTCTTATTATCATATCAGAGCTAGTATAAAAGAGATCACCATTCACCCAGCTATATCTAGAAGTTTCTCTAATTATCTTTCATTTTTGTTTCTTTGTGAACTGGGATGGTAATTTCCTGGAGGATAAATAGTTTTCTATATCTGCAAAACATGGTGTTTTGGTAGTTATTGCAAACAGATGTTCATCTGGGAAATTGCCTGATACAGGATTTGGATCACCATGTGTATGAAGCCTTGAAAGGAAATTAGCTATTTGATTGTCTTTCCCTGGTCGATCTTGAATTGTAATGTTAAATTCCTGCATTAACAATAACCATCTTGTAATTCTACCCCTTGTCATTGCTTTGTTCATTAAGTATTTGATTTTTGAATGGTCTATGTGAATGAACACTTGGTAGCTTGTTATGCAATGCCTAAATTTGTTTACGGCATGTACTACAACTAACATTTCTTTCTCTATGATTGTGTAGTTCAATTTTGTTGGTGTTAAGATTTTACTTATGAATTATATATCATAACTAAACAGGTTTTCTTTCTGTCCAAGTGATGCACCTATAACGGTATCAGATGCATCAGTGGAAATATGAAATGGCAAAGACCAATTCATTCCTCAGAGAATGGGGGCAACTGATAGTTTTTCTTTCAATATTTGAAATTCATTTTGACAATGATTTGTCCATTATAATTCAACATCTTTTGCAACTAACATGAATAGAAGCTGTGTTATTTTACTGAAATTTTCAATAGATCGCTTATGGTAGCCTACATAACCCAAGAAACTTCTTACCTCCTTTTGAGTTGTAGGTGGCATTAAATTCACAATGACTTGTATTTTTGCTTGATCCACCTTAATTCCTGATGAGGAAATATGGTGTCCCAACACTATCCCCTCTGTTAACATCATGTAGCATTTTCCGTTAATCAGGGATATATTTGTCTCTATGCACCATTTCAGAAATTTCTCAAGCTTTTTCAAATAATCGTCATATGTGTTTCCATATACAGTGAAATCATCCATAGAGACTTCTACACATTCATGGATCAGATCAACAAATATTGCAAGAACTACTCTTTGGGGAGTAGCAGGTGGATTACATAGCCCAAAAGGCAAAACATTGTATGCATATGTTGCCCATGGGTAAGTAAATGTTGTTTTGTCTTGGTCTTCCCTTGCTATTCTAATCTGATTATACCCACTAAACCCATCTAGGAAAGAAAATAATTTCTTCCCAGCTAATGAATCTAGGACTTCGTCTATAAATGGTAGCGGAAAGTGATCTTTTAATTTTTCTTTGTTTAATTCTCGGTAATCTACACATATTCTCCACTTCCCATTTTTCTTTGGTACAACCACTAAGGGTGAAACCCATTGACTATCAAAAATAGGATAGATGAACCCAACTTGTAGTAGTCTCTGTAGTTCTTTCACTATTTCCTTGATCATGGGGTTCATCCGCCTTTGAGGCTACCTTACTGGTTTAATCTGGTCATTGGTATAGATGTGGTGGATACATGTATTCGGGTGAATTCCCTGCATATCTGTGTAATCCCAGGTAAAAGATTTTAAGTACTTATGTAATAATGTTATTACCTCTTGTTATTGTGACGATTGTAAGTTATTACCAATGTTCAAATGTTTCCTAGGATAAATTTCAATTGTTCTAGTTGTTGAATTGGTAATTTTGTTTACAAGAAAAATATTTGTGAATGATTCTTGCAGTGATTGAATTGTGTAGTTTTCTTGAAAAATATGGTTCAAAAGATTACTTGCAGCTTCATATTGAGCTACTCTAAGATGCTCTGAAATATCTAGTTCTAAGATGAAAAGATCCAATAGATGTTCATTCTCCTCTTCTTCTCTAAGGTCAAAGACTTGGTTAATACTTATAACTGATTTAATTTGATGTTGTTCTTGTCCTTCAAACAATGATACTAAAGAAGGTGCTTGTGCTGGAGAATAAACTATGATGTTCTTTCTCTCATCCCCATGTGCAATAATCATACATCCTGATTTGTATCATATAAAGGAATTAGAAGTGGCTAACCATGGTCTGCCTAAGATTAGAGGATGTCCTCCCAAGTTTGTTTTTCACTGCAAAATGAACAGGATACTCCCATGAATCCAAAGAGACTATGATATATTCTAATATTCCTTCTGGTACAACTTTAGATCTGTCTACTAACTCTAAAATGGTAGTAGATCTAATGTTGTTTAAATCTAAATGTTTTATTGTCTCTGTATTCATTACATTTATAGCAGTTCCCAAGTCTATTAATGTGTTTGGAACTACAAAATTGTTTATTGAAATAGTAACCATAGGGATACCTGGGTCAATATATTTTTCTATTGTTGTCTTTATAGACATGAGGCTAGCTAGTTTTCTAATGACTTGGATTGTAGTAGGATCCTTCTTCTTTTTACCAGTTTTCTTGATGCATAATTCCTTTATTGTTTTAGCATAAATGGGTATTTCTTTGATTGCCTGCAATAAAGGAATATTTACATAAGAAATTTTTAATTCATCCAAAATATCAAATTCGGGAAGGGTCATTTGAATTTTTTGCTCTAGTAACCTCTCTGGATAGGGTGGTGTTTGAGTTATTATAGTTTTTCCTTTCTAACTTTAATTTTCTGAATGTGATGTTTCAAGTTATTCTCCTTGTTCAACTGGTTATTCTATGATTAGAGGAGAATTTTTATGCAGTACTTTCACAGACCTTAAATGGACATCATTTATGGGAAGAATGGAGTATGTTGGAAAATATGTTGCTTCTTCCACATTGTATGCAAATTTATCCATTTTGTTACTCGGATTCGCTACTGGGTGAGTTGGTAGTTGAGTTGGTCTAGGCTGGTTTGAAGGCAGTTGTAGTTGATATGGTTGTGTTAGTAATGGTGTGGAATTATGTTGTGGAAATGGCATGGATTATGGATATTGTTGGAGCTGTTGGTATGGGAATGGCTGTTGATACTATTGTTGGTATTGTTGTTGGTATTGTTGAGGATACATTTGTTGAGGTGGTTGGTTTCCATAACTATATCCTCTCCAACCTTGTGCAGGTTGGTTTTGATATTGTTGTGGAGGCCAAGCTTGCCATGACATTGGGGTATTCCAAGAGTTTTGAGGAGGATACTGATAGTTTTTTTTTAGGGAAGTGCTGAGGGAATTGTTCAGGAATCCTTGGTTGCCAAGGCCTTCTTGGTGCGGCATAGTAAAAATCCTCTGCTCCTTGTACTTCTTCCATTAGATTCATTTGAAATTATTTCAACTTTAGACAGTTTTCTGTTAAATGGCTTTTTGTGCAAAGACCACATACCTAAACACTATCTAAAGGACATTCTCTTAATGCATGCTTCTTTATACATTTGGGACAAAAGATTGCTAAGATTTGTTCTTGTTCTTCTTTCTTTCTATTTGCTTTCAGAACATCTACTTGTGTCCCTAATGTACCTAGAAGATCAATTTTGAATTTTTCTAGCAAGCTCCCTATCTCTGCTCTTGTTACCCCTCTAGCTGCTGATTTTGCTGCTTTTGAACTAATATCTCTCTTTCTAGTTTTTGATCTTCCTCTTGAATATTTTTGACATATATCTATAATTTCATGGAATGGCAAGTTTGAAATATCACCCTTACCCATTACATTCAAAATTTCAATATATTCATCTCTTATACCTTTTAGAAAGATTGTACGGATGGTGTCTGAGTTCAGAGAGTGTTGTTTAGATTTTTGAAGATTGTAAGAAAATATTTCCAAATATTCTTCTAAGCTTTCATCCTCTCGTTGTGTCATTCTAAAAACATCCTTTTTCGAGTCGATAGGCCTACAATAAGCTTGATACTTTTTAAGAAAATTTTTCTTCATGTCATCCCAAGAAGTGATTGTACGTTCTCCTAAACCCATGAACCATTTTAATGCTGCTGCTTGCAAAGTAGCAGGAAAGAGGTGAAGCTTGTGTGTGTCATTTGTGTATCCATAAGTTCTACACAAGATATAAAATTCAAACGTAAATGAGTCAGGGTCTTCTGTTGATATTCCATAGAAGTTAGGCAATACAGAAGGTGGAATGTTTTTCATTTTCACTTCTTCTCCTAATATTGCACTTGTGTCTAATATTGGAAAGCCAAAAGTAGCTTCCTGATCATCTTATTCATTATCATTTATTCTTTTGTTGTCATATTTTGTTTTTCTTTATTCTTCTCTCTTTCTATCAGCTTCTCTTCTTGCTTCTTCCTCTCTTTGTCTTCCCCATTCTCTTTGTTGTCTTTCATATTCAAGTCTCTGTTCTAGGGTGAGAATAACAGATCCTTTCCCTTCTTCTGTCATAGTTTCAACTATTTCGATGGAAAATTGAGATTCAAGTTGTTGTTTGTTTTTGAAAATAGGTTGATCTATGGGTTGATCTATTGGTTTAACAATTTTCCTTGTTTCCTTTTTTTTTTTGTTTCTGAAGTAGGTGTTGCTTTTGGAGTTTGTTTTCTTTTTACCTCCTAGGATAACAAGGTTTGTCTTTCAATTAAAGTTAACCTTTGTCTCGTTCTTTGTTTTTCTTATAATTCCTCTATTGTTGGTTTACCAGCAACCGGTGTAGTTAGTCTTAATGGTCCTACTTCTATAGATGGGGGGTTTTGTTTAATAAATCTACCTTTGTGATCTCTATTCCTAGGCATACAGAAACATAACATAATTGAATTTTTATTTTTTTGTTTTGTCATTTTTTTTTAGATTTTGTTTTTATCTTCTATTTGAGTATGTTGATGAATGCCTACCCTACAATGGTGCCAAAATGTTGAGCTAATTTATTAACACAAGTATTTCATTATCAATCCAGGTTCGTAAAACTTGGAGGCATGTCCAAATGTATGGATATCAGATGTAGTCAAGCTTAGAAGATAAAATATGAAGAACTAAGGAAGTATATATTACAAATATAAATCTAATCAAATAAATTCTAATTCACTTCTACAATATATGTGAGATGAAGTAGCTCCTAACTTAGGAGATCCATTTGTGTCCTTCTTCTACAATATTACTTGATGAATAGAAATAAAAAACCATTAATTGACAACAGCTTAAGATACATAAATAAATAATGAAATAGGCTCCTAAATTAGGAGATCCTTGATATTCCTCATCACAAATTCATTCATTATTATGCTATTGTTAGAAAGCTGGAATTGCATAAAACTACTTGAAAACAAGAAAGATTAACTCTAGTTTTCATTCATTTATTCAATAGGAGGGTTCAGCTTTAACACTGTGTTGTCCCTTCATATCAACATGATAAATAAACTAAGATTCATCAGCAAACATAGATCATCACACATAAATTTAAGTAAGCAAATATGAAGCAAAACAAATAAACAAATCTAAAGCAACTAGTTCATGAAAATCGAGCTAGTTTAATAATGAAGTGTACTTAGCTTGGAGTGGGGCCCCTCCACCCTTTCCTTCCATATTTGAAGATGTTATCAAATACTACAACTTTAGTCAATCATCCATACCATTGAACAACAAAATGAAAGTAGAACATGTTCTTCAAATTAACTTCAAATATTCAAATGTCTCAACATAAATTATACAAATTTTACATTGGCATAAGCCTTCAAAGTTTTGGCTTAAATAGAAGATCATGAAACAAAATGATCTAAAGTGTCTCTAACAACTATATCTATCCATATCCACCTATCCAAGTTGAATTCATCCAGCCTATCACTAAAAATATGGAAAACCCCATGAAATCATAAAGTTGCCCTATTTTCTAGGGATTTTCTGAGTGACTGGTCATGTTTGACTAGCTTTGACCGGGCCTGATTTAGCTTGGTTTGACCAAACCAATTTGATGTATTTCAGTCATATTTCCCAAGCTTTCCATAAATATATCAAATCGTTCCTGGGTGTCCTGCAAATATGACATCCATATAGCTATTACGAGAATTTCTGATTCTGTCCAAAAATTGCACTTGAAATTCAATTTTCATAAAAATTTCTAGAAATTGCAAAATTAAATTTAAATACCTCAATATGCATAAAATACATCAAAATGAGGTGGATGTGATGGTAAATGGATGGAAAATATAGAAACTAAGTATGTTTTCTTAAACAAAACTGGACCAAAAATGAGGGCCAACAACGGGTTTCATATACCCCATTCCTCTAACTGAGTGGGTCTCTAATCCAGTCCCCGTAGACAAAAACCAAGGAATGATTTGAGTATGTATTGAATTTAGGGACATAAATAAGTCTTTTCTGAAAGGAAATTACCCCACACCTTTTATTGATCAAATTATTGATGAATGTCGGGGTAATGAAATTTTTTCATTCATGGATGGATTCTCTAGTTACAATCAAATTACTTTCTGTCCAGAAGATCAACACAAGACAACCTTTATTTGTTCTTTGGGTACATTTGCATACAAAAAGATTCCTTTTGGCCTTAAAAATGTTGGAGCCACTTTTGAGCAGGCCATGTCTTATGCTTTTCACGACATCAAACACGTTTTCAAAGCATATCTGGATGATCTAGTTGCTCGTTCTCGAAAGAGAATTGATCATCCTAAGCACCTTCAGTTGATCTTTGAGCATAAAATATGGTTGAATCCAAATAAGTGCTTTTTCACAGTCACATTCAGTCGGTTGTTAGGATTCACCGTGTCAACAAAGGGGATTTGTGTTGATCCCTTCAAGGTTGAGGAAATACTTCAATTGCCTCCCCTGTCTTCCATACCTCAACTTCAAAGTCTCTAAGGAAAATAAAATTTCTTGAGGATATTTATAGCTAATTACGCCAAGATCACAAAAGGATTTATGCTTTTACTTAAGAAAGGGGTCCCGTTTTTATGGGATGATTTCGCGCAACGATTTTTTGATGCTTTAAGAAAAGCATTAACCTTTGCTCCATTGTTGAGTCTGCTTGATTATAGCGTAGATTTCCTATTGTATCTCGCTATAGCAGAATCAACCATTGGTATGGTTCTGGTTCAGGAAGATGATGCCTTATGTGAGCATGTAATCTACTATCTAAGTCGAGGCTTGGTAGGTTAGGAACTGTGTTATTCTCCCATCAATAAATTAGCTTTGGCAGTTATTCATGCTATGCAACGGCTTTCAACATTACATTTTGCTTCAAAAAAAGTTCGTCTTAGCAGCTGCCAATCCATTTCAATTTGTTCTCAGTAGGTGAGTGATTGGGGGAAAATATAATAGATGGATTTTCATTTTGTAAGAATTCTATCTCGAATTTATGTCAGCTAAATCTAAGAAATATTTCATATTTGCAGAGACGATATCAGAGCTATCTTGTGAGGAAGAAATTATTCACGAGGAAATTTTTCCCGATGAACACTTATTTCTTATTTCTTCATAAGATCTTTGGTATGGGGACATCATTATATATCTCTAGACTTCGAAGTTCCCGCCTGCTTTTTCCAAAGATGAGCGTAGAAAGTTGCATCACCTCACTAAGAATTATGTTATTATAGGTGACACATTGTATTATCGTGGGATTGATTCAATCCTTAGATGTTGTTTAACCATGGAAGAAGCTGAGTCAATTATTAATGATTGCCACAGTGGAGCTTATGGCGGTCATCTATCTGGGCTTTAAACAACCCAAAAAAAATTGCGAGTAGGCTACTTTTGGCCTTTGATCTTCAAAGATTGTATTGAAGCAGTCAAAAGATGTCATCCTTTTCAAGTCTATACTCAGAAAATGCACGCAAATCCAGCTCCGCTTTACCCTGTTATCATCGTCATTCCTTTCACAAAGTGGGGCATTGATTTTACTACTTGTAATCCGCCTTTGGCAGGAAATCACAAGTATATCATAGTGGCCATAGACTAATTTACGAAGTGGGCTGAGGCCATGCCTACTTTTAAGAATGATAGTGAAAGAGTGGCCTTGTTTCTCTTCAATTAAGTTATTTCCTAGTTTGGTATCCCTAAAGAGATTGTCACTGATCATGGAAGTCATTTCCAAAATCAACTGATGTTGAATTGGCTCTCAAGTTTGGTTTCTAGTGGGAGCATTCATCTCCATATTATCCTCAGGCTAATGGGAAAGTTGAAGTCGTGAACAAATCCCTTAAAATCATCCTGAAAAGGATGATTAACAAAGCTAGATCTAATTGGCATATCATGTTGTATCCAACACTTTGGACATACCGAACGTCAGTTAAGAATGCCACTGGCTTTACTCCTTTTCAACTGGTTTATGGGTTGGAATCTATCATTCCTATTGAATGTGAAATACCTTCCCTTAAACTAGTTGTTGAACTTCTTCTGAAGACTTCAAGTCTCGAGAAGCGTCGCGTTCATTTGGAGCATCTTGATGAGCAGTGTCGAGATTCCACCATAATAAACAAAACCCATAAAAAGAGGGTAAAAACTCAATATGATAAACTTGTCCATCCTAGAATTTTTTCTGAAGGTAACCTTGTCCTTATCTATGATCAAGACAAAAATGGCTTGGGGGCAGGCAAGTTTAAATCTATGTGGTACAGTCCCTTTATATTTAAGCGAGTTTTGAAAAAGGGAACTCATGAATTAATTGACTTGGAAGGAAACAAGTTGGCAAAGCCCATAAATGGGCTCTACCTTAAGAAGTACTTTGCTTAGGCTTCGACCGAGCATTTACTTGTTTGTGTATATTGTATATTTGTACATACCTATCCATCGGTTTTAGTGATGTCGATATTTTTGATCTGCTTTGGTAGGTATTGATGGATGATTCAATATATTTAGGATTCGCCGATGGTGCGAGTAGGCATACCCGGAACCTTTCTTCTGTGTCTTGGGTGATTTATTATCCATCTAGCTAATTGATGGTTTCTAGAGGAATATGTATCAATCATGCTTTGAATAATATTGTCGAATATACTACCGTTATTGTTTTACTATCCAAAGCGATATCTCTTGATATTGATTTGTCAGTGGTTTATTTAGACTCACAACTGGTGGTATCTCAGTAGAATAACATTTATTGAGTACGAGATCCTTATTTGTGTTGCCAATTTCTGAGTGTACGATTGTTGCAATGATCATTTATTTATATCACATATGTTCACATTCCACAATCAGAAAATTCCTTAGCTGATTATATTGCTATTCAAGCATTGGAATGGCATATAAATCATTCATCAAATTGAAAAACATAAAAAATAATTGAAGTATCATCTGTATATATGATCATCATAAAATTGCATGTATATAGGTAGAGTGTTTGTGTTCAAAATAATATACAAAATTGGGACAAAATTCCCTACAAAATTTGGGCTTATGTCCATCATCATGTCTAATCATAAAAATACATGATCATCTATCTGGCTGGCTTAAGATGAGCAGCTAGAAAGTAAAGAATGACATTGGTCACATGCGGGAAGAGTTGCACCTAATCCCATGGTACTCCTACCATGCGACACTGCATCTCCTCAGGTAAGTCCTCTATGGGTATCATGGGTACTTGGTGAGTTAGTCTCACCAAGTTCCTCTGAATTGCATGGAGAACTCTCTCCATCTCAGCTGTAGCCCCTTTGACATCTCTTCCATGACACCTATGTTGGAAAAATCTGGCAGGTCTCACTGGCCCCACATTTGAAAAATGATTATATATTTTTTAAGTATCTTGTCTCATAAAAAAATATTTTTAAGTTCATTTATATTAAAAATCGAAAAAATCTTAATAAATTCAAAAAATCAAAAAATTGTTATCTATGGCACCCCATGCTGCATTTGGTGGTAATAATAAAAATGGATCTCCTTGGAAAACCATTCCAGCATAGGGGTAGTCATTGACTACGATGACTTGTTGATCCCACCATGTGAAAAAGTCATCGTCAAAAGTAGTCCTAGGGACATCACCACCGTCTAGGGTTTCATCAGGTCAGCCCATCTACCCATCCACGAATCCCTCAGGCTACTGATGGTCGATAGAACCTTAGGTTGAAGCCTAGGTACTTTCTCAAAGAAGAACGATCATAAGATTATTTCATACCCAAAATTCTTTGTCTAACCCTTCTGAATGGAAGTGAGTTGGTTCCTCATGTTGGTGAGTAGAGGTGTGCACCAATCAAACATAGTAGTGAGGCATTCCACTGTTAGACTCATGGATACTCGTGAGGCCTAATGTAAAGTAGTAGAACCATTTACCCTGGTGATGGTGAACAATAGGATCTTCAAGGATAAGCTCTCTACGTGCTTGATTGGAATCAGACTTCCAATCTTTTCAGGATGACCAGGACAGTATATGTGGATGTAGTCTTCAACACTGAGACTACCTCTTGTCCTACCAGTAGAATGCACTATCTCTCCCCTTCGAGAAAGACCGATAAGAAAGTAAATATCTTTGATCTTGATCCTTAAGCGCATCTGATTGATCATGAATGCATCATCCTCTGCACTCCAGTAATGAATCAACAACTCAAACAATTGTGTGTTTGCTTTCAGATTTGGCATTTTAAAGAATTTTAGCAAGCCACAGCCTCTCAAAACATCCAAAGTATTTTAATCCTCCATTAATTCATTATCAATGGCACTATGTTTCCTTTCTCTCCAGGTGATTATCATCCTGCCCAAAAAAGATGTTTCAAATCATTAGATTTACGTTTTGATTTTTTTACTCGCGCACACACGGGTTGCCTTTTTACACAGTCGCATGTTGGGCCCTCGTATATGCGAGTTACCTGTATTCAACCCGTGTGTACACATAGTTGAAATTTTTAACATATTTTCCTACGGTAAAAGTTTGAAAAAAAAACATCTAAAAAGTATCACAAATTATTAAAAGCATGATAGAAGGGTTACCTAAAAGTTTTGGAGTGATTTGAATGGGTGAGTTGGATGGAGGAAAGTTGTTTGAGTTTGTCTCCGCAACTCGCTCAAAACACAAATGACAAAAATGTGAGTCCAAAAGTCCTTATATAGATTGCAAAATGAAAATTATTTTTTCAAAAGTTGATTTTTATCTTATCGACTTTTTGACCTTTTGGCTTGGAGTGCTAGGAATGAGTTGTTTTTACAGGAAATTTTGGAGACTTCTTCCAGAAAGCATTTTGGTCCCATGACCACAAACTTGTCATGGCAGGTATCATTTTCTTACTAGTATATAGGTTAGGGAATACCACTTTCGCTGCATTTTGCATACTAGCCTCCATACTACGATATGTTTTCCATAGGGTCGACCCCATCATGTCTTGGTTCATAAACCATTTTCACTCATTGACTTTAAAATCACGACGTGATGGTAGAGCCAACCTTTACATGGGCATCTTAGTTAGATCCTCGCTAAAATTTGTTGCCCATGCTGCTATATTAAGTAGGCTCGAGAGTCCTCTTTAGTCCCATCATGACATATGCTAAAGACTCATTCTTGTTCTTCTGTGCTATTTTTTGGCCTTATACCCTAGAGGCTCCTTTCTATTGAGTTGTACTACTGCATTGCATATTTACTATTTGCACCTTTTGGCCTTGAGCCGACTTCACTTGGACATGTGTTTAAGCCACTTTTCGACCATGTCTTCTACAAAATAAACTTTGCAATCACTTAGCCTCTGCTACTTGATGCACCCTTTCACTCATGGAAAGAGCATTCCTTTGAGTGCCCTTGAATAGTTTCGCCACCTTGCATTGAGCATAGGAATGTTCCCCTCCCAGGAACTACAGCATCTATTTTTTTCGACGCTCATCCTTTCCACTGTACTATAACATTCTTTTATTCTTTTTCAAGCTTCTTATAAAAGAAAAAGACAAAAAAAAAATCTATATTCCAAAAAGAGCGAGAACGGGACATTATTTCCATATTTGATGGCAGATAGAGTTAGTTGTGTCACCCTTAAACAAATCACTCAAAAGTAAGTATTTCCTCCATTGGGATGGGCTTTAGTTTGACTTAGGAGAGCCTTAACCTTGTTATTGAGTCAGTACTCCTCTGATTGGTTTCCTCTTCCAATGATATGGAGAGTTTGCTTATGCCTCCTGCATGAAGAACTTATACAAAGTTATCATATGCTTCCATGTAGTCACATTTGAGTCGTGCTTTTGTTCAAGGGAAGTAAACTTTAGTCGGCCTCTCTGCGGTGTCTCTTGACCTATTTTTCAGTCAGCCATCCCTAGTTATTAGTGTCATGTTCATTATCACATCAGATATATTGGTCCTTTGCTCGTGCTAGTTTGAGAAGGTCTGCATTGAATTCTTGTTGACGGGTCTTGCTCTTATCAACTATGAGAAATTGCTCTGAGGGTAGATCTAGAGCCACACCCTAGCCCTATTTTCATTATTGATAGGTCACCTTGTGCTGAGCATTGATCAGTATCATGGATCTTTGACTAAGTAGTTTCCCTTATGTTCGACATTAGATTTCATTATCACACATTGGGATTCGTGTAGTTCCTCGGTTTGCATTTGACCCTATTGGTGGATTCCTTACCTCTCTGTTAGCTTTCATTATTGGTTGGTTCAGAGGGTTTCTATAATGATCTAGCCAAATCTTCTATATTCCATAAACGTGCTTCGGTTTGGTTACTACATCTTTGTTCATTTGGTTCCTTCCACATTATTGGCCTACTAGTTACACTCACAGTAGATTGATGAACGATGCCTTAATGAAGTTTCCCATTGACTTTAGCTCATTTCTCCGAGAAAGAGATCTAGAGTCCATTTGGCAGTACCTTAGGGTTTACAGTCATCAATGGCAAATTCCTTCGCTATCTACAGTGGGAAAACATCATTGTCTCCTGATTGATAGATTCTTCCAAGTGTTCGACTACAGCTCATTTATTTTCACTTGTTAGATTGCATTGGGTACCTTGAATCTCATCATTATTATCACTGAGTAGCCTCGTGTTTGTTAATGGTAAACACCAATGACTGGTAATAAAATGATTTATCACATGGTCGACT
Organism: Pinus tabuliformis; assembly: GCA_031772625.1. NCBI lineage: Eukaryota > Viridiplantae > Streptophyta > Pinopsida > Pinales > Pinaceae > Pinus > Pinus tabuliformis. The sequence goes on along the minus strand of CM062805.1, from coordinate 83,896,552 downwards.
TTAGATCATTTATTCCCATTATGTAGAAATGTACCACGACGGTCGATGAAGACCTTAGTTTGCATTAGCATGTCTTGGTTCACTTGTCAGTTGCTCTTGTTTCTACTAGTTGATACCATCCACCTTATATGTTCTAGTTCTTTACAGAGACATCCTATATGTTGGCACCCGAGTTGTAGTGTAGTACCATTTATTCCATTGTGTTCAGTTGGTACTATTTGGATCAGTTTCTTGACTTCAATGATCAGCTTCATATTCCAGCATCATTGATCAACTCTTTATGTGTGATATTCAGACATGTACTTTCTTGATTATGATCAAATGATCCATTATGTATTTTCAGTTCCTTTGTACTTGTATGAATATTAGATCCACTTTTGTACTTGACATGCAGACATGCTTTACTATTTCTGAGCATTGGTATGCCTGCCTCAGACAACAGTTTCTTTCTGATCTCTTTCGTTGGCTTGGCACGCTGAATTTTGGTGAACTCCTCCTCGGTCTTGGCATGATTCCTTCTATACACTTAATACATTTCGGCCATCATGTACCCCTTCTGACCTCATATATTAGGGGGAATCTGTTATATTACCATTTGCCACTCTTGGTAGATCTAATTCTCTGATTATGGCCTAGGGCAACCCTTCTTTCCAGACTTGGTCCAAAATCTAGAAAACAATGTTTTATTCCCTATATGCTACTTTTCCCTATGATAAAAGTGTGTACATGCAGGTCAGCATATACCCAACCCGCGTACATCTGTTAAAACACTTAAAAAGATAAATTTCCTTAATTTTGGATGGAGTTCACGGGTTTTACCTGTTAATCACGTCCTATTGCCCATGGCCCAACTATTTCCAAACTGAAAAAACTAATTTGGAGAAGTATAAATAACCTCCATGGGAAGGCCTTAAGGAAGAAGATATGAGATATTGATACTATAGTGAGATTATCCCTGATCGAGTCTGACGAAATCCCTGTGCCTCCTCCACTCTCCAAGGCTTTAGGAAACCCTTGTTTCGTTGTTGGAGATATCCTTCATCTTTCTTGAAGATATCCTTGTATTTGTGATGGAGGAAGATTGTTGAGGTCAGGAAAGGATGAATCGAGAGGATGATTCTACTTGGAGCTAGAGAAGGACTCAGATTGTATTTCTCCACTTTACTTGTAGCTAACTTCAATAAAGGAATGTTGTTATGTTTCCAATATTAAATGTGTTTATGCATCTATTTATATTGTAATTCACTTATAAATCTTACATTGATGTATACTTGTTCATTCATTTATATGATTTAAAGTTAATATCATGAACACGCTTTACAATTCTACTGTTGTATATGTTTCATTTGAATAATTTTCAGGATTTGAAGATATCAAGAGAAGCTGAGGGTTTGCACCTTGTGGGATCTATTCAAACATAGGACTCCTGGGTAAGGACACTCTTACACAATTCAGTAGAATAAGTTTTTAGGTTGATTGCTTAAGCATTTCTTGTTGTGGTTTTCCCTCTGGTCTATTGGGTTCTCAACCGAAGACCCTATGGTGGTCTCACCTGCAACACTCACACGATTGTATGGTGGCTTGATACGTGTTATGTGATCGACCATTAATGTATGCACCCATTTGAAAGAGGTAACAAATACATGAAACATGAATATTTGTCGTACAATTGATGGGATAAAGTCCCATCTCTATGGACCTCAGGCCCTCAGGGTGTCAAAAAATGCATCGATAAGAAAACAATGTGAGACATGAATTTTCGCAGTAATCAATGGGAAGGTGGTTTCATCTCGAGGCCTCAGGATGTTTCATAACTTCAATATTAAAAAGGGGGACGACATGCTAGAATTTTACATTATACACTATGAATGCAACATCCCTCTTGAGCTTGTCAATTTTGTTAACAAATATATTTTTTGAACCTTGAGGCCTAAAACCTTGTCAAAATTTAACTAACATTAAGTCCTTCATCCTTTAGAGTGCTCCAAGTTTCCATATATCGTTGGAAAGGTAGTTCCAAGGCCTTTCCAATTATTACATTTGTAGGGACATCTGGGGAAATATTCGAAAGCAGCAATTCTTTCAAAGTTAAATCCTCCTTTCAATTATTTAACCAAGTCTCCAAATTCAACTTTGAGCACACCAAATCAATGCCCCATAACCATGCTGACACTTCTCTTGACACAGTCACCTTATCCGTGCTCTAATATTGACATCACTACACTTAGGTCGACATCAATGCCAACACACCAATGCATCAAGTTGACATCAATTCCAACACACCAATGCCATCTACCAACCTATTTTAGGGAAAACTAGTGTCGATTCGAACTGCTATACCCACTAAGATGGGTAGCTATCTTAGAAACAAACAATGAAAGCTTTTCAAGAGTTCCTTTAAGTGTAATAGGCTAAAGGGAAGAAAAGAGGACCAACCTGGATCTTCCACTTTGATCCTAGCTTGATTTCTCCTTTCCTCGATAAAATTTGCCACTCCTCTCCTACTTGTCCCGCTTCAAAGAGTACCTGTAGAGTCAAAGTAACAGAAAACCATCAAAGCATCTCCATCTAAAACATCATAAACAAAGCGAAATCAAAAACATATTGACCATACAATTGCATTCATAAACGATAAGATTCATGAACACGCGATTATATGGAGGAAAACTCAAAGAACTTTATTAATAGTGAAAGAGAGGATTACAACCCAGCTTTCTGATCCAGCATCATCCTCCCAGTGTAGAAGCCCTCTTCACCTCATGAATAAGCAAATCACCCAACAATGCAATGTCTCTTCTCACAGATAAACCAACAACACTTCCTTACAAAATACAAAATTCCAACCTCTAGATCTCTCAGATGAGGGATCCATTTATAGATGTCTTGCAAGGGTGTGAGTCAACACTAGGTTTTTGATTAGTTTCATCCCACTGATAGTTCTTGGTTCCACTTGGAGATTTCATTGATCTCTTACTCATCCCTAGGCGAATTCAGAGAGGCAAGTGTCACAGGATAAGTTTCTGGAAGATTCCATGATCATCCACTTAGCAAAATGTCTCTGCCATTTGTCTATTCTTAGTCATCGCACCCCACAAAAGGCCATTTTAGTATGCATTGCACCTTTTTGGTGAGGCAACTAGTATGCATCATACATTGACCATGAAGTAGTCAATATGGTCTAGTTTTGGCCAGTGCTGAGTAGTTTTTCAGGTGGAACTTCTGGGAAATGATGTAATCAGTTGACCATGATCCTTTAGGGTATGAAAAAACATTTTTAGGGACTAAATAGCCCTTATTTTATGGACATATGAGTTTGGGGTTGTAGTGCCCAAATATGTCTATAACAGCTGCCCCCTAGAGCATGAGGTTGTAAATCTTCTGATGTCGGGTGAAATGCTTTATCATGAGGATCCGAGGCATTCGAACTAGAAGGTGACCTATATAAGATACAATAAAATACATCATCATCATATTATTTTCATGATCTAGCTGAGGTGGGAATTCCCATGCTTAGCTTTATAAATTCATTTTCATGTACATAGGACAGACAATCGTCTTTTGTTGTAGACTGGTGATTCTTTGCATGAAGAGTCATTTTCTTTTGCTTAGATGACTATTTGTGTAGATTCTGTGCACATTTGATGTCTTTATGTTCTTGAATATATCATAGCCGAGATGGATGAAACTAGATCCAGGGTCTTCAAAACTTGTTCAATCTTTGCCTGGTGTACAAGTCAATCCATGTGAAAATATGTTCTGAAGTCGAACATGGAAAGACATCGCCTAATCACCAACCAATAATGTAAGCTATTAACAGACACGAGAGGAGTCACCGATAATGATGATGATCCTCAAGGTACTACAGTACAATTCACGTGGTGTGAATATATGAGCCGATGTCGAACACCACGCAAAATCTTTCGGTCGAAGGTCATTGATGTAAACCTATCGCCGGAAGTGAGAAACTTGCCATTGAGGCATGCAAGCTTCAAAGTACTGAAAGGGTTGTTTCTAAGTCAACTTCTTGGATAATGAGCTGATGTCGACAAGAAATGACCTGTCGTAGGAGGGCCTTGATGTATCCCACATCTACGATGTGAAATGGAGCAAATGATTTTTGTGGAGGTGAAAATGATCTGATGATATAAGGTTCAAGAATGGTGGCCATGAAAAATGAAGGGTGGATGTATTGCAGTGGATGAGGTGTTTGCTGGATGGTGAATTCTCTGAATTACTTCTCTTGAACATATTGGTGACACTGATATGGACTGGTAGCAATAACCCCATGGATGGTATGGAGGACCAATGGTGATGGTGAATGGAAAAAATGAACCTAACTCAATCATGATGATGGAGTGAAAGTGTCATGTTTAAGAGTGACCTGCTACCAATAAAGTTCTTTAAGTTTTCTTCCCTTTTTCCCCAATCATTGTTGACTAGTACCTCTTTATTTTTGTCAAGCTTGAGGACGATAACATATGCTTGGTCTATAATTTGCCCTTTGGGCAAACCTGTCGCTCTGTGTTTAGCGAGCCTAGTGTCAGTGAGACTCGTTCTTGTTTGGGTGGACAAGTTTGTCGCTATTGTTTTAACTAGTTTAACAACAAAGATAACTTAGTCCTTTTCATGTTTATAGAGTTTGAAAAGGAACGAAAAGGAAACTCCAATAGTCCTTTTTCGTGGCATAATCCCTTAAGTCTGAAAAAATATAAAATAATATGAAAGGGATGACTTTTCAATAGCTTTAATGAGCCAACAAAGACAAATGCTCGATCTTTTTGTTTAATAATCCCTCAAATCCAAAAAGATTAAAATATATGGGAGGGATGGTGTCCCCCTTACTTTAACAAGCTGGAAAGGCCAATAGCTCGACAACATTTTATATTTAATGAGTCTAAAAAGAGTTTAAAAGGGAGTCGTTTTTGAGGAATGAGTGGTATTTTTGGGTAGCAACTAGCTCCAGGTAAGTTTGGAACTTCTCAAAACATGGTAGTGTGAAGAGGGTGGAAATCAGAATCACTTGTCGTAGATGTTCCTCAAAAGGGTAAACAATCAAGTGGAAGCATATGGTCAGCCAAATGAATGGAGGTGACGGTAGGAACACAAGCAAGGTTCAAAAGGGCTGATAGCATGGCGCTCACAAAGGTTATTTACCAAAGGTGGTTTCATTTTTTAATGAGCTTGAATCAGGAGAAACTATGCTCAGTGTCAGGTTTATTCTTTAATGAGCTTGAACCTTACGGGAACATTGCTCTTACCAATCTTTTGAAGATGTCTCTTGGTAGATTTATTTTTTGATGAGCTTGAACACTACTATAACATGTGATCATTGCCTTTTTATGTAGGCTAGAAATGACCGAGCTATGAGGTTAAAGGGTTGAGAACCTACAAACTAAGAAAATCAAAGGTCTCTTTTCACGTACATACAAATGCTTGCATGCCCCCAGGTGTTTCAATAAAAGGAGAGTTTCGAGGTTACCAAATGGAAGTCCCTATGGTTAGGCAGGATTCTTTCTGTCGGTAGACAAAAACTCTTCCATTGCTTTGTCCATCGAAATAGACGAAGGTGAATGGTTTGAGCTTCCAATCACATAACATACAAGGAAATAGGTGTTTTGGACTGATCACACAACCTAGATGGGAATGTTTCTTCAGTCCAAGCATTATGACCTTTCAAGAAAATCTCTTTTTTCCTCTGGGTTCACCTGTTGAAGTAGACCAAGGTGCATGCCCCCTAAACTTCAGAACATTCACCGAACTACCCGCGGTAATTAGGTGGATGAAATGAAGGTTGAAGAGACATCTTTGACGCGAAGAGACCATTTAGGGATGATGGTTGATTCATAGCTGTGTTTGAACCAGGAAATGAAAGCTGGTCAACAGGTTGCAGCAGTCTGCCTTCATGTGGAAAACACATCACTCGAAAGAATGTGGAAACAATAGCTTCCATGCTATATATATAGTCACATCCAAGGAGTAGATTGTAACCTAGTGGCCCTTGGACTACCATCACATTCAAATGAACGGTTTTCTTTCTCAAAGTTATCAGTAACTTTGGAAGGATCCCTAATGGTTGACTAGTTCATTTGTTGAAGCCCAACAAACTTTGTTTTTTAGGCAAAAGCGATGGCGAAACAAGTGCTTTCCAAGCAGTTGAGGAAAGGATACTCACTGAAGCCCCTTCATCTATGATAGTTCCATACACGATCATTTTGTAAACTTGTACTATGATTCGGAATGGTACATTAGATGGAAGGTGGGTTTTTTCTAATTGATTCCAATCAAAGAAAATGACTAGACTACTCGAAGGAGGTACTGGATAGATGGCTGAATAAATCTCATGAATTGGGAGGGTCTCTTCCTGTTGTAAAGGAATGGGTGGACTGCCCCCAAGTTCATTAGACTTTGTATCGACAAAAAGAATTTGAATGGTGTCGTTCTCATTCTCTTTGGAAACTATATCATCCGAAGGTGGGCCTTCTGAAGGCAAGACTGGGTCGACTGCCATCTCGATTAGTTGATGTGGACTCAGAAGGTTCACTTTCAATGATAGGAAATTCGATCAACAATTGAGTTATGTCAATCGAGTTTTCAACTAGTGAAGGACTTGGTGAGAGTTTCCTGTATCCAAGTGGAAGTCGCTGTGGTGAAGCAGGATGGTTATCCAAAATGCTTTTGGCTTCATCCAGAAAAGGACAACAGTGAAGAGTATGATCACCTTCACATAACCTACATGGAAATCTGACTTTTCCTTTCTGTCTATTGACTTTATTTTCACTAGTTGATGGTGTGCTGTCAACCTGACTGTTAGAGGTTGATGACACCGAATGGTGCAAATGGGGAGACCATTCTCTCAAGATCTGTGGAATGCAAGGGCAATCTCAATGGTAGTGATCTCCCTTGCAAATTGCGCATGGAGTTTTTGGTTTGGAAAGTTTGGTGTGCTGATTTTCACCGGATGATGCATGGTTGCCTCCTTGTTTAGCTGGCTTCTTCTTCTTCTCTGTTATGAAACCACCTCAAGAAAAGATAAAAAAGATAGATCAACGCCTTAGAATTTAGCCTCTTCGAGGGGGAAACCTCCTTTCCATTACATAAATGAACAATTCTTGGATGATACAAATGAAAAGACCCCCTTTCTATATATAGGAGTCTAAGGGGTCATAACATAATCAGAGCCGACATAACAATAATAATGTAAGGGCACAATAATAACAATAGTGGGCTTCTATGGGGCACACTAGTAACAATATGGGCACTACATGGGTACATCAATATAATAAGTGGGTTTTACTAATAACAATAAGGGGTTACACTAGTAGTATAGGGGCCTAACATGCCCCTCTCCTTCAAAAAGCATTGTCCTCAACGCTTGAGTAGTTTTTGATGCTTCTGTATAAAATTCTTGTCCTCTCATGTGGAATATTCAGTGGGTAAGTTCTTCCACTTGATGAGATACTCTAAAATTGATCGATTTCATAGCTGTTGGGTTCCTCTTTCTGTGACTGCTCCAGGTTCCAATATGATTTTTCCTTCCTCTTTAATTTCTGGAAATATTGTTTGAATTAGGATCTTTTGCAACTTTTGAATAAGTGGCCATACTTCTTCGTCCTTCTTCCATTCATCCCTTGCTTCATTTATCCAATCTGGTTGGATAATAGAAATAGCACAAAACAATGCTTCCACATCCTCATCCTTGAAGAGTCTTCCCATTCGGTAAGGTCGCCATTTTTTAAGTGCATGTAGTATTGCCAACATTTCCTTCTCATAAATAGCTTGCTTGAGATGTAGCAGTAAAAATACCCAATCACCTACATCAAAACATTTTTCACTACGATGTTGATCTACCTGTTGTTTCATTTGATTTTGCACCGAAGTGGCATTATCCTTTAAAAGTTGGAGAACTTGTTGTTGATGCTCGATGTGATCTTTCATTGCTTGAACCTTTTTCTTCTTGATATGTCCTTCTATCTTGATAGTTTGAGGAGTGGTAATTTCGACCAATGAATTACAAGATATGGTTGGATTCATTTCTTATTTCTCGATGTGATCTTTCACTTCTTGCACCTTTTTCTTCTTGATATGTCCTTCTATCTTGAGAGTTTGAGGAGTGGTAATTCTTGACAATGCTTTACAAGATATGGTCTGATTCATTTCTTCTTTCTCTGGGGTGGGGTCCTGGCGTATATATTCTTCTTTTGATGTTTATTGATCCTTTTCTTCCTCCTCTTCATATTCTATGTAAAATAATTTCTTCTCAGCACACTTATGACCTTTAGTGCATTTGCTATCACAATTGTAACAAAGCCATTTTTCTCTTTTTTCTTCCAATTGTTGTGGTGTAACCCTTATAGGTTGTGGAAGGCTAGGAGAAACAACACTTCCATCTTTATAGTTGTGAGGGGTACGCTTCCTAGTTTCCATAATTTTGTTTTCCACTATGTCACAAAGCCCTTTTACTCTTTCCAATTGTTGTGGTGTTGCTCTAAAGAAGGTGTTTCTCTTTGTATCCTCATAATGTGCTATCATTTCCTCCGTGAAAATTGACCACGTAACAAGTTTTTTACGAGAGAAAAGCCCTTCATACCATAAAAATTGATCCGGTTCTAAATATGAAGATGCAATACATACCTTTTGTAACAGTGGTACACCATGTAGATCAAAATATTGCTCCATCTGAAGTATCCAATTTACCGGATCCTTGCCATCAAACTTCCTCATCTTGCTTTTTCTTGATTTTAGGGGCTCAAACTTGAAACGACTGTAACTCTGTACTTTCAGATCTTTAAGTTCTAACATTGTGACCTGTAGTAGTCCTCTGTGTCCTCTTTCTAATGCCACCAGTCTGATCCAAATTGGATTCTCCAAGGAAGAGTTATACATATTCTCCCAAGATGACCTGATTATAGACTAGTTCAGTAGAGCAAACTTGTATGACGTGCCACGAGTCACTGTTTCGACCTTTGGCTCTGAAAAATATATACAAGAAACTATACTCCGTCCTCTTTCTGTACCTTCTTGTGAAATTTCAATCCGACGCTCAAAGAGAAAGTTATGACGATTTTCCCCAGGTCACCTGTTTGGAATGTAATTCAAGAGTCTACAGAAAGGCCAACTTCCTCAGATCATATCTCCGCAAATATAGTGCAAAAAGATCTAAAATTTGGACCTGAGATTCAGTACGATTTTTTCTCAAATGGGTTTTTTTTGAGCTTCTGAAACGTCGCAAAAAACAAGTTATAGCGAAAATGCCACGATGACCTGTTTGGAGCAACGAAACCCTAGAATCCAAAGCTCTGATACCAAATGTTATGAAACCAGCTCAAGAAAAGATAGAAAAGATAGATCAATGCCTTAGAATTCAGCCTCTTCGAGGGGGCAACCTGCTTTGCATTAAATAAATGAAAAATTCTTGGATGATACAAATGAAAAGACCCCCTTTCTATATATAGGAGTCTAAGGGGTCATAACATAATCAGAGCCGACATAACAATAATAATGTAAGGGCACAATAATAACAATAGTGGGCTTCTATGGGGCACACTAGTAACAATATGGGCACTACATGGGTACATCAATATAATAAGTGGGTTGTACTAATAACAATAAGGGGTTACACTAGTAGTATAGGGGCCTAACATTCTCCTTCCCTTTCTTTTTCTTCTCAGATGCTTGGTTTTTAGTGTCACTAGTTTCACCAAGCCAAGAGGAAGAAGGAGAAGGAGAAACAAATGAAGTAGAAGGTGAAGGGGTAACTTCAGTATCATCTGGTTGCTGATTAGATTGTTGAGGAATTACGGTGTTTTAAACAATAGAGGTCGAGAAAATCCATACTGGCAGGCTGATTGTGATTCCTGGAAGGGATAATGTAGCCATATATGGAGAACCAATATCTCCCCAAGAGGAGAAAGTACTAGGATTCCCTCCAAGAGGGATTCCTTGATTGGTGGACTTCATTATCTCAACCTCAAATCAACGAAGTAATAGGGGTGTTATTCTGATTTAAATAAATTTTAAAGACACTTTGATGCAACTTTCCTTTTCAATTTTTAAGAGTCGAGAAAAAGCTAAATGTGACTCCAGTCGCCTTCGATTTTTAATGAGCCTAAAGTGACAAGTGCTCAAATGGACCTTCTCTTTTAAGGAGTTAAAAAGGAATGAAAGTGACTACTCTAGAAATCTGGATAGAGGGATTACCAAACCAATCAAAAAACTGCAAAATACACCTTGGTGATAAATAATAGAGAAATTACCAAGGACTTATGTGTAGCAGTCAATCTTCCCAAATGCTGTGTTCAGTGCATTGCGATCGATAGGGCAGCAGATAGGGCTTCCTAAGGATAAAGGCTATCAACCTATTGTGGTCTCCCAATATATACTCGACGGTATGGGGAGCACAAGTCTGTACTGGCACTTGTTGTATCAAAGAGGAGGAATCACCCAACCTTCGATGAAAACGATAGGTACCAGGTTTTACAACGCCAAAACACATCTCTAGCCTAGACTTCTAGATGTGTTACATTAGGTTCCAAAGCGTTTTTATGTTCATTGAGATTTATTTTAGAGTTGATCTTGCTTAGAAGTTTGTCTTTCAAGGTTCACCACATGATGTAGATGTGAAATTCCTAAATATGTAATCTAAAATGATAAACAGACGTTTATTTTCTTTTAGCAATGAAAATCCTAGCTACAAAGGAAAGAATATTAAGATTTTTCTTTCAGTAGAGAGCATAGAGCACACACTAAATGCACTTTCCTAAATCAAATTTCGCATGCAGTCAAAATGAAAATGCACATGCATTTATTTTTTTTTCGCCTCCTTAATGTGTGAATGCCAAAAAGGAAAGCTAAGTATAGATCTGAACTATTTTCTTTTAAAGCAACATTTTAACAATTTCTTTTCAAAACGAAAGGAAGACTGAGATGACACTTTTTGATTTTGAATTGAAAACTGTTTTCGACACTTAAAATACTAATAACTCAATTCAAGTACAATGACAAAAGTACAATCAACTATCTAGAAGAGGAATACTTTACGACACTCTTCTTTTGATTCAAAATGACAATTATGACACTTGAATCAAAAACGAAAGTTTGATTAAGATACATTCAACAAAGGAAGATTGTAAATGATTCACAAATACATAAAAATATTTACAATTCCTAACTGATGCAGGCTGAAATATGTGAAGGAAGAAGGTTCCAGCAAGACGATACTGATCATGAATAGCAAAATTACTGAATAAAGTTGAAAACAAGGAGAAAAAAACCAACTCTCGGAGAGAAAAAACAGTATCACTCAATCATCGCACTTGCAACATAGGGAAACAGGGATGCATCTCACCTGCAACACACAGGAGGTGTGATGCATCTAGGTTGCATAGCTACAGACAGTGAGATGGACCAGGGAGTGAAACTGAGCCTGGTTTTTTCTCAAAATTTGCAGCTAAGTTCAGTGATTTAGGCTGAATTATAATGGACAGTAAAAACAAAGCATAGGGGTAAGATCATATGAGGTTCTGAGCTACCATAAGGGCACTTAGAATGCTTGTAATTCAGATGTTAAGTTCATAAACCAACCCGGAGATTGACTGAAGCAGCATTCATCTACTTTGTAATTGCATAGCAAATGCATTTCGAAGGCTAGTTGGCTAACTTCAAGCTCCGTATTTAGTTTATAAAGCAAACAATAAACAAACAAAACAAACTATTCATTCCCCAGTAGAGTCGCCATTTTGTTTTAGAAAAAAATAGTGTCGATTCAAACTGCTAGTCCCACTAAGATGGGTAGCTATCTTAGAAACAAAAAATGAAAGCTTTTCGAGAGTTCCTTTAAGTATGATAGATTAGAGGGAAGAAAAGAGGACCAACCTGGATCTTCCGCTTTGATCCTAGCTTGATTTCTCCTTTCCTCGATAGAATTTGCCACTCCTCTCCTACTTGTCCCACTTCAAAGAGTACCTGTAGAGTCAAAGTAACAGAAAACCATCAAAGCATCTCCATCTAAAACATCATAAACAATGCGGAATCAGAAACACATTAACCATACAATTGAATTCATAAATGATAAGATTCATAAACACACGATTATATGGAGGAAAACTCAAATAACTTTATTAATAGTGAAAGAGAGGATTACAACCCAGCTGTCTGATCCAGCATCATCCTCCCAGTGTAGAAGCCCTCTTCACCTCATGAATAAGAAAATCACCCAACAATGCAATGTCTCTTCTCACAGATAAACCAACAACACTTCCTTACAAAATACAAAATTCTAGCCTCTAGATATCTCGGATGAGGGATCCATTCATAGATGTCTTGCAAGGGTGTGAGTCAGCTCTGGGTTTTTGATTAGTGTCATTCCACTGATATTTCTTGGTTCCACTTGGAGAATTCATTAATCTCTTACTCATCCCTGGGCGAATTCAGAGAGGCAAGTGTCACAGGAGAAGTTTCTAGAAGATTCCATGATCATCCACTTAGCAAATTGTCTATGCCATTTGTCTATTCTCGCTCATTGCACCCCACAGAAGGCCATTTCAGTATGCATCGCACCTGGCTAGTGAGGCAGTCAATATGCATCACACCTTGACCATGGAGCAGTTAGTATGGTCCAGTTTTGGCCAGTTCTGAGTAGTTTTTCAGGTGGAACTTCTAGAAAATGATATAATCAGTTGACCATGATCCTTTAGGGTATGAAACAACACTTTTAGGTACTAAAGAACCCTTAGTTTATGAACATATGAGTATGAGGTTGCAGTGCCCAAATATGTCTATAACACAACCTAAAATTCCAATAAGAACTTACATAAGAAGAAACCAAAAAGGTCCTAATCCTTTCAAATTAAAAAATATTCCTCAATGAAAATTTGTGTGTCAACAACATAGACAACTGAATTCAATAAATCTAGCCCCATGCAATGACCACCCAATTTCAAGTACCCAAAATTGTTCTATGGAAATTGTTATGGCTTTCATAACTCTAGGCATAAGGTCATTAACTATAGAGAAAGTAAATTTGATAGAAATGAAGGTGTCAGGTTCAATTATTCTAGAAATTCTTATGTATAAAATAGAAATTCATTCTCTTTTCTTATGAATGCGTTTGAATGTTTCAATTCTAACAACTTTGGCCATAAACCTAGTGAATGTTGAAGTAAAATATTTAATCCTCCTAGATATCATATTTCTAAACAATCTACACATCAAAGGAATATGAAGAAATGGAAACATAAAAAAAAAGGTATGAAGAGTGTCCATTTTCCCTATATGGTCATGATCATTAAGAGAAATGGTATTTTGATAGTGATTGTTCAAAGCACATGACTATTGACAAAAGAAAATTTGTATTCCTGAGAGAAGATAGGAAAGTAAGCGTCACATTTGTAAATAATAAACCAACTCATATAAAAGGTAAAGTAATTTTTAGTTTAGATAAGAAGAACAAAGCCCATAAAAATATATATGTGGATGGGCTAAAGCATATTCTCCTAAGTGTGATCCAAATGTGTGACAATTGTTATAGACATATTTGGGCACTGCAACCCCGATCACATATGTCCATAAACCAAGGGCTTCTAAGTCCCTAAAAGCATTGTTTCATACCCTAAAGAAGTAAGGTCAGCTGATTACATCATCTCCCAGAAGTTCTCCATGAAAAACTACTCAGAACTGGTCAAAGCAGGACCATACAGACTACCCAGTGCTAAAGGTGCAATGCATCTCACCTACCACATGAAAAAAGTGCGATGCATACTGGAAATCCCTTCTATAGGGTGCAGTGAGCGAGAGAAGGCAAATGGCACAAGTAGTTTGCTAGGTGGAAACCCAGAGAATCTTCTAGAAACTGCTCATTTGACACTTGCCTCTCTGAGTTCGCCCAGGGATGAGTAAGAGATCTAAAATCTCCATGTGGAACCACGAACTATCAGAGAGATGACACTAACCAAAATCCCAGAAGCTACCTCACCCCGTACAAATATCTATAAATGGATCCCTCATCCCAAAGATCCGGAGGTTGGAATTTGGTAATTTGCAAAGAGGTGCTACTAGTTTCTCTTTGAATACATTGTTGAGTGATCTTGCTTTGTGTGAGGTAAAGAGGGCTTTCAAGCTGGGAGGATGGCACTGGGTCAAACCAAGTGGTTGTAATCCTCTCTTCTACTACTTTTACTAATAAATCTATTTGAGTTTTCCTCCACATTCTTGTGTATCTCTGAATATTGTGTTGGTATATGCATTTGTATGGTCAATATATATCTGATCTTATATTGTTTACAGTGAAAAATATCTATGCTTTGATGGTATTATGCTATTGTGAACCTACAGGTGCTCTTTGAAGCGGGACAAGTAAGGAAGTAGTGGCAAGATTTTGTCAAAGGAGAAAGGAAACAAGCAAGGAGCCAAGCGGAAGACTGAGGTTGCTACTCTCTGCTTCTTTCCCATCTCTCTCTCGTAAAGGAAAAACAAGTAACTTTAATCTATTTGTTTCTAAGATAGCTACCTATCTTAGTGGGACTAGCAGATCTGAATAGACACTACGATAACAAAATGGAGACTCTGTTGGGGACCGATTAGTTTGAATGCTTGTCTCTATTTGTTTGATTCATAAACCACAAACGGAGCTTGAAGTCAAGCCAGCTAGCCTTCGAACTGCATTTGCTATGCAAGTGCAAAGTAGATCAACGCTGCTTTAGTCAATCTCCAGGTTTGTTTATGGACTGAACAATTGACTTGCAAACATCCTAAGTGCCCTAGAGGTAGCTTGAGTAACCTCATTAGATCAGCCCCTATACTTTGTAGTTACTAACTATCATTTGCTCGGCCTAAATCCCTAAACTAAACTGCAAACTGTGACCAAGAACCAAGTTAAAGTCTCATCCCTAGACCATCGCACCTTGTCTTCTTGGCAATCTGGATGCATCGCACCTCCCGTGTGCAGTAGGTGGGATGCATCCCTGTTTCCCTGTGTTACAGGTGCGATGATCAGACAAGACTAGATCTGCCTCCAGATTTTGGTTTTTTCTTCACTGTCTTCAGTTTTATTCAGGAGTTTTGTTGTCTATGATCAGTAGACCATTGTAGAAACCCCCTTTCTTTGCATCATCCAACCTCCATTGTACAAAGAATTGTGAATTTTTTTATGTATTGTGCGCCATTTACAGTTCTCTTTTACAAAAAAGTAGCTTAATCGAACTATCGTCTTTTGATTTGAAAGTGTCGCAAGTGTCATTTTCAGTCAAAGAAACGAATACTTCTCTTTTTGATAGTCGATTACACTATTACTCTTGTATTTGATTTGAATTTATAACTATTTCAAGTGTCGAAAGTAGTTTTCAATTCAAAATCGCAAAGTGTCGTCTTACCTTCCTGTCGTTTTTTGAAAAGAAAATAGTTAGTACTGTCGCTTTGAAAGAAGAGATAATTCAGATTTGTATTTAGCATTCTTTTTGTCATTCACACATTAAGAAATCGTAAAACAAATACATGCATGTGCATTTGCGTTTAGACTGCTTATTGATTGTGATTTAGGATAGTGCATCTAGTGTGTGCTCTCTGCTCTATGTTGAAAGGATTTCATTTCTCTTTCCTTAGTAGCTAGGATTTTCATTGCAAAATGAAGATTAAATGACTGTTTATCATCTTAGATTGCATTTTAGGAATTGTATATCTACATCACGCGGTGAACCTTAAAGGAAAACTTCTTAAGAAAGATCAACTATAAAATAAATTCAATGAACATAAAAACACTTTGGAACCTAACGCACAACATCTAGAAGTCTAGGCTAGAGATGTATTCCGGCATTGTAAAGCCTAGTAACTGTCGCTTTCATCATAGGTTGGGTGATTCCTCCTCTTTGAGACGATAAGTGCCAGTACGGACTTGTGCTCCCACATACCATCGATTATATATTGGGAGACCACAATAGGCTATATCCTTTATCCTTAGGACGTTGTGTCTGCCGCCTATCGATCGCAATGCACTGAACATAGCATTTGGGAAGATTGACTGTCGTACCGTAAAAAGTATTCTACAGTTTTGCGATTGGTTTGGTAATCCCTCTATCTAAATTTCCAGAGTAGTCTCTTTCATTCCTTTTCAGACTCCTTAAAGGAAAAGGTCCATCTGAGCACTTGTCACTTCAGGCTCATTAAAAATTGAAGGCAACTAGAGTCATCTTTAGCTTTTTCTCGACTCTTAAAAAGTGAAAAAGCAAGTTGTGTCAAAGAATCTAAAATTCATTTAATACGGAATAACGTTTTCCCTTCTTATTTTGAGTTGATCAAATAATCCGCAATCATGGAAGAAAGTCAATCAAAACCCCGTCATTCGCGGAGACTGACGAGTCAACTGTCTTTGACTCTGGAAACCAAACCATTCCGGGTCAAGCGAACTCGTTTAACTGGGTCAAAGTCTCCTGGTTTGTTTGAAACTTGTGTTTCAACATCCTCTGAGACTCTAGTTACTCCAACCATTTCTGGTATCCCTGCCTCTACAGAAGAAGTTCCGCAGTTACAAGAGGACATTAGAAATGATCCTAGTGTAACAGTAAACACTTCTATTCCTGAACCAGCTCCATCCAGGGTTGATTCGAAAGGTGTTACCCCTCCAACATCTGTCGCTGTAGAATATATACCTTCTTCGGCACCAGAAATATTTTACGAACCAGACGGTCTGCCTCTTCCACCTGGATTGATTGCTATAGAAGAGATTATGGAGGATCTTCCATCCAGTACTCCATCACATTTTGGAACTGAGATCCACCTATATCCTTCTACTTCAGAAGTTAATACCCCTTCATCACAAGTTCCTGTAGAAACTGCTGGGAAGTCTTTTGGATAGACTCGATATTTCTAGACAACCATCGACATCTAGGACTGTCACGTCTGATACAGTGGTAGTAGAACCTCCTGCCACCACTCCGACGATGTTCGTTGGTATACCATCTGTCCCAACTAGCTTTAAACCACTAGAAGGAGTCCACCCAGGGGCTATTTCAACAGTATGGTTTGTTCCCGTTTGTTCATCTGGAATAATATCTAGAATCTCTTATGTTGAATCCCAACAAATTGATCCCTCACAACAATATCAATTTGGGAGTCTGGTTTCCAAAGGCCAATCATTCCCTTGAGCACTAGATTGCCGCCATATGGAGGGCACTACGCCCTTTCATTGTTCCCTCTGGGAGAACAACCATATGAGAGTTCACAACCGAATTCAGGTCAAATTGGAATCACATCCAGCGGTTGGGTGCCAATACTGCCTCAATAACCAAGAGTTCTATACTCAATGAAACCGAGTCTCCCTATGTCGAATATCCACACTACACCAACTATTGTGACAGTATCACAAGTACAAGCATTGCTTGTTGTATGCCAACCTCAAGTTTCTCAGGTCATTGTACAATGGCCTCTTGTCTCTACGACACAACTGCAATCGCTAGTTAGTGGCTCCTTAACTAGAGCGACTCAGGCTCAAACGGGTACTATTACCCCTCATCTTGGTCAAATGTCTAGTATTGGCAACAGAAAATGGTTTCACAACCATGGATAGTGCAACATCAACAACCGCAATTCCAACAAGCTTGCCAAGGACCTGAGCAGCAAAACTTTGTAGGTAATGGGCAGCCGTATATTCATAACAGTTATCACCAATCATCTCAAATTGGTTATGTCCAACCACCTTATCAAAGTTATCAACATCAAATACATTATGCTGGTATGCAACGACCCACTGCTCAGGTGATCCCATCTTATCCTGGGTATGCTTCCCCAAACCTGAATCAACAGTTTCCCTTCGTCGCGACTCTAGAGTTACCAGATCTAAATCGGCTAATGAACGATCCAATCGCTTATGCCCCTTGGTGGCCAGAGATTCCTCATAAACATCCATTAGATATTCCTAAATTTAATGGAAACCCGAGTGAAGACTCGTTGAATCACGTGATGACCTTTCATCTGTGGTGTTCATCCAACACTCTCAATGATGATTCGATTCAGCTTCACCTTTTTCAGCGAACATTAATTGGTCCAGCAGCAAAATGGTACATCGAATTGCCTAGAGCTTAATTTGATAACTTCAGTGCCCTTGCCACAACCTTTTTAACCCATTTTCAATTACCAATAAGGTATGAAACAGGAACAGAGCTTCTTACCAATTTCAAGAAAATGAGGGCCATTCACATATCCAATCATATTCATGAATGGCGACGTCGTTATAGAATGGTAAAAACATATGTCGTTGATCAGCTACTAGCTGAATGGTTTATTAAGTCTTTGTTACCTTCTATAACAAAAGATGTGGTGAAGGGAGGGGTGGTCACTGAAGAGTAGGTGATTACTTGTGTGCAATATCTAGACTTGATCGATACTCAGTCTGGCACGCTCTATGAAAAAATCCCTGATGCTCCAAGACAAGAATTTTCCGTTCCTCCTCCTTCTACATCAAACAAAGACTCTCATGCTGGTGATGGTGTGATAGGTGCGACGAGCACGAAATCGACAAAGGCTACATCTAAGAAAGCTCATTAGATTTCTTATCAAAATTCAAATGAAGAAATTCTAGCCTCGAAGGTTAATGTCGTGTCAACTGACAAAGGCAAAGAACCGAAGCAACCAGGAGGCAAGAAGAAAGGGAAGAGAAAAAAGAAGAAACAGGATAATTCACCTCCTGAAAAATCTTCTGAAAACCCTTTTGGGCAAAAGAAACCTACTCAGCCATGCCTCATATGCGATGAGGATCATTGGACGAGAGATTGTCCATATAAAGCTAAAGTTAAGAAATTCTTTAAAAATTCAAAAACCTCAGCAGTATTGACTGATCCGTTTCCAAACTAGGGAACCAATCTGGTTGCTAGTAACAATGCTTCCCCATCCCAAGTCCTTATGATGTCCATTTAAAAACAACAAAATGATGCTTTGATATCGACAAGGAATAAAGATTACGGGAATCCACAGCTGTCAAACAACAAGGCTACTGATCAACCTAGTAGTTCGACAACAAATTCAACCGAAGTTGTGCCACCCATAATTCCTTAGCTAATGGTAAAGATGCCAAAGGGAGTTGTACACAAATTGACATTTAATCCTCATGCCAGAGTGGCACAAAATTATAATATAGTAGAGGACCTGGCCCAATCGCCGTCCGCTATATCAACACTTGAGGTACTACAAAATTGCCCCTCCCAAAAGCAAGCTTTATTATCAGCAATAGGTGGGATTGACCCAATGGATTCCAATCTTGTGGCCTTTAATCATAAAGGATATGACTCGCAGTTACCAGCTCAGCTCGCTTTCCTCATTCAAGTGAAAGCCCTCAACAAAACTATTCATCGAACAATTATTGATGAGGGGGCATCTACATGTATTATGTCAATGAGTTGCTAGAAAACTTTAGGCTCACCACCCTTGTCACGATCGCCGACGATGTTAAAAGCATTTGATGGACGAACATACACTCCATATGGGATTTTAAGTAACTTGCAAGTCGAACTGGGGGGAAAAACAGTAGAAAGTGATGTGGAAGTTATCGATGGAAACCTTGATTACAACATCCTATTGGGAAGGCCCTGGATTTATGCTATGGTTATCGTTGTGTTGACATACTTTAGGAAGATTGCATTTCCCTTCCAAGGGGGAATTACAATCGTCGACCAACAGATATTCCTCCCCAACAGTTCGCAAGTTACGGGAAGCATCCCGATGATCCACCGAAGCTCTCAGTCGCTTCCGGCTCACTTGCGAAAGCGGATCGATCATCCGCAGCATTTAATAGCAATATTTCTACGTTGCCGACACTACAAAATAAGACTCAATCCACACAAGTGTGTGTTTTGTGTCGGTTTTGTTCATTTACTTGGCTTTGTAGTTTCTAAGGATGGAATTCGTCTCAACCCATGTAAGGTTTAGGAAATCATCGATTTTCCTCCACCTTCAAATTTGCTTCAGATTCAGAAACTCCAAGGGAAAGCAAACTTTCTGAGGAGGTTCATTCCAAATTATGCCGAACTTGCTAAAGGTTATACACATCTTTTGAAAAAAGAAGTACCCTTCAACTAGGATTAGGTCACACAAGCTTCCTTTGATGCTCTAAAGGAATCCCTAATAAAAGCATCATTAATGTACGCTCCTGATTATCAAAGAGACTTTAACCTATATCTGGCTGCAGCAGATACGACCATCACAATGGTTTTAGTTCAAGAAGGCAATGGAATCGAACATCTTGTTTATTATTTAAGTCAAAACTTAAATGATACAGAAAGCAAGTACTCATATGTTGAAAAACTAGCTCTTGTTGCCATTCAAGCAATACAGAGATTTCGACACTATGTTCTCTTTCGAAAAACTACCGTTTTGTCAGATTGCAACCCCATGACTTATATCTTGTCACGAAAGTTGCTTGGGGGAAAATATTCAAAATGGATAGCAATTTTGCAAGAGTTTGATCTGGAATTTGTAAAATCCAAAACAAAGAAAGCTCTAGTTTTCGTAGAGTTACTATGTGATTTCCCATCATCGTCCAACGATTCAACATCCAAAACAACAATCATGGATGAATCTTTCTTTCTGATATCTTCAAGTGATCCATGGTACGAAGATATAATCATTTATCTCTAAACCCAAAAATATAGGTCTAATACCTCTCGCTCAGAATAGCGATGTACTCGATACTAAGCAAAAGACTACATGATCGTCGGTGATATGCTTTACTGTCGTGGTGTCGATACTGTTTTCCAGAGGTGCCTCACCCATGAGGAGGCCGAAAAAGTCCTGAATGATTTTCATTCAGGCGCATGTGGGGAGCACCAATCTGATTATGCTACGGCACAAAATATTTTAAGAGCAGGATACTTCTGGCCAACAATGTTCAAAGATTGCATAACCGCAGTCAGAAGTTGCCATGCTTGTCAAATCTTCGACTGTAAAACCGGAATACCACCCACATCTCTGAAGCCAGTAGTTTTTGTTGGGCCATTCGCTAAATGGGACATATATTTCATGCAATGTAACCCCACCTCGGCCAGGGGGCATGGGTATATCATAGTCGCAGTTGACTATTTTACGAAATGGGCCGAGGTGCTGCCTACATTAAACAATAGCAGCAAAACGGCTGCCCTTTTCTTTTTCAATCATGTAGTCACAAGGTTCGGCGTTCCACAACCTATAGTCACAAATCATGGATCGCATTTCGCAATCACATGATGGTTGAATTGGCTGCCAAACTAGGACTGTCCCACGACAGCTCTACTTCATATTATCTGCAAGCGAACGGGAAAGTTGAAGTGATCAACAAAGTCCTAAAACGCATGCTACAAAGGATGATTGGAGTCCATAAATGGAGTTGGCACCTAATCCTATACTCAGCCTTGTGGGCATACCGAACATTAGTAAGAAATGTGACCGGGTTTACACCCTTTCAACTGGTGTATGGCTTGGAAGCGATCTTACCAGTTCAGTGTGAGATTTCATCTCTCAAGCTCGCAGTTAACCTCCTCCCGGAACTTCAGAGGAAGAAGCTCGTTTCTTAGAATTAATCCAACTGGATGAAACTCTTCGTGATGCCACCTTGGCTAACGAAGCACATAAGAAACGAGTCAAAGTGCAATTTGACAAGAATGTCAAACCCCGCGTTTTCTCAGAAGGTGACCTGGTCTTTCTCTATGATCAGGAATCCGATAAATTGGAAGCAGGTAAGTTCCAGTGTTTATGGATGGGTCCCTATATTGTTAAGCGTGTATTAGAAAAAGGAGCCTACGAGCTAGTAGATTATGACAGGATTCCACTGTCACAACCTCGAAACGGGTTGTACCTTAAACGTTACTATGCTTGACTAGGCATGGTAACCTCTTCATATGCTTTTGTTATATTTTTTTTTGGTTAAGAGTGGTCATTTTGGTTAGGTAATCCACTTTTGCATTTTGTTGTAAATGTCAAACCCATTAGAATCATTTGTTGGATATGCCAACGGGGTGAGTCGTAGCACGTGGAACCTATCTTCTATAGCTTGGGCCATCTTTGATCCAAGTGATGAGTTAGTGAGTTTCAGAGGAGTGTGTATTGGTCAATCAATAAACAACATTGCTGAATATAGCGCATTGATAGAACTCCTCTCTCACGCCATCACGCATGGCATATGTTGACTTGTCATCAGGCTAGACTCACAGCTCGTCATTCTACATCTTACAAGCATCTATTCCATTAGGAATCCAACTATCTATCATTTGTTCCTAAGGGTAAATATTTTGGAAAGGAAGTTCGATTCTATTCAATATCAACATATTTCCAGAAACTTAAACACATTAACTGATTTACTAGCAAATTATGTGTTAGATAGACATTTGCAACATTTGTAAAAGAAAAGAATTTTATCAATAAACTGCATTAGGATAATATAACTTAACCAAAATAAAGCTCCGAAAATCAAAATTATATATATAACTATTTATAGTTTGTACATAGTGTTCTATGTCCAAGAAAAAATCGGTCGTATGACCCAAAAACTCAAAATGCAAGGGGGCACCCTAATCTAATGGTGCTCGTGATAACTAGTCATCGCCTGTGCAATCATGCATAAGAGCCTGGTCCATTAGCTCGACATGCCAGTGGTATGGTGCTGTAATCTCAGAGGAAGCTCATCGGTCCTCACATACGGGATACCAAGGGTGAGACCCTCGATCTGATCCTGCAACATTGCAAGGGTCTCGAATACATCCAGGTCGCGAAGAATGGCCCTCCCTACAACCTCTCTTGCTGGAACGGCAGCTGCTCCTCTCAGACGTGTTGCTGGTCGCACTGGCCCAATATCCGCATAATCACATGAGTTTTGATTAGTATTGATAAACATTTTAAAAACACAAGAACATTATGAAAACAATAAACAGAGATGTGGTGAGAGATTTTTACCTATGACGCCCCACTGCTCGCCAGTCGATAGCACCAAATCTAGGTCACCCTGAAAATCCATCCCAGCATATGGATACTCGGCATAAACCATTTGCTGACAGTTGAACCACTCAAAGAAGGCATCAGAGAATGAAACATGCATTTGACCAGCATGTCTGGCCATAAGGTGGACCCATCTCTGCATTCGTGGCTCAGTCGGTGGTGGCAAGCCAAGTGAAATGTACTGTGGCTGCGTCAGTGGGATCTTCTCCAAGGCGAAATCAGTCAGAATAGAACCATAGCCAAAGTTCTTGGATATTCCATTTTTCACCTTGGTGAGCTGTTCTTTGATAATTGGAAGTACTGCATCACACCAGTTGAATACCTTGGGTCCGAGACATTCCAAGGCATACTTCATATAGGACCTGTTGGCGAAGTGAAGGGCCGTGCTACCAGCCAATCTAGTGAAGGTGAATAAAATAGTCCTCAAAGGCCAGTCAGTGACATCTCAGATACTAATCTTACCATCCCTGCTTGATTGAGATCCTTCCCTACAGTATCGGCGAATATAATCCCTCACGGATTCACCCCCATTGGCAGAACCTGAAAGTGAGAGAGGGGCACCATGCCTCGATAAACGGGTCAAAAAGTAGATTTCCTCAGCATTCATGGGGATGGATTTTCCTCTTATCTAGAACACTTGGTTTGTAGGATCCCATCCATCGAGGAAATATTGCAACAAGTTGATTTGTTGCCTCATGCTAGAAATGTGGAAGAACTTGAGAAAGCCACAGTTCGACAATGTAGTTACCATACCCAGATCATGTAGGGCAACCATGTCCTCTTCTTCATGCTCACATTCACACCATGTAACAACCATTTTTCTCCGATGAATCTCTGAAAAACAAACAAGAGAAGAATCAGGGTCCTGATTTGGCAAAAAATAGGCAAAATTTCCATGAAAAATCAGTGCAAATTTTTTCTCCTTGCGCCCATTGCACCCTAGATGTGTAATAAGTGCGATGCATACATTTTTACCAGTGGCTAGCTTAAGGTGCATCACACCTTTCGATATAGACTTAGTGCAGTGGGCGCAGAACGAAATGTTCAAACCCCAGGGGCCTAGAAAAGCAGGAAAACATGCTCAGAATTCAAAAAGAAAAGAATGCTATTGAAGAGTTCAGGATTAGCTCCTACCTGGTCCAGAAACACCAAAAATCATCCACATAATCTCTGGAAATCAGATGGTGAAAATCAAAGGGGAAAACACCTCCAAAGCTCCAACAGTCACAACTCCAAATGAAATGGTAAAATGAGGGGTAAAAAACTATTTTTAAGTTACCTTTCACGTAATTTAAGTAGGGAATTGGTTTTTTAACTCATTTTTCAAGCATATGTCCTCATTTCTAATCAATTTGATGGAGAAATTGAATAGGTAGTACAACCATCAAAAGAACCTAGTGTCAATGGTGAATCAAATATCAATAACCATTATCATGAGCAGTTTTACGCGAAGTTCAAGCTCGTTAAAAATTAAACCTAGCAATGAGAATATGTTCCACTAGAGTTTAAGCTCATTAAAAAATGAACCCACCTCTGGTAAATAACCATTGTGAATGATTATCATCAGCATTTGAGCCTTGGTCATGTTCCCACCATCACCTCCACTCTGTTTTAGCCGATCATTCACCTCCATTTGATTGTTTACCCCTTGTGAGGAACAGCTGCGATGAGTGATCCTATTAGCCACCTTCTTTACACTACCATGATTGGAAAGCTCCAAACCTTACTTGGAACTAGCTGCTATCTAAAAACATCACTCGTTCCTCAAAAGATGAGTCTCCTTTAAGCTCTTTTCATCTGACTCGTAAAATATGAAAAGATTACCGAGAAATTGGCCTCTCTAGCTCGTTAAAGTGATTGGAAGTGTTATCCCTGTTATAGACATTTTTGGGCACTACAACCCCAATCAAACATGTCCATAAACCAAGGGCTCCTAAGTCCCTAAAATTGTTGCTCCATCCCCTAAAAGAACAAGGTCAACTGATTACATCATCTCCCAGAAGTTCTCCATGAAAAACTACTCAGAACTGGTCAAAACTGGACCATATTGATTGCTCAGTGCTGAGGGTGAGATGCATCGCACCTACTACACACGGGAGGTGCGATGCATACTAAAAAGTCCTTTTATAGGGTACGATGGATGAGAATAGACAAGTGGCGGAGACAGTTTGCAAGGTGGATGATCATGGAATCTTCCAGAAACTTCTCCTGTGACACTTGCTTCTCAGAATCACCCAAGGATGAGTGAGGGATCAATGAGATCTACAAGTGGAATCAAGAACTGTCAGAGAGAAAACACTAATCAAAAACCTAGAGCTGACTCACACCTCTGCAAATATCTATATATAGATCTATCATCCTAGAGATCTGGAGGTTGGAGGCTGGAATTTTGTATCTTGTAAGGAAGTGTTGCTGGTTTCTTGGTGTAAAATCATAGTGTTGGGTGATCTAAGCTTTTCATGAGGTGAAGAAGGGCTTTCCTGGTGAGAGGATGACACTGGGTCAGAACAATTGGTTGTAATCCTCTTTGCTATTCTTGATTATTAATAAAGCTATTCAAGTTTTCCTCCACATTCTTGTATGATTGATGATATATGAATTTGTGTGGTCAATATATATCTGATCCTGTATTGTTTATGATAGTAGATCTCTATTCTTGGATAGAATTATGCTGCTTTGATTCTACAGGTGCTCCTTGAAGCTGGGTAGACGAGGAAGCGAGTGGCAAAGATCTATCAGAAAGGAGAGGAATCAAGTAAGGAACCAAGTGCAAGACAGAGGTTGGTCTCCTTCTTTCCCCTCTTATCTACTTCTCATAAAGGAAAACGAAAGTGGTTTTAGTTTGTTTGTTTCTAAGGTAGCTACCAGCCTCAGTGGGACTAGCAGCTCTGCATAGACATTAGATTTCCCGATAACAAAATGGTGACTCCGCTGGGGAGTGAATAGATTGTTTGTTTGTCTATATTTGTTTGCTTTATAAACTTACAGACAGAGCCTGAAGTCAAGCCAGCTAGCCTTTGAACTACATCTATTGTGCAAGTGCAAATTAGATCAATGTTGCTTCAGTCTATCTTTGGGTTTTGTTTATGAACTGAACTATCGATTTACAAGCTCTCTAACTGCCCTTGTGGTGGCTCTAGTAACCTCCTTAGATCTACCCCTGTGATTTATTTATTGATTACCACTTGCTCGGCATAAATCCCTGAATTGTGCTACAAACTGTGATCAAGAACTGGGTCAAAAGTCTCGCACTCGACCATCGCACCCTCTCTTCAAGGATATCAGTATGCATCACAGTTCCCGTTTGATTTAGGTGGGATGCATACTAGAATCCCTATGTAACAGGTGCGCTGATCAGAAAAGGGCTAATTTTACCTTCAGACTTTGGTTTTTTCACTCTTTTCAGCTCTATTCAGGAGTTTTGCTGTCTGTAGTCAGTATACCTCTGTTGGAAACCCCCTTCCTTGCCATTATTCCACCTCTATTGTGCAAAGAACTGTAAATGTTTTTATGTATTGTGAGCCATTTTCAGTTCTCTTTTACAAAGAAGTAGCGTAATTGAACTGTCGTTTCTTGATCTGGAAGTGTCGCTAGATGTCGTTTTCAGTCATAGAAGAGAATCCAATTGTTCTTGATAGTTGATTACACTATTACTCTTGTATTTGATTTGAATTAATATTTTTTCAAGTGTCGAAAGCAAGTTTTCAATTCCAAATAACAAAGTGTCGTCATTGTCTTCATTTTGTCTTGAAAAGAAGCTTGTTAGTAATGTCGCTTTGAAAAATAATTCAGATTTGTGCTTAGCTTTCTTTTTATCATTCACACATTAAGAAGGCTGAAAACAAATGCATGCATGTGCATTTGCATTTAGACTGTTTGTTGGTTTGATTTAGGATAGTGCATATAATGTGTGCTCTCTGCTCTATGTTGAAAGAATATCATCTCTCTTTCTTTAGTAGCTAGGATTTTCATTACAAAAAGAAGATTAAACGATTGTTTATCATCTTAGATTTCATTTTAGGAACTGTATATCCACATCACGCAGTGAACCGAAAACGCAAATTTCTTAAACAAGATCAACTGTAAAATAAATTTAATGAGTCTAAAAACGCTTTGGAACCTAACGCACAACATTTAGAAGTCTAGGCTAGAGATGTGTTCCAGCGTCGTAAAGCCTAGTAACTGTTGCTTTCATTGCTGGTTGGGCGATTCCTCCACTTCGAGATGACAAGTGCCAATACGGACTTGTGCTCCCACGTACCGTTGAGTATATATTGGGAGACCACAATAGGCTATATCCTTTATCCATAGGAAGCTGTGTCTGCCGCCCTATCGATCGCAATAAACTGAACACAGCATTCGGGAAGATTGACTGTCGTACCGTAAAAAGTATTTTGCAGTTTTGTGATTGGTTTGGTAATCCCTCTGTCTAGATTTCCAGAGTAGTCTCTTTCATTCCTTTTCAGACTCCTTAAAGGAAAAGTTCCATCTAAGCACTTGTCACTTCAGGCTCATTAAAAATCGAAGGCGACTAGAGTCATCTTTTGTTTTTTCTCGACTCTTAAAAATTGAAAAAACAAGTTGTGTCAAAGCGTCTAAAATTCATTTAATTCAGAAACATATTTCCCCTTTTATTTTTAGTTGATTGAGTAATCCACAATCGTGGAAGAAATTCAATTGAAACCCCATCGTTCACGGAGGCTTACGAGTCAACCGTCTTTGTCTCCAGAATCAAAACTGTTACGGACGAAGCAAACTCGTTTAACCGGTTCGAAAACCCCTGGTAAAGTTGGAACAAGTGTTCCGACACCATTGGAGACTCTGGTTACTCCAAACATTTCTGGTATCCCTACCTCTATAGAAGAAGTTCTGCAGCCACCAAAGGACAGTAGAGTTGATCCTAGTGTGAAGGTAGACACTTGTATTACTGAACCAGCTCCACCTACAGCTGATTCAGAAGGTGTTATTCCCCAAACATCTGTTGCTGCAGATTCTATACCTTCTTCGGCACCAAAAATATTTTACGGACCTGATGGTCTACCTCTTCCACCTGGTCTGATTGCTATAGAAGAGATTGTGGAGGGTCCTCCATCTAGTACTCCATCACAATTTGGAGTCGGGATCACCCTATATCCTTCTTCATCAGAAATTAATCTACCGTTATCGGAAGCTCCTATAGAATCACTAGGAAATCTTTTGGATAGACTAGAAATGTCTGAACAACCGTCAAAATCTAGGACTGTGTCATCCAACACAGCAATGGTAGAACTTCCTGCTGTCACTCCAACAATGTTCGCCAGCATACCATCTGTCCCAACTAGCTCTCAATCGCTAGATGGAGCCTACTCAGGGGCTATTTCGACAGTATGTCCGTTCCTGTTTGTTCATCCAGAATAATATTCGGGAAATCTTATGTTGAGTCTCAGCAAATTGATCCTTCATGGTGTTAATTTGGGCAGTCTGGTCCTCAAGGGCAAACCATTCCTTTAAGTATCGGATTACCGCCGTATAGGGGGAAATATACCCTATCATTGTCTCCTCCGGGAGGACAACCATACGAGAGTTCACAAAAAATTCAGGTTATGCTGGAATTACATCTAGCAGTTGGGTGCCAATACTACCTCAACAACCA
Organism: Pinus tabuliformis; assembly: GCA_031772625.1. Classification (NCBI taxonomy): domain Eukaryota; kingdom Viridiplantae; phylum Streptophyta; class Pinopsida; order Pinales; family Pinaceae; genus Pinus; species Pinus tabuliformis. Next base: position 83,867,976 of record CM062805.1, on the reverse strand, counting down.
AGAGTTGTATACTCGATGCAACAATGTTTACCTATGTTAAATATACCAACTACGCCAACTATTGTGACGGTGTCGCAAGTACAAGCGTTGCCTATTGTATGCCAACCTCAGGTTTCTCAGGTTGTAATGCAACAGCCTCTTGTCCCTGCAACTCAACCACAATCGCTAACTAGTGGAATGACACAGGCCTAAACGGGTACAATTACCCCTCATCTTGGTCAAACAGCCAGTATTGGACAACAGCACATGGATTCACAACCATGGCTGGTGCAATATCAACAATCGCAATTCCAACAAGTTTACCAAGGATCCGAGCAACAAATCTTTGCAAATAATGGGCAACCATATATTCAAAACGGTCAAAGTCAACCATTCTACAATGGTTATGCCCATAAACCTTATCAAAGTTACTAGCATCAAATGCATTATGTTGGTATGCAAAGACCAACTGCCCAGGCGATTCCATCTTATCCTGGGTATGCTTCGCCAAACCTGAATCAACAGTTACCCTTTGTGGCGACTTTAGAGTTACCGGATCTAAATCGGCTAACAAACGATCCAATTGCTTATGCCCCTTGGTGGCCAACGATTCCGCATAAACTTCCGTCAGATATTCCTAAATTTAATGGAAATCCAGGTGAAGACCCATCGAATCATGTGATGACCTTTCATCTATGGTGTTCATCAAACACCCTAAATGATGATTCGATTAGGCTTCACCTTTTTCAGAGAACGTTAACTACTCCGGCAGCAAAATGGTATATTGAATTACCTAGAGCTTCATTTGATAACTTCAGTACCCTAGCCACAACCTTTTTAACCCATTTTCAGTTACCCATAAGCTATGAAACGGGAACATAACTCCTTACCAATTTCAAGCAAACGACGGCCACTCACATATCCGATCATATTCATGAGTGGCGACGTCATTGTAGAATGGTAAAAATGTATGTTCCTGATCAGCTTTTAGCTGAATGGTTTATTAAGTCATTATTACCTTCCATTACAGAAGATGTGGCAAAGGGAGGAGTCGTCACTGAAGAGCAAGTTATTGCTCGCGCACAATATCTAGACTTGATCTATACTCAGTCTGGCACACTCTACGATAAAATACCTAATGCTCCTAGACCAGAATTTTTCGTTCCTTCCCCTCCTAAATCAAACAAAGACTCTCATGCCCGTGATGGCATGATAGGTATGACAAGCATGAAATCGACAAAGGCTACATCTAAGAAGGCCCGTAAGATTTTGATCAAAATGCAAATGAAGAACTTCTCGCCTCAGAGGTAAATGCCGTGTCGACCGACAAAGGCAAACAACTGAAGCAACCAGGGGGCAAGAAGAAAAAGAAAGGGAGAAAAAAGAAGAAGGATGAGTCATCTCCTGAAAAACCTTCTACAAACCCTTATGGGCAAAGGAAACCCCCTGCGGGGTGTCAGATATGCGATGAGGATCATCGGACGAGAGATTGTCCACATAAAGCTGAAGTTAAGAAACTCTTTAAGAGTTCAAAAACCTCAGCGGTATTGACTGATCCGTTTCCAAACCCTGGGAAACAAACTGGTTGCTAATCAAAATGCTTCCCGATCCCAAGTGCTTATGATGCTTTGATATCGACAAGGAATAAAAATTACGGGAATCCACAGCTGTCGAACAACAAGGCTACTGATCAACTGAGTAGTTCGACAACAACTTCAACTGAAGTTGTGCCACCCATCATTCCTGAGCTAACGATAAAGCCACCAAAGGGAGTAGTACACAAATCGACATTTAATCCTCGTGCTAAAGTAGCACAAAATTATAATATAGTAGAGGACCTGGCCCAATCGCCATCTGCTATGTCGACACTTGAGGTACCGCAAAATTGCCCCTCCCAAAAGTAGGCTCTATTATCAGTAATAGGTGAGATTGAGCCAACGGATTCCAATCTTGTATCATTTAATCACAAAGGATATGACCCTCAGTTACCAGCTCAACTAGCTTTCCTTATTCAAGTGAAAGCCCTCAATAAAACTGTTCATCGAACAATTATTGATGAGGGGGCATCTACATGTATTATGTCGATGAGTTGCTGGAAAAATTTAGGCTCACCACCCTTGTCATGATCGTCAACAATGTTAAAAGCATTTGATGGATGATCATACACTCCATACGGGATTTTAAGTAACTTGCAAGTTGAACTGGGGGGAAAAATAGTAGAAATTGATGTTGAAGTAATGGATGGAAACCTCGATTACAACATCCTACTGGGAAGGCCTTGGATATATGCCATGGCTGCAGTTGTGTCGACCTACTTTAGGAAGATTGCATTTCCCTTCCAAGGAGGAATTACAATCGTCGACCAACAAACATTTCACCCCAACAGTTCACAAGTTACAAGAAGCATTCCAATGATCCATGGAAGCAATCATTCGCTTCAAAATATTGGAGTAGGCCTCCTAAAAGACCTTGCCTTAATGGGTACTTTTGCCCTACCACCTCTGAGAAATCTGGCAGAAGTGGCCACAGTGGAAACCTGCAATATGAAATCTTCTATATCTAATGGATTCGGAAGATCCCTAAACATTTGGTCAGCATGGATCATCGCCATTTTAGAAATATTGTAGCAATCAATTTTCTTGGCCTGGGGGGCAAACCCAAATCAACGCTCATCGAGTGTTTGGATAGATAGGTCTAAGGAATATGGCACCTCCTTAGATCCTTGGTCGCATGTACATTCTACAGACGAAGGAATCATTCAATCAATGATGATAGGAGAGGCACCATGGGAAGATTACCACCATCACTCCCATCTTCCGGATTACCACGAAGATTATTCCAGCAACCTTAATCATCCTTCAGTTTTTGATTTTCTATCAAATACTGTAAATACGGTGGATTTCGAGGATGGTTATTATCTCGTGTCGACCTCATTAAAAAATGAAACAAGGAGTCATGAGGATAGTTCTTTTGAAAAATGAAACGACTCCCTTTCCAAATCGAGTCTTTGATTACGATATCGTAAAATCAAAGTCGAGTCTTTCGAAGATCTCAAAGGTAAACCTTCATTCCAACCACCGAGATGAATGCAATGAAGCTTGGGGGGCATGCACCTCGATTTGCGTTATTATGCTGGGGGCATGCAAACTTATCACGAGGAGTGTTACCGCAGGGTTAAAACTCATTAAAAAATAAACCCGCCACGAGTAGTTTTTATGTGAAGTTCAAGCTCGTTAAAAATTAAACCTAAGCAATGAGCAATTGTTTCCCCCAAAGTTCAAGCTCATTAAAAAATGAACCAATTTTCGGTAAATAACCATTATGACTACATTATCATCAGCTTTTTGAGCCTTGGTCGTGTTCTCATCATCACCTCCACTCTGTATTGGCCGATCATTCACCTCCATTTGAGTGTTTACCCTTTTTGAGGAATAGCTGCGAAGAGTGATCCTGTTAGCCATCCTTGTGACACTGTCGTGATTGGAAAATTCCAAACCTTACCTGGAATTAGCTGCTACCTGAATTTATCACTTGTTCCTTGAAAAAAGAGTCTCCTTTAAGCTCTTTTCATCTGACTCGTAAAATATGAAAATATTGCCAAGCAATTAGCCTCTCCAGCTTGTTAAAGTGACCGGAAGTGCTATCCCTCCTTTAGATTTTAATCTTTTTGGACTTGAGGGATTATTACACAAAAAGATCGAGCGCTTGTTTTGTTCGGCTCGTTAAAATTACCGAAAATTCATCCCTTTTGTATTATTTTATACTTTTTTGGACTTAAGGGATTATAAGATGAAAAAGGATTATTGGAGTTTTCTTTACGTCCCTTTCAGACTCTCTAAAATTGAAAAGGACCAAGTTATCTTTGTCATTAAACTTGTTAAAACCTAATAGCGACAAACTTGTCCGTACAAACAAGAACGAGTTTCACTGTCGCTAGGCTCGTTAAAATATAGCGACTGCTTTGCCCGAAGGGAAAATTATAGAACAAGCATATGTTATCCTCCTCAAGCTTGACAAAAATAAAGAGGTACTGGTCAGCAATGACTGGGGAAAAATTGGAAAGAAAACTTGAAGAAACTTTATTGGTAGCAAGTCGCTCTTGAACATGGCACTTTCACTCCGCATCCGACTCGGGTTGGGTTGTTCCATTCACTGGTCATATCACAATTGGTCCATCACACCATCCACATTTGGGGTTAACGCTACCAATCCATCATTCAGTGTCGCCGGTATGTTCAAGAGAAGTCGCTTAGAGAATTCACCTGTGTCTCACCCGCTGCGATACATTCACGCTCCATTCTTTCATGACCACCACCCTGAACCCTGTATCATCAGATCGTTTTCACCTCCAAAATCGTTTACTCCGTTCCGTGTCGTACATGTGGGATTCATTAAGGCCCTCCTACGATGAGTCACTTCTTGTCGACATCAGCTCATTATCCAAGAAGTCGACTTAGGAACAACCCTTTCAGTACTTTGAAGCTTGCATGCCTCAATGGCAAGTTTCTCACTTCCAGCGACAGGTTTACATCAATGGCCTTCGATCGAAAGATTTTGCGTGGTGTTCGATGCCAAGTCCCTTATTCACACCACGCGAATTGTACTGTAGTACATTGAGGGTCATCATCATTATCGGTGATTCCTCTCGCGCCTGTTAACAGCTTACATCATTGGCTCGTAATCAGGTGATGTCTTTCCATGTTCGACTCCAAAACATCTCTCACATGGATCGACTTGTACTTTGAGTGAAGATCGAATGAGATTGAAGACCCCGGATCTAATTTCATCCATCCGGGCTGTGATATATATTCAGGAAAATAAAGACATCAAATGTACATCATTGCTGCACAGATAATCATCCAATCTAAGGGATGATGGCTCTACCAGAATCATCAGTCTGCACACAGACGATTGTCTGTCTTATGTACATGAAAATTAATTTATAAAGCTCAGCATGGGAATGACCGCCTCAGCTAAATCATGAAAATATTATGAAGATAATGTATTTTATTGTATCTTATTACAGGTCACCTTCCAACTCGAAAAAGCTTCGGATCCTCATGATAAAGCATTTCACCCGACATCAAAGATTAACAACCTCATGCTTTAGGGCGCAACTGTTATAGACATTTTTGGGCACTATAACCCCAATCAAACATGTCCATAAATGAAGGGCTTCTAAGTCCCTAAAAGTGTTGTTCCATCCCCTAAAAGAACAAGGTCAATTGATTACATCATCTCCCAGAAGTTCTCCATGAAAAGCTACTCAGAACTGGTCAAAACTAGACCATATTGATTGCTCAGTGCTGAGGGTGAGATGCATCGCACCTACTACACACGGGAGGTGCAATGCATACTGAAAAGTCCTTCTATAGGGTGCGATGGACGAGAATAGACAAGTGGCGGAGACAGTTTGCAAGGTGGATGATCATGGAATCTTCCAGAAACTTCTCCTGTGACACTTGCTTCTCATAATCACCCAAGGATGAGTAAGAGATCAATTAGATCTCCAAGTGGAATCAAGAACTATCAGAGAGAAGACAATAATCAAAAACCCAGAGCTGACTCACACCTCTGCAAATATCTATATATAGATCTTTCATCCTAGAGATCCAGAGGTTGGAGGCTGGAATTTTGTATCTTGTAAGGAAGTGCTGCTGGTTTCTTGGTGTAACATCATAGTGTTGGGTGATATAAGATTTTCATGAGGTGAAGAAGGGCTTTCTTGTTGAGAGGATGACGCTGGGTCAGAACAATTGGTTGTAATCCTCTTTGCTATTCTTGATTATTAATAAAGCTATTCAAGTTTTCCTCCACATTCTTATATGATTGATGATATATGCATTTGTGTGGTCAATATATATCTGATCCTATATTGTTTATGATAGTAGATCTCTGTTCTTGGATAGTGTTATGCTGCTTTGATTCTACAGGTGCTCTTTGAAGCTGGGTAGACGAGGAAGCGAGTGGCAAAGATCTATCACAAAGGAGAGGAATCAAGTAAGGAACCAAGCACAAGACAGAGGTGGGTCTCCTTCTTTCCCCTCTTATCTACTTCTCATAAAGGAAAACGAAAGTGGTTTTAGTTTGTTTGTTTCTAAGGTAGCTACCAGCCTTAGTGGGACTAACAGCTCTGCATAGACACTAGATTTCCCGATAACAATCCCTCCTCTAGATTTTAATATTTTTGGACCGGAGGGATTATTACACAAAAAGATCGAGCGTTTGTCTTGTTCGGCTCATTAAAACTATCGAAAAGTCATCCCTTTCGCATTGTTTTTTACTTTTTCGGACTTAAGGGATTATATTACGAAAAAGAAATATTGGAGTCTTCTTTCCGTCTCTTTTCAGACTCTCTAAAATTGAAAAGGACCAAGTTATCCTTGTCATTAAACTTGTTAAAAAAATAGCGATGTACTTTTCCATTCAGATAAGAGTGTGTTTCGCTGTTGCAAGGCTCGTTAAAACATAGCAACGGGTTTTCCCAAAGGGAAAATTATAGAACAAGCATATGTTATCCTCCTCAAGCTTGACAAAAATAAAGAGGTACTGGTTAGAAATGACTGGGGAAAATTGGGAAGAAAACTTGAAGAAACTTTATTTGTAGCAGGTCGCTCTTGAACATGACACTTTCACTCCATCACAATATTGAGTCGGGTTGGGTTATTCCATTCACCAGTCATATCACCATTGGTCCACCGTACCATCCACTTTTGGGGTTAACATTACCAATCCATTTCAGTGTCACCGATATGTTCAAGAGAAGTCACTCAAAGAATTCACCTACCCATTTTATATCTCATCCGCTACAATACCTTCACGCTTCATTCTTTCATGACTACCACCCTGAACCTTGTATCATCAGATCATTTTCACCTCTACAAAATCATTTGCTCCATTCCATGTAGTAGATGTGGGATCCATCAATGCCCTCCTACGACAGGTCACTTCTTGTCGACATCAGCTTATTATCCAAGAAGCCGACCTAGGAACAACCCTTTCAGTACTTGGAAGCTTATATGCCTCAATGACAAGTTTCTCACTTCCGGTGACGGTTTTACATTAATGGCCTTCGACTGAAAGACTTTGCGTGGTGTTCAACATCAACTCATGTATTCACACCACGTGAATTGTACTGCAGTACCTTGAGGGTAATTGTCATTGGTGATTCCTCTCACGCCTATTAATAGATTACATCATTGGCTAGTAATTAGGCGATGTCTTTCCATGTTTGACATTAGAACATCTATTCACATGGATCGACTTGTACTTCAGGCAAAGATTGAACGAGTTTTGAAGACCCTAGAATCTAGTTTCATCCATCCGAGCTGTGATATATTTAGGAGAATAAAGACATCAAATGTACATCATTGCTGCACAGATAATCATCCAAACTAAGGGATGATGGCTCTACCAGAATCATTAGTCTGCACATAAACGGTTGTCTGTCCTATGTACATGAAAATGAATTTATCAAAGCTGAGCATGGGAATGCCCGCCTCAGCTAGATCATGAAAATATTATGAAGATAATGCATTGTATTGTATCTTATTACAGGACACCTTCCAGTGTGAAAAAGCTCGGATCCTCATTATAAAGCATTTCACCCGACATCAAAAGATTTACGACCTCATGCTTTAGGGGGCAACTGTTATAGACATATTTGGGCACTGCAACCCCAATCACATATGTCCATAAACCAAGCGCTTTTGAGTCCCTAAAAGTGTTGTTTCATACCCTAAAGAAGCAAGGTGAGCTAATTACATCATCTCCTAGAAGTTCTCCATGAAAAGCTACTCAGAATTGGTCAAAGCAGGACCATACAGACTGCCCAGTGCTAAAGGTGTGATGCATCTCACCTACCACATGCAAAAAGTGTGATGCATACTAGAAATCCCTTCTATAGGCTGCGATGAGCAAGAGAAGATAAATGGCACAAGAAGTTTGCTAGGTGGAAACCCAGAGAATCTTCTAGAAACTGCTCATTTGACACTTGCCTCTCTGAGTTTGCCCAGGGATGAGTAAGATATCTAAAATCTCCATGTGGAACTAGGAACTATCAGAGAGATGAAACTAATCAAAATCCAAAAGCTGACTCAGCCCCCTGCAAATATCTATAAATGGATCCCTCATCCCAGAGATCCGGAGGTTGGAATTTGGTAATTTGCAAAGAGGTGTTGTTGGTTTCTCTTTGAAGACATTGTTGGGTGATCTTGCTTTGTGTGAGGTGAAGAGGGCTTTCAAGCTAGGAGGATGGCATTAGGTCAGACCAAGTGGTTGTAATCCTCTCTTCTACTACTTTTACTAATAAAGCTATTTGAGTTTTCCTACATATTCTTTTGTATCTCTTAATATTGTGCTGGTATATGCATTTGTATGGTCAATATATATCTGATCCTATATTGTTTACAGTGAAAGGTCTCTATGCTTTGATGGTATTATGCTGCTATGAACCTACAGGTGCTCTTTGAAGTGGGACAAGTAAGGAAGCAGTGGCGAGATTCTATCAAAGGAGAAAGGAAACAAGCAAGGAGCCAAGCAGAAGACTGAGGTTGGTACTCACTGCTTCTTTCCCATCTCTCTCTCATAAAGTAAAAACAAGTAACTTTAATCTATTTGTTTCTGAGATAGCTACCCGTCTTAGTGGGACTAGCAGCTCTGAATAGACACTAGATTTCCCGATAACAACAATGGCTATGATGTAGCATCTCGATCTAAAATTAGTGAAAAAGGGAAGGTTGAGAATGGTAAACTAGTAGGGAAGGCAATAAAAACTCCCACTAATGTGTATTTATTTGATGATTCTAGAGTAAAATGTTTCTTAAGCAAAATGGATGAAACCAGGTTATAACATAGAAGAATGGGACATGTAAACTTTGATAATTTTGTAAAAATCATCAAAATAGAGGCAATAAGAGACATGTCAAGGATGACGTAACTAGACATATCTATATTTAAATCATTTTGATTTGGAAAGTAGGGAAAGGTGCACTTCAAGATATGAGATTAATCAACATCTAGACCCATAAAGTTGGTCCATACTAATATATGTGGTCCTACAAAAACATGGAACCCAGTCGAATAACATCACATCATTTTATTCATTGATGATTTTACTAGAGTGACCTAGATTATGTTGCTTAAAGGAAAATCATATTGTCCCAACAAGTTCAAAGTGTTTAAGACCCAAGTAGAAAATGAAAAGGACTTGAAAATAAAATTCTTAAGGTCAGAAAGAGGATAATAATTTACCTCCAATGAGTTTGAAGCATTTTGTGAGGAATGTAGAATCATAAAACAATATTCAGTTGTCAAAACCCCTTAATAGAATGGTGTAGTGGAAAGAAAGAATACGTTTGTTCAAGAAATGGTTATAGAAATGATGGATGAAGCAAAATTGGAAAACACTTTCTGGGCAGAGGCATCTCAAACTACTATGTATCTAGAAAATAGAATTGTACTCATACCAAAGAGTAACAAGCTACTTATTAGTTATGGAAAGGAAGGTTGGCTTCATTAAAACATCTCAAAGTATTTGGCAGCAAATACTATATAAAAAGGAATGATGAAAAACTAGGAAAGTTTCACTTTTGAGGATATGAGGGTATTTTCATTGAATATTCATTTAAATGCAAAGGATACAAGTGTTATAAAAATAGAACTAAGAATATCATGGAATGCATTGATGGCAAGGTACATGATTCCTTACCACGGTTAGTAGAACCCAAGGAGAATGAAAAATTAGAGGATGGTGAGTGTGTTTTTACATATGCAGAACCAAAAGAGATAGATGAAGAAGAATAAGAAAAGAGCACTCAGAGGCACAAAATTCCATCCAAATATGTACAAAAGCAACATCTTGAGATACAAATAATTAGAGATAGAGAAATAGGAGTTCAAACAAGAAGAAGATTATTATGAAGTCCTAGAAATATAATTTTTTCTCTATTATCTCAAATAGAACCTAAACCTTCATTTAATAAAGTGAAGATAAATTAAGGGTTAAAGCAATGGATGAAGAGATGGATCATATAGAGAAAAACAATGCTTGGGAACTAGTTTCTGACCTAAAGACAAAAACATTATTGGTACCAAGTGGGTGTTCAAGAACAAGTTGAATGAAGAAGGAAAAGTGGTAAGGAATAAATCCAGGTTGGTATGCAAAGGATATGCTCAGGTAGAAGGTATTGATCTTAAAGAAACATATTTCCTAGTAGCTATATTAGAATCTATTACAATGTTATTGGCATTCAAAAATCATAGGAACTTTAAATTTCATCATATGGATGTCAAGTCAACATTCCTCAATTGTGAACTAGAGGAGCACGTTTACAATACATAGCCATAGGTTTTTCATCTTACTAAAGATGCAAATCAGGTTTGTAGATTGAGGAAAGTGTTGTATGGATTGAAACAAGTTCCAAGAGCTTGGTATGCAAGACTAGAAAATATCTATAAAAGGGTTTTAAAAAAGGAGAAATAGAAAACAACTTGTACATTAAATCCCATAATTAAAATTTACTAATCGTTGTTGTGTATGTAGATGATATCTTTTTTTGGAGTGATCTAGAAACATGAATCACCAATTCATTCAAGCAATGGAAAAGGAATTTGAAATGTTTATACTAGGAGGATTTTAAGTTTTCCTAGGGTTGCAAGTCACTCAGTAAAAGAAAGGTTTTTTCATTCCCCAATCCAAGTATATAAAAGAAACTCTGAAAAAGGTTAGTATGGAATAGTGCAAGCTTGTAAGCACACCCATGGTAACAAGATGCAAATTGAGTAAGGAAGGTGTTTCCCCATATGTAAATCAAACCACCTACAAGCCAATGATTGGAATCATTTTTCATTTAAGAGAATCTAGACGTGATATAATGTAGGTTATAGGGAAAGTATATAGATTCCAATCAAACCCTAAAGCAAGTTGTAACAACCTCGGGTTAAAATTTCATGTAATAAAGTTAATAAAGCAAAAATAAGACCAAATTTCATGGGACACATATTCCAAGCTGAATGTTTGGCAAAACATCCTAGTGAGTGTCACTTTTGGTTTATTATGGCTAAGGAAATTGGCAAAGGAAATGAAAAAGGAAAAGAGTCATTAATTATCATTTTTCTTATGAAAATAAAGGAAAGTAGAAGAAAAGGGATATGAAGGGTCACGGGTTTGTATGAGAGGAAAATGGAAGGAAAATAGAGGAAAATGAAGAAATTAGATGCCTCGACGATAAAAAGGCTTATGAGGATTAGTTCACAACTTTTGGCATTTTGGTTGTGCCTTTTTTTAGTTTGGATTTGGAGTTAGTTTCGTAGAAAGAAGAGAACCAAGAGGACAAAGCAAGAAAGTAAGAAAAGGAAGGAAACGGCAGGACAAGGAAAGCAAAGGACAAGAAAGGAAAAGTTGGATCAACCAGCTTCAGTTAGGAGACTTGTAGGTGATAGGTTGCATGTATGCATTTTGTCCTCTTGTTGTCATTGGCATGGATTTTACCCAGTGTTACAATGGTTTCATCCTTGCCTTTCCATTTCTAGATGGCCATGGTGTGATGGGGTTCTTTCATTTGGTTGAGCTTTGGATTTTTGGATGGTTTTGGAACCGGCGAGGTGGTCTCAGTAAAATTACCAAGGGTTGGGAGTGGAGGTGGTTCAATCTATAGGAATCCCTCAACTGGTGGGTGGAGATAGGAAAATTCCTCAAGGTAATGGTGAAGAAATTTTGAGGCATCCAAGCTTGTTTTGGGCTTAGTGATCTCTTGATCGGTTTTTGCGAGATCACTGTAGCTTGAGGGTGGAGGTGGTTTAATCTCCAGGAAGCCTTAGTTGTTTATATATTGGTTTTCTTATGTGACCTCTTGACTAGTTTTGGTGAGATCATGAGAGAATGAGGTTGGAGGTGGTTTAATCTCTGGGAAGCCCTAGTTGTTTAAGTCTTGAATCCCATGTTGGTGCACTAAGATGACTATAAAAATAAACCTTAATACCTACATTAGTTATCAAACAAGGGTAAGTCTATTTATTTCAAGAGTGTTCAACATTGTATATGCAAGTGAATTCAGAGGTTAATTTAGAATGAAATGATTTCAAATCATTGCAATAATTGATATCTAATTCTAAAATTTCAATCCAAGACAAATCTGAAGGAAAACCTTAAAGAATTTTCAAATATATTTTAATTTATGATGTAGAGAACTAAATCTGAATGCAAATAAAAGCAACCACTCTTAGCAGATTTACTAACTAGTATCGACAATAATTCATTCAGCAAGAAGGAAAGCTACAACAAATAAACAACAAGAAACTATTCAAGATTTTAACTAAAAGCAATCAACTGTGAACTCAAGATCTCTAATAACACTAATTTAGAAGGAACACCAATAAAATACTTAAACTAATATGATAAATTCATCAAAGATTAACACGCAGATGTAAACATAGTAAGATCTAGTATCTACTTTGAACAATAAAGGTAAATCAAAAGGATCAATACTTCATAACAATCAGAATAATTCTAATTTCATGAAATAACAAGAATAAATAATTGCAAAAGTAAAAAGAAATAAGTATGACACAAGAAATATAGTAAATCTCCTATCGACCAAGCCCAGAGTCTCCAGAGGTCACTACCGAAAGAAACTCAGAATGTGATTAAGTAAAACACGATCTTTCTCATTAAATTCAATAATAAAGATACAACACCACCGTAGTGAGAATACTCTGTGTCAAAATAAAAGTTACAATCTTGCCAATTCCTAGCTATATGTTCTATTTCGCCTATCAAATTTATATAACCTATGAAAGACAAATGGATAGGAGCGAATCCTCAGGATCAGGAGATCCTGAGGATTTCACAACTAACAATCAGATTTCATTACAAAATAAACTCGATTCCCATGGTCTTTTGCTAGCCTTCATGATCAAAACATTGTCCTTTTTCTTTTCTTGGTCGCCTTTGTTCCATCATTTGAACAACAATCATTGAATTCATATTCTTCCATATAAAAATAGTGAAAGTTAGATTTCATGCCCAAAATTACACAATTCATTAATAATTGATTTTATTCGGCTTCTACACTCGTTTCTTCTAAATTATTTTCTAAAATGAAGACAAACATATAAATATGAATGATTAATTAAGATAACATGAGGATAAAACATACCTTTTCTATGGCCCAACGTACTCCCCTGCTTACCTTTTTTCATGTCCTCATGCAATAAGATGATTGAGGTGCAGTTGTGTCAAAGAATAGGTAGGATAAAATTATTCCTTATATAGCCTAAAACCATTTTTTTGTTTAAGTATTGCAAAATCTTGGCTTATACAGTAATATGGAAAATCATAATCATAATAATACCCTTCAGGGGGGTACCACATAATAGGACATTTGCAATGACATCCTATTCAGGAAGGACCCATGGCTAGGACTATATTGTTGTACATGTTTAGGCGAGTAACAATAACTTTAAAGTTTTTGTACCCAAATGGCTCTCGGTTTTTTATATTGTTAGAGGAAGCTTCCCATCTTTGCCTTGCTGCCAACAAAGCTTCCTCCTTAATGTCGTGAAAATATTCTCTTCCTGCCTATATAACATCTATATGTAGTGGTCCCAATTTAGCCACGACCTCGTCTTATTGCATAAAGCTTTTATGTTGGTCAGAAAGGTGTAAGGGTTTCGTGGGTTCTCCTCTGACCCATAAATCTATACCATGTTCCCTTTTCTAAAAAAAATTATAGGCTTTAGTCCATTTAACCTAATTGGTAGCGAAAGAGAGGAAAGATTAGAATTGTATGTCACCAATGAAGGGGCTAGGATCACTATCTAGTTCATTCTCTAAGAAAAAATTGTGTAGGTATAATTCACATAGAATGCATTGTACTTGCTCATTTTGTTCCTTAAAAAATTGGACAAAGACTGAAGTGGTATTGACTTTTGCTAACTTACTAGCCCTGGTAGCATTAAATTTCAACGGTAGGTACCTTTCCAACAAAAATAATGCATAATTAGTGGCAGGTGACCAGAAAGACAAAGCATCAGAGTAAAGGGAACAAATAGTTTCAATTTGTTCCTTGGCCTTCTGAAGCTTGGCTTGTGCTTTCTCTGATTTATTCTACTCATCTTTGAAGTTGGAAAAAGTCTCGTCCTCTGTTGTAGTAAGTTCATCAAATTTATTCTGCAACTCTTGGTGTATCTATAACAGTACTACTTCTTTCTTGTGTTGAGCCAACTCCTATTGGGTCTTTGTTAATTCATTTTGCGATTTTAGGATAACATATTCTCTAACCATAGGAACATAGTGACATGTTTCCTCTATCTTAGTTTCATTATCATGTGTTATCACTAAACTAGTTTGAACAACAACTTCGGTTATTTCTTGGGACATATAAGAATCTGCGTAGGCATTCTCCTGAAAATCGGTTTGAACAACAACTTATGTTGTTTCTTGAGGCATTCAACAATCTTCTTGGGCATTCTCCTTAAAATTGGTTTGGACAACAACATTTGTGGTAGGTAAGTCCGTTTGGGTCTCCATTGAGCAAACACAAGGACTTTCAATCTAAGTCTCAATATTCTCTAAAGGACATTGTTCTGTTTGGGTCCCTATTGAATAAACACGAGGACTTTTAGTCTGAGTCTCAATATCCTCCAAGAAACATTGCTCTGTTTGGGTCCCTATAATTTCTAGTTCCACTTTTGGTTTTCGAGCCTTATCTTCTTCTTTCAACCACTCTCTCAATTGTTTGAAATTTTTCTTTTGTTTCCTGTATTTCTTAATCAACTTCCTTAATATGGCCTTGTATGATTTTTTCCTCATGGGGATTTTGATTGGAGATGGCACAATTGTGTTTATTTCACGTTCATGGGGAGTTGTGCCAATATAAGGGTTATGTTCCACTGGAATAGTATCTTCTAATTGATTTTCGTCTTCAAGGCCTTCTTCTACATGGACTTCTTTCTTAGGGGATTCCAATGGAACAGTATCTCCTGATTGATTCGCGTCCTCGAGGTCTTCTTCTACACAGGCTTCTTTCTTAGGGATTCCAATGGAACAATATCTCTTGATTGATTCTCATCCTCCAAGGTTTCTTCTGCATGGGCTTCTTTCTCAGGGGACTCCATTGGAACAATATCTCCTTGTTGATTCTCGTCCTTTAGGGTTTCTTCTACATGGGCTTCCTTCTCAGGGGACTCTAATATAACAGTATCTCCTGGTTGATTTTTTTCCTCAAGGGTTTCTTCTGCATGGGTTTCCTTCTCAGAGGACTCATTCATAGAGGGAATTGATTCCCTCCGATCCTCCAAATTATTATCAGATGGCAAAGTTTTAGTATGGCCAAAATTATCGGCAGAGGAAGACTAGTTAAGGGAATGATTTTTTCCTATAGAGTTTCTAGATGGATCCCTTTCTTCACAATATGTACCCATATTCTCCAATACTCTAGCCATTTCTTCCTCATATTCCTACAGAAAATCATCTTGCGGGCTTAAAGAGGGCATATGAGATGGCCCTGCTTCCTCTGTTGGAATTTGGGTATGATGTTATGCATTTATCCTTGTAGAATGCCTATGTTTCGTTGGGCCAGAGGCCAAAGAATGGTTCCTTCTTTTTCTTTCCATTTTTGGACTTGTTACCTTTACTCTCTACTGTTTAGTATCTGTATTATCAATGCTTATATCATTTATCCCCGTCTGTGCATCTGAGTTTCCTTCTAGTGGGATTAAGGGAGGATTTACAATTTGATCCCAAGTTAATTGTTGTTGGGCCAGTCCATGAATAATAATTAACTTAATAAGACCATGATGGTTGATAACAGAATGTGGATCTTTAGCCTTCCTAACCTAACCAACAATGTCATGCAATAAGGAATTAAAAAGGAATGGAAAATTAACCATACTTTTCTTCTTAAGAATAGCTAACAATTTGAGTTGTCGAGGTTTGACCACATCTTGACATCTGTCACAAGTGATTTACCTTTGAACAATGGTCACCAATAAATCTAATGGTTCCTTTAAATATGTGGGGTGAATCCCTTTGCCTTTGCGTACCAATTGTTCATCTGGTTCTTGGAATACCACAACTACATCATGCATGAGAACATGCTTATCAGTCCATCTTGTGCCTTCCACTAGAAGTCCCGAGACTTCGGCTATAACTTATTCGAAAAATGTTATATTTATGCCCTTCACCATCGTGCATCCATCCTGTATATTTTGCAAGAATTCAAGTGTTATTTGATTATGGAATCCTTGTAATTTGGACAGTTACTGAAGCCAGCTAGCACGCTCAGGAATTTTGCAAGCCTATTGTGTTACTTGGAGTATTGTAGGTTCACTACAGATAGATTTTCCTCCCATGGTTGTTGTGTCTCAGTTTCCCAACTTCACACTTTTGCATGCGCTTTCTCACAATTTCTCAGTTTGGAACAACACAATAAACTGTATTAAAAGATTTAAAGTTGTTATTTAAAAGACAATTTTGTTGTTTCTCACATTAGCAGTTTTTGGCGCAGCTTGATAATTAGTATGTATGTTATCTATATTTTTTGGTGCAGGTTGATAATTAGTATTCATGCTATCCATAATGCATACCTTCCCCCCTCCAATCAGAAAACAACTTGATAATTATTATGCATGCTATCTGTAATGCATACCTTCCCCCCTCCAATCAGAAAAGGGTGTCCATGACCATAAACCATGGGAAGAAGGGAAAGGACATCGGGGATTCATAAATGTGGCTAGATAATAGCCAGAGCAGAGTAAAAATGGGAAAAAACGTTCATAGCAGTACATGTTGCAAAGATGGGAAACGATCACAAAAAGAATAAAATAGAGAATTGAACATTATGTGAAGAGATATTTCCTTAGGTGGAAAAATACAATGAAATTGTGACCGATGATAGATGATGACGACTACTGGTATCAATTGATAGGACAAAAATGATATAATTCATATAAGATTATATTTTACCTTGCATATTGGTTAATATAATTATAAATGTTGTTCAATTAGTAAATTCACCTTTAGAAATGAATCAATAGGAAATAATGGGATAAAGAATAATTGGCAATGTAACATAGAACTTCAATACCACAAGCAGAGCCACTGCTACCAGTAGGCATTCATAGCCTCAACAGGGTTTCTTTTTAACCTGAAAATGAGCTAGAATCCTCCATTTTAGTATTTAGATGGTTTTCTTTTTTTATTGCTATAAAGAGACCACTATACTAGCATGGTAACTAGATAATCATAGTTCCATTCACCAGTATATAACAAAGTGATCAAGCCAGCTCGTGATGAGACCTCATGTCCTTTTGACAGTTTTGACTATCTAGAAGGTCATTACCCTGGGGTGGTGGCCATAATGAATGTCACTTGTTGCACCCTTATGATCATGGTAGGATGGCTCGTGATGAGACCCTCTATCCTCTTTAGGAAGATTTGTATTGTATTTTCATATTTCCATACTTTTATTGTAAAGGGAGGGAGGCTCATTTACTCCTTAAGAGTTAGGGTTGGCATGAGAAGTAAAAAATGTTAATGAAAGTTATTATTTTATCCCTATATCATCATACCAAAGGGAATTATCAATTGAAAGTGTGAAAGATAAACCAACATGGTATTAAGATAGTGAATCATTTTATGATATGTCCAAAGAGAAGATAGCCAGCAAGTCATTATATAGATGAACCAAGTCAGTTTTAAAATAAAGAAGGTTTTACAAGTCATAATGGTATTAATATTACTATTTTTCCTTTATCATAGGTACAAATTCCCAATCCGAAACGATGGTTTTGATAGGAAAGAATGGGAGCGTTCCAGATGAGAACGAGAGTGAAAGAAGACTTGAGATCAATCTTTCCCTCCAAGAAGTGCTTGATTAAAATTGAACAACAACTGTTGATCACAAGAAGAAAAGAATCACAGCTATTCATTCTATAGAATAACAATTGTTCAATTGACTGAACAACAGTTGTTCAATTGATTGAACATCAAACACACAAAAAAGAAATCAGAGCTCTCGAGTTGATTGAACAATAGTTGTTCAATTGATTGAACATCAATTATTAACCATACCAAAAAACAAGATAAATCCCTGTATTTACACAATGATGCCTATCTAAAATAAATTACAACCAACAATAAGAAAAATATATACATTATTTACAGTTGAAGAGAGATAATTTTTCATGAGAGTAAAGCTACCGGGTCATTACTCCCTACAACTAAATTTTTCATAGTGGGATCATCACATACATGTTGGCAAAAAGACTCTTTGGTGAGTGGTTTATGATAAAGAGGTACCTGCTGTCCATTCACCCGGAAAGAATGGCTAGACTCATCAATGTTGGTCAAAGTGAGAGTGCCATTATTGTGTACCTCTTGAATTTCATATGGTCCAAGCTACCTTGTCTGTAACTTACCCGGAAAGTCTTGAAATCTCGAATTATAGAGGAGTGCCTGTCTCCTTTCTGAAACATCTTCTTTTTAATAAGAATATCATGCCAATTAGCCCTTTGTTGCTAAATAATTGCTATGCATTGTAGAGAAAGTAGTTGAGCTTCATCCAATTCATTTATTTGTTGAAGTCATTTAGTTTGGGCCTCCATTAGATCCAGTCCCACTTCCTAGGATGTTTTGAGAGTCTTTATTTCAAATTCAATAAGAAAGATAGGTTCTTTGCCAAATACAAGTTGGTACAGAGAATATCCAATAGTATTTCACCAAGTTTTGTGATAGGCTCACAAGCCCTCTGGTAGTCTAGTATCCCAATCCCACCGATGTGTCGAAACTGTCTTGGTCAAAATTGCTTTGATGACCTTATTAGTGCTTTCAACCTACCCATTCACCTGTGAGTGATACAAGGAAGTGACTCTATGTGTGATGTGGTGGTTCCGTAGAGTGGTTGTAATCTTATGTCCTACAAATTTCCCTCCTCCATATGTTATCACTTCCCTAGGTAAACCATACTGCACAAATAACTCGAAAAGGAAATTAATTATGGCTTCTTCCATAGCTCTTGGTAAAGCTATTGTTTCTACCCACTTTGTTACATAGTCTGTAGCAACTAGTATGTAGGCCTTTTGGTTTGATGGTGGATGAAATGGGCCAACAAAATCTAATGCCCATCATTCAAAAGGTTCTATTACGAATTGGGGTTGCAGTGGAATTTTGTCAAATTGACCTGGAAGGCCCATCCTCTAGCAATGATCACAAGCCTGGACATATTTCTTAGTTCTTTAAAAATGGTGGGCCAATAATAGCCCATCTGTAGTGCCTTGTGCCTAGTTTTGTGATATGTGAAGTGTCCTCCACAATGCTCGTCATAGCAGGCCTTCAAGATGTCGTAGATTTCATCTTCATGAATGCATCTACATATGCACATATCAGACCTTGTATGAAAAATGTGTCCAACAATCCAAGAAAATTTGGCGATGTGCTAAACAATTTGTTTCCTTTCCCTTGTTGTCAAGTGTCTGGGCAACTTTCCTACCGCTAGATAGTTTTCTACATCTGCATACCATGGTGCTTTAACTGCTATGGAAAACAAATGTTCATCTGGAAATTGGTCATCCACTACGAGCGGATCATTTATCTTTGGAACCTGAGACAAAAAATCTACAATTGGGTTTCCTTCCCTGGACGGTCTTTAATGATGATATTGAACTCCTGCAAAAGTAACAACCAATGAGTCACTCGACCATTTGTAATTGGTTTGTTAGCTAAATATCTAATGGTGGAATGATCAGTATATAGAAAAACTTGATAGTCAGTTATATAATGTCTAAATTTAATTATGGCATAAACGATACCTAAAAATTCCTTTTTTGTTACTGTATAATTAAGTTCAGCAGCAGTAAGATTTTTGTTGATATAATAAATAGCATAAGGCTTTCTTTCCTTCTCTTGGCCGAGGATAACGCCTATTGCTACATCTCATGCGTCCGTAGAGATATGAAAGGGTAGCTCCCAGTTGGGTCCACACAATACTGGTGCCGTCAAAACTAATTTCTTCAAATCTTTAAAGGCGATGTCACATTTATCAGACCATTTAAATTCAACATTTCCTATTAAAGCATACAAAGGTGCAGCAATTTGTGGATTTTTTTTTATGAACCTGTGATAGTAATTTGCATACCCTAGGAAGCTACGTACCTCTGTCTAAGTAGAGGGTGTAGGTAGTAGGAGAATTACCTGTATCTTTGTTGGATCTACCTGTATCCCAGCCACAGAAATGTAGTGTCCTAGGATTACGCCTTCTCTCATCATCATGTGACACTTGGTGTTACTTAAACATAGCCTAGTGGCGATGCATTATTCCAACACCTTCTCTAATGTTTGTAGTGCTTGGTCAAAGTTGTCCCCATACGGGGTAAAGTCATGCATGTAAACTTCAAGTCCGTCATTTATCAGATCAGCAAAAATATAGAGTATGGCCCTCTAAAATGTAGTTGGGGCATTGCATAAACCAAACGGTGACACTCTTTAAGAAAACGTACCCCATAAGTAGGTAAAAATGGTTTTGTCTTGGTCTTCAAGGGTGATTTGGATCTAATTATAGCCATTGAAGCCATAAAGAAAGGAAAAGAGTTGTTTTCATGCTAGTGTATCAAGGACTTGATCAATAAATGGAAGAGGGAAGTGATCATTTTGCATGGCTTTGTTTAATTCCTAATAATCCACATAGATACGCCACTTCTTGTTTTTCTTGGGAATGACTACAAGGGGAGAGACCCACTTAGTATCTGAAATGGGATCAATAAAATTCACGTCCAATAGCTTTTGTAGTTCTTCTTTTGCAATATCTTTGAGATGTGGATTTAGTCTCCATTGAGGTTGCCAGATAGGACGACCATCATTTTCGTTGTAGATATGATGTGTACATAATTTTGGGTCTATGCCCTTCATGTCTAGATAGTCCTAAGAAAAAGCCCCTTTATATTTTTACAAAACTTGAATGAGCTTTTGCTGTTGGTCACTATCAAGACTATCATTGATGTTTAAAATCTTGCCTGGTTCAATTTCAATAGGCTTGCTGTTATGAACGATAGTTGTCAGGATATGCTGATCATTAGTATCTTTCAAAGGGTCTTCCAAGGCTTCATTTTCAAGAGTAGCTTTTAACATTTGACATTTGACATTATTCATGGTGGCTGGATGATTAACAAAATTATTGATTACATTGTCTTCAATCTGATTCTTGAACTCAAGCGCCTCTTCTACTGTAAGTGGTGAATGAATACTTTCTTCCATGTAGGTTGGTGGTTGTTTATGTATTTTCACGATGGGCGGACTTGGTTTGGCAAGAGGATATAAAACAAGATTCTTTATAGCATCTCCCTTAGAAATCGTCATGATGCCCATACGACAACCTATATAAGCATCGGTTGTTTCCAACCAAGGTAGGCCCAAAATTAAAGGGTGTCCATCTAATCGAATTTTTGGGTTTATAACTAGAAATTCCACTAGGTAATCCCATGAATCAACGCAAACCATAATTTCCTGTAAAGTTCCCTCTGGTCTTACCATTGAATAGTCAACAAGTTCTAGCATGATGGTGGTTGGTTCCAGAGCTGTGATACCAAGTGTCTCTAAAGTTTCCGCAGTTAAGATGTTAATGGCTATGCCCAAGTCACCTAATGTGTTTGGAAAGGAGCAACCATATGTTTGGACTGTAACTATGGGATTCCCTAGATCCTCATATTTTATCGGTGTTTCCCCATGCAAAACTAAATCAGACAAGGCTCCTACAAAATGGATAGTTGGTGAAGCTTTTATTTTCCTCACAAGCTTTTTCGCACATAGTTCTTTAATCATTTTAGCATAAATAGGAATATCTTGGATGGCCTAGAGGAGAGGAATTTTAATGCATAGATTTTTAAGTTCCCCTAAGAGATCAAAGTCTGGATAAACAATTGGTTTAGGTATTTTTAATCTTTCAGGGAATGGGGGAGAAGTAATTATGAGTTTTCCAAGATCTTTCTATCCGACTGTGTCTTCTCCCTGTTTTATTTATGTTTTAGTCAAAGTCGAAGGTGTATTTACAGGTGATGTTTCTAACTCATTTGGTGGCTGGTCACTTTCTTCCTTAGGAGTGATAATGCATCCTGACCTCAGCCTAAGATCACTACATTCTTTTTGTTTGGTCTCAAGGTTTGAGTTCTCAACAATTTGTGTCAGCTGAACTGGTCTATTATTGGGGTTTGGATTTGGTTGAGATGGTATTTGGGGATGCAGAAGGGGCTAAGGATTTTGCTATAATGGATATGGGGCTGATAATGTAGGTTGAGGTTGAGGACCTATCCACATAGGAAAATTGGTTATCCCTAGAGGTCACTGCCAATTTAGAGACCAGTTCGAATTTTGTGAAGTAGAGGCATGCCACTGGGATGGGTATGTATTATTTTTCCAAAAAGGAATAGGAAAAATCATCCAACCATTATCTGGAAAGGACTGAGTTGGCCAAGGTGACATATGAAATAGTTGAGACTTCCAAGTTGAGAAAGGTGATTGACCTTGCCACGTTGTTCTAGAATTCTACTGCTAATTAAATGATGAAGAAGGAAGAACTAAGATGTGTCTTGTGACATACTTGTAGGTCAGCCTTCCCACTATTGACACTGGTTCATTAAGTATATTGGTTTTGTCTCTTCTTCTACTTCTTTAAAAACTTCTTTCATCCCTGGAAGTGATGTACACTGCTCAGTAGCATGGTCCTTGGTGCAGATAGCACATGTCTAGACCATGTCCAATGGACACTCTCGTTGACTGTGCTTCTTCTGGCAGCATGGGAAAAAAAGGGCCAAATTATGTTCTGCTAAGGATTGTTTCTGTTTAGCCTACAGGACATCCAACTGCATTGTAAGGGTTCCCAAGATGTCTGTCTTGAATTCCTTAGGATGTTACCGATTTCTACTCTTGTCACACTTCCACTAGGCGGTTTGATTCCTCTATTCATAGAATCTTAGCTTCCTGAACTAGTGCATGTGGTACCTCGCGAACACCTGATACACGATTGAACAATTTCATCATAATCCTCTTTAGAAATGTCTCCCTTCCCCCTCAAATTTAAAGTTTCTATCCATTCTTATTTCATTCCTTTTGTTAAGATGGCTTTCAGAACTCCTTTTGGTAATTGTACTGAAATTAGGGGATCTCTATAAATTGTACTGAAACCGTTCAACATATTCCTCTAGATTTTCATTATCCTTCACAGACATTTTAAAGATTTCATCTTTTAATTCCCTAGACCTATAGTAGTCTTGATATTTTGTGAGAAAATAAGTTTTCATGTCATCCCAAGAGTTAATAGTGCATCCACCCAAACCCATAAACCACCACAAAGCTACTCCTTTAAGGGTAGAAGGGAACAAATTCAGTTTCTGAGGGTTGGTGGTATAATTGTATCCTCTGCACAGGATGTCAAACTTGAATAAGAAGGCATCTGGATCCTCTGCGATCATCCCATGAAAGGTTGGGATGTTTTGCAAGGCAATAGCTTTCATCAGGGTGTTGGCTATTGGGTCAACTATGGGATATTCCAATGTCAAGGTTTGACCTTGAGGTGGTTGATTTGCCATTTGGTCGAAAATGTGCCAATATCCTTCAGGAAGTTCAAGGGATGTTATCTCAGTAAGTGGAGAATTTTCAATCCGAGGTGGTTTTATGGCACTGCTTAAATTTGGGATCACAGGTGATCCTAGTTCAGACAATTGTGGCTCTACCTCAGCAGCTCCAATGTTTTCTCCCTCTCCTTTTGTTTAAATTGCATGATTTTCCCTCTTGTGAAGGATCAAAATGTTAATTTTTGGTAACCTAAAATCTCTATTCAGATCCTCCTATTTGGCTATGAATCTCAGCTTAGGCTATAGATGGTGAGCCTGCTGCCTGAGGGATTATGGTATGGATTTTTCCATATATAGTCCGGGGTCCTACTAATGCCTTAGATTCAGATTTTTTTATGATTTCATCTATAAAATCCCTTGGGTTTTTTGGATTTGGGTGGGGGGTTTTGATCTTTTTCTACCTTTTTATTCTTAGCCATTCATAAAAACCCCTACTCCTATTTAACTTCTATGAATTTGCTGAAAAATGGGTTGTTGAGCAAGCACTTTACTTGCTCATTACGTAGGTTCTTACCTCCCATTTTTAATACCCAATTCTTTTACAACAAGAAAAATAAAAAGAAATCACTTTGAAACACTCTCCCCAGCAACGGTGCCAAAATGTTGGTGCACTAAGATGACTATAAAAACAAACCTTAATATATACATTAGTTATCAAACCAGGGTAAGTATGTTTATTTCAAGAGTGTTCAACATTGTCTACGCAAGTGAATTCAAAGGCTAATTCAGAATGAAATGATTTCGAATCGTTACAATAATTGATATCTAATTCTCGAAGTTCAATCCAAGACAAATCTGAAGGCAAACCTTAAATCATTTTCAAATCTATTTTAATCTATTGTGCAAAGAACCAAATCTGAATGCAAGTAAAAGGATGACTCTTAGCAGATTTACTAACTAGTATTGACAATAATTCATTCAACAAGAAGGAAAGCTACAACAAATAAACAACAAACAACTATTCAAGCTTTTAACTAAAAGCAATCAACTGTGAACTCAAGATCTCTAATAACACTACTTCAGAAGGAAAACCAATCAAATACTTAAACTAATCTGATAAATTTATCAAATATTAACACATAGATGTAAACAAAGCAAGATCTAGAATCTACTTTGAACGACAGAGGTAAATCAGAAGGATCAATGCTTCACAACAATCAAAATAATTCTAAATTCGTGAAATAATGAGAATAAATAATTGCAAAGGTAAAAAGAAATAAGTATGACACAAGAAAAGCAGTAAATCTCCTATCGACCGGGCCCGGAGTCTCCAAAATTCACTACCGAAAAACACTCAAAATGCGATTAAGTGAAACACAATATTTCTCATTAAATTCAACAATAAAGATACAACATCACCGTAGTGAGAATACTCTGTGTCAAAATGAAAGTTACAATCTCCCAATTCCTAGCTAGATGTTCTATTTCGCCTGTCAGCTTTATATAACCTATGAAAGACAAATGGATAGGGGCGAATTCTCAGGATTGGGGGATCCTGAGGATTTTGCAACTAACAATTAGATTTTATTACGAAATAAACTCAATTCCCCTGGTCTTCCGCTAATCTTCATGATCGAAACATTGTCCTTTTTCTTTTCTTGGTCATCCTTGTTCCATAATTTGAACAAAAATTGTTCAATTCATATTCCTGCATACAAAAGTAGTGAAAGTTAGCTTTCATGCCCAAAATTACACAATTCGTTAATAATTGATTTTATTTGGCTTCTACACTCATTTATTCTAAATTATTTTCTTAAATGAAGAGAAACATATAAAGATGAATGATTAATTAAGCTAATATGAGGATAAAACATACATTTTCTACTGCCCAACATCCCACATTCATGCTTGGAATATGGGATGGGGGTGATTGGATGAAAAAATTGCCTGGTTCAACTCAATATATGGTTGGGTAGTATGTGAAAGTCCCTAACTTGGTTGGATTTTTCATATGTTAATAAGATCTCTCTTCCTATTGTGTTTCATAAGTACTTGTGCTTGTTATTATGTGGCTTTGATGGTTGTTCTATCATGGTTATTATTTTGGTTATATGCAGGTTATCATCATGGTTTCATAACCTGTTCTAGTTATGACTCATGACATGTTTTCATTAGGTGAGGAATTGTTATTGAATGCATGAACTAACAAATGTTATTTCAGCTATTATGAGATGGCATTGGTACTTCTTGATGATTCTCAGATAAGTATCATAGCTCTATGTTAAGGTATGCATTCATGACCTATAGATTACATGTTCTCAATATGTTTGATGAAATTACTCTCATGGTTAGGCCTAGACATGTCAAATATTTGATCAAGTTTTGTAGGAATGGATTTTTCTTGATGTGAATTATCATTTTGGAAAGTCTCACTAAGTTCTGGGTAGTGGTCTGGAGGATGACTTGGAATTTAGGCTCAAAACTTAGGAACACACCCTCTGAACTAAATAATTTGGGGCACAACCACACCCTTGTAGGCTTTTTCATGTGGTTGGAGGCCCTCAACCGCATGGAGACCTTGTCATGCATGTGCTTATGGGTCCAAGTCACTAATAGGGCATTCCAGCTCAAGTTCTGGGAACTGGGAGTGGTTTTTTAGCTCCTCGGTGTCTTGTAGCTCCTTAGGAGGCTGAGTAAGTTTTAGTTTGTCAACTCCACTTCCTTAACTATACTTAGGAATTTGGGTCAAATAATAGTAGCCCTCATCTCATGATTACCCCATCAAGAAGGTGAGAGTGGGTAAATTTAGGAGTTGAGATTACAGATTGGTATTAGAGCATGGTTTAATACTTGGATTAGATGGGAAAAATATGTTTTTCATGCATGTATGTAGGTGTCTATGTGATTTTTATGTATGTCATTTTTGGATATGGAGCCCAATTATATTCCTGATTTAGAGGTATTTCTTCAGCTGTGTTTGGATCCCAATTCCCAAAGGGGGGGGATGGGGGGGACTTCCCCCCCACTATTGCTTCCAGGGGGGTCCGAGGGGACGACTGCATGTTCTGAGCCCCCCTGGCTAGGGATCAGGGGAAGAGCCCCTGAATCTAAAGGTAAATGAAATTACCTTGTAAAATATTGTAATTTCATAGTCAATATGGGCCATTCATTAGGTTGATGATCTGATGGTAGAAGTTTTATTTAATTTAGGTTTTTCCCCCTAGAATTCAACCCATCAATTTATATGAGGGAATTGTATTGTGTATTTGTATTATTACTCTGAGCGAGAAAGAGAGAGGAGACTGTGTAAGATAAAAGAGGTAATTATAGCGGTTTTGTTATAGGTTGTATCTCTTTATTTCGTTGGATAATATAAAAGGGAGCACTGGTTGTTTCTCCATGGAAGTATCCCAAATTGGGTGAACCCTGTATTTTTGTGTCTCTCTTGTTTTATGTGTTTTTTTATTTGTGTTTCAACAATATTTTGTGTATTTCATTGCTCTGTTAATTAATTTCTAGCATGCAATATCATGGTTATGATTGTCATGCATGAGGTTATCATATGCATTTGGTGTTGTCATGCATGATGTCAATATATTGATAGGATTATGTATATATCCATGTATCATGCTAACTTGGACTAATTTTGCAGAAAAAATAGCCTCCTCTAAACTTCATTGACGCATGTTGTTTATGTTTATATTTTGTCATCTAACATGGTATGTTTGTAGGAAGAAGACGATCAAAGATGACTAGAAAAATGGTGGATTACAATTCATGAGACTCACCTTACATATTAGATGAGCAGCTAATAAATGAGTACTCTCCAGACATAGCAGATCCCTTGAGAATTTTAAAGGCAGAGATCAAAAGTTGTAAGGCAGACAATGACATAATCATTCATTCGCAAGAAATACTTTCTAGGGCAAAGAAAAAACAAGCAGAGGTCAATGCAGTTATCCTTCAAAGTTTTTCACACTTCTAAAGATGGTGAAAGACATGGATGAGTTATGGATAGGAGGATAGGACTAATGGGGTATATAGTAGCAGGTCTCCTGGTAGGAGTAGGTCAGACATGGATGACATAGTCAGAGATGGCAGGTTCTTGGATGTGCCTAATAAGATAGTTACTAGATATGGGTTCTACTCTAGTTCTAGTTCAGGTAGGTATCATGGTCACCATCACTATCATCCTTACAGGAGAAGTGAGAGGGGATACTTGTCTTATGAGTTCAAGAAAGCCAAGTCACCTACATTCGATAGAGATTTTAACAAATAGGAAGATGCATAGGCATGGTTACTTGGGATGAAGAAGTTATTTTAGGTAGATGAATGTACAAAGAATATGAAGGCTATGAGATTTATTTTCAGCCTAAAAGGGAAATCAGATATCTAGTGGGAATATGTGAAGTGTGTTAGAGACATCAGGAAAGAGGAGTTCAATTGGCATGAATTCAAGAGACTCTTCAGGAAGAAGTATTTGTGAGAGAGGTACTGCGACAGTAAGCCCAAGGATTTTTATGAGCTAAATATGGGATTGATGACATATGAGGACTACCCAACTAAGTTCCTAGAGTTTTTGATGTATGTTTCGTATATTAAGGATGGGAAAACAAAATTTTAGTGATTTATCAATGGAATACCATTAGCATTTAAGGATCAGATTGAGTGTGATGAGCCTCGGTCATTGGAGGAAGTCATTGGGAAGTTGAAGCATTGTTATGAGAAATTGAAGTGTAAGACTGAGTCTAAGAAGGTTTAGAAAGGGAATCACAAGACTAAAGGTAAATGTCCATTGAAGCAAGAAATACCTCAAGATGCAGGTGAGAAAGAGACAATTTCTC
This sequence comes from Pinus tabuliformis, assembly GCA_031772625.1. NCBI lineage: Eukaryota > Viridiplantae > Streptophyta > Pinopsida > Pinales > Pinaceae > Pinus > Pinus tabuliformis. The sequence continues at coordinate 83,839,591 of CM062805.1, read as the reverse complement.
CTTACAATAATTTTAAAGCAGTTGAGAAGGGACATGGACCTCAGCCAGGAGAGCAACAAAATAGAGGTAGTGGGCCATTATAGTGTTGGATATGTGAAAAGGATCATCGCAAGAAGGATTGTCTATTGTATCATGGTGGTAGGCCTCAGATCTACACTTCTCTAGAGGTACAATTAGTTAGGGGATGTTGGACATAGGATTCCTTGGATCTATGTAGAATTTGATAACAAGTAGGTAGATCACCAGGCATCTATTATTGAGACGGATGGTAAGATTTGTGATTAAGTTGTTTCTATTTTGATTGACCCTGGATCTAATTATTGCTATGTTAATCCTGACTTGGTGGATAAGTGTGGTTTGAGAAAATAAGTGCATGAAGAGCCCTGGTTGGTGCATTTGGCTACAGGTAATAAGAAAAGAGTTCATCATTGGGTAAGAGCTTCTGCATTTGAGTTGAATGGTATGCCTACATCAATGCATCTAAATGTGCTTTCGTTGGGTTCATACAATATGCTTCTAGGTATGGATTGGTTTTATATTTAGAGGACCAAGGTGGATTGCTATAAGAATAATATTTAGTTCTTGGATGATGATGGAGAGAAGAAAATCTTACAGTGTAATAAGAAGTCTACATCAGTGATGTTGGAAATAATACTGAGAGGGGGGGTGAATCAGTATTATCTAGCAATTTAACAAATCTTCCTTATTTGATCTTTTGAATTATTCTTGCATATCAGTACCATAAAATAATGAGCATGAACAAAGAAAATAGACAGTCACACCAAAGAACACAAGATGTAAGGTGGAAACCCAATGTGGGAGAAAACCACCTGCTGCAATATGTCTCTATCTTCTTTCAATTTAGAAACTTCTTTTACAATGATTTTGTACTGGTGCAGTCCTTTACCAGTACGCAGGCTGCAACCTGCAGAGAGCTACAACTCTCTCTCTTTCTCGTTTTCAAGTCTACTCCTGGAAGGGAGCTACAACCCCCTACTTCTTTTCATAAAGCATCAGATGATCAACAAGTACATAACAGATATAGACCACTACAGATATCAGATCAGCAATAACAGAACTAACCCAGAACACCTTATCAACAGAGAAATTCAATCAACAGAACATCTTAAAACAGAGACGCCGTTTTTCCTTCTATGGCCTGCGACCAGACGCAGTAAACCTTCTACTACTCTGCTTCCACACGCAGATATCCTTCCGCTGCACTGCGTGCCCACGCACTGTTCCTTTAACTGTTCTGCGTTCTGTTGCTTCAGGGACGCACCCAAAGATACTATCGCGCCGCGTCTTTTGCTACAGAGACGCACCTGAACACACTATCGCGCCGCGTCTTTTGCTTCAGAGACGCACCTGAACCTTGATTGCTCTGCGTCCCCACGCAGATCTAAAGTCACTGAGCTGCGTCCCAGATGCACCTGAACTTCGTCTGCCCTGCGTCCCCACGCAGATCTCTAGACTCTGCACTGCGTCCCGGCGCGCTTTTCTTCCACTGAACCTGCGTCCCTTCAGATATAAATGATATGAAGACTTCAGGACTAACCCAAACAGTCAGATCTACAGATCTGATCATGCGCCATAGAGAGCACAATCCATTAGAAGATTCGCCCTCTTAGATCTGGACTAGATCTCACCAAATAAGATATTCAACCAAAGACCATGCACAATCCAAATGAACTCCTTTGCTTTATATAGGCAAGCTCCTCCCCAAAACATGGAACAATACCACGAGCCGACACCATAGAAACACAAAACCGTCGGCTAGATACCACACAAGAAACCCCCACATGCTTTTTCTCTGCCTTAAAATGTGTGCACTGGGTGGACGCACCCCCTGAACGGCTGGCCAGCATCGCTGGACGCGGACCCTGCATGGTGTACCTGCGGGTACGCACCTCCTGAACTGGTTTCCTGCGTCCTTCTTAATTTTCAACAAACTGAGAGCCTTGCCACTGGAGTTGCCATCAAGTACAACATCTGTAACATACAGTCATACCAGAAAACATAATGCCAACAATCTCCCCCTTTAGACTTGATGGCAACCTTACAAACTTCAGCTTCATTCTCCCCCTTTGACATCAAGGGCAAAGGGTATGCTCCCCCTAAGCTCATGCTCCTCCAGATCTGCAACAAATAACCAGAGATCCACCATGAAAGAGATAGAGACATATTGCAGCTATTTCCAAGATCTCCTTCTCCATAATGCCAACAATGCATTATGTGCTCCCCCTGAGCCTGTACCACCAATAAGAAGATGTTCAACAATAAGATGATGCATCAACAACCCCCAGCTTTTGCCTGAGGTATTCAAACGTGTCCCTGGGCAATGGTTTGGTGAGAATATCAGCAACTTGTTCCTTGGAAGGAACATACTCTAACTTGACTTTCTGTTCAAGCACTTGTTCTCGGAGAAAATGGTACTTGATTGGTATGTGCTTGGTTTTTGAATGCATAATAGGGTTCTTTGAGATGCTGATTGCACTTGTATTATCACATAAGATGGGGATTGGTGGTGTACAAGTGATTTGAAAATCCTGAAAAGTTTGCATCATCCAAAGAAGTTGGGTGCAACAAGATGCAGCAGCGACATATTCCGCTTCAGCTGTAGACAAGGCGATCGAACTCTGTTTCTTGCTGAACCAAGATACCAGTCTGGAACCCATAAAGAATGCACCACCACTTGTGCTTTTCCTGTCATCCACGCTTCCGGCCCAATCTGCATCTGTATAAGCATGAAGAGTAAGATCTGTATCTCTAGGATACCATAAGCCATAATTTTGAGTCCCTTGAAGATATTTGAAGATTCTCTTTACTGCCTGAAGATGAGTCTCCTTCGGATTTGCCTGAAATCTTCCAACTATTCCAACTGCATGCATGATGTCCGGTCGGGTACCTGTCAAATATAGTAAACTTCCAATCATAGATCTGTAGGTTGGTTGATGTACTGCTGCAGATTCATCATTTGCACTGAGACTACATCCTGTGACCATGGGTGTACATACTGGTTTTGCATCTTCCATGCCATATTTCTTCAAAATCTGTTTGAGATACTTGGTTTGAGATAAAAAGATTCCTCCTTCCTTTTGTTGGATTTGCAAACCAAGGAAATATGTCAGTTCTCCTAGCAAGGACATTTCAAATTATTTCTGCATGACCGAGGCAAAACTTTGACTCATAGCTTCTTCATTGCTGCCAAAAATAATGTCATCTACATACACAACAAGTATTAGCAATTTGTCATTTTCAACTTTTATATACAGATTGCTATCTGCTGAACCTTTTGAAAAACCTTGTTGATGAAGATATTTGTCCAACCGGTAGTACCAAGCCCTTGGAGCTTGTTTGAGACCATAGAGAGCCTTTTTCAATCGGCATACAAGATTTGGATCATTTCCAAGAATGAACCCATCTGGCTGTTCAATGTACACTTCTTCTTCCAAGTCTCCATTCAGAAAGGCTGATTTCACATCCATTTGAAATACTTTGAAGTTTTGAAAACTTGAGAGAGCAAGGAACATTCGGATGGCCTCAAGTCTTGCAACAGGAGCAAAAGTTTCTTCAAAGTCTATTCCTTCTTGCTGCGCATACCCTTTACAAACAAGTCTGGCTTTGTTTCTAATTACTTCTCCATTTTCATTCAATTTATTTTTGAAGACCCATTTTGTTCCGATAACATTCTTATCCTTTGGTCTAGGAACCAGCTCCCAAGTGTTGTTCTTTTCGATTTGCTCAAGTTCTTCATCCATTGCTTTGACCCAACATTCATCTTTGCATGCTTCTTTCACATTTTGTGGTTCAGTAGAGGATAGTAATGCCAAATAGCTTGAGGCTTCTGCAACTGTTCTTCTTGTTTGTACACCTGCTTCTTTCTGCCCCACAATATGAGATTCTGGATGATTCTTCTGAACATATCTGGATGGAGTTTTCTCTTCTATTCTTGTCTGCTCCTCTGGTTCTTCTTGAGGTTCTTCTTCTTCATCATTCTGTCTTTGAGGGTAGCCTTCATCTTCTTCGATATCTTCCCGATGTACTTGCCTAGGAATGTATCCCTTCTCATCAACCACCACATCAATGCTGTCAACAATTCTGCCAAGTCTTTTATTGTAGCACTTGTATGCTTTGCTATGTGGAGAGTAACCAAGAAGAATGCCTTCATCTGCTCTAGGTTCAAGTTTGCCAAGCTGCTCATCAGTATTCTTGATATAGCATTTGCTCCCAAAGATTTTGAAGTGCTTTACCGAAGGAGTTTTACCACTCCAGAGCTCATGAGGAGTTTGAGTGCTGTTCACCCGGACATTTGTCTTGTTGAGAATAATAACCGCAGCATGTGCAGCTTCACCCCAGAAAGTTGTGAGAGTTCCTGATTCATCAAACATAGCACGAGCCATTTGTTGGATTGTTCTATTCATTCTTTCAACAACTCCATTTTGCTGAGGAGTTCTAGCTGTAGAGAATTCTCTCCTTATGCCATGTTCATCACAGAAATCGAAAAATTCATTTGAAGTAAATTCCCCACCTCTGTCGGATCTGAGGCACTTAATTTTGTGACCTGATTCATTTTCAACCAAGGCTTTGAAGGATTTGAATTTTTCGAAAGCTTCATCTTTGTGCTTCATAAGTCCTAACCAGACAAACCTGGAGAAATCGTCAATAAATAATATCAAGTATTCCTCTCCTCTAGGTGTTCTTTTCCTGAATGGACCACATGTATCTGTATGTACTAGCTCAAGAGGCATGCTAGCTGATCCTTCCTTCTCTGGAAAGTTAGTCCTGGTTTGTTTTCCAAACTGACATGATCTGCATATGGTGTTGTCAGGAATTTTGATATCTGGAAGATCGCGAACTGCCTGATATTTGCATGCTTTCCTTATTTGTGAGAAGCTTAGATGTCCCAACCTTCGATGCCATAACCAGTGCTCTTCATCCTTGCTCAGATAGCATTGTTGTTGTCCTTCTTCAAATATGTACAGATTATTTGGAGTTCTTTTGCCTTTGAGTACTGTTTTACCTGTATCAAGATCACGAACAAGACATCCATTCGATCTGAAAATAACCTCGGTTCTTTGATCACACATCTGGCTGACACTTAGAAGATTATGCTTCAATCCATCAACATACAAAACATTTCCAGCCTTGAACTTTTCTTTTAAAGGAGCAATCCCTTTTCCTTTTATAGTTGCAAGAGTATCATTTCCAAAAGAAACTTTCTTTCCCTTTTCTAAAGTAGAATAAGATTCAAGTTTTTCTTTATCACCTGTCATATGTTTTGAACATCCACTGTCAATGTACCATAGATTTTCCTGTCCTTCTGCATAAAATGCTATCCCACATCTTTCTGTTTGAGGTTCCTTTATTCTCCATGTTTTGGTGCTTGTGGCTTGTTCCTTTTTCCGCTCTTGTTCCTTTTTCTCCTGAAACCTGCTCCTGCATTCAGAGTCTTCATGACCAAAATTATTGCAAATAGAACATTCAACTTCATTTTCAAGAGCAGAAAAGTTGTTATAGGTCCTTTTTGTAATCCCTGTCATACTTCTTTGTTTTTGAGCCTCCCTAGTCATGATTGTTTTATATGCAACACATTGAGCTGCTTTGTGACCAAAGTTATGGCAAGAAAAGCATTGTCCATTGAAGAAGCTTCTGCGGTTATTGAATCTACCAGCCAATTGATTGTAATTTCTATTTTCATCTATTCTTGAACCAAACTGAGAAGATTTTACCTGTGGCTGGTTGTAGCTTTTGTTCACCCTTAAGATGGATTGCCCCTAATAGTTTTTGTTTGTAATTCGTCCCTGCTTTACCTGATTATCTTCATTGTTCTTCTGCTCATTTCTTCTTGCTGCATCAAGATAACTTCTTGAGGTGGATGCTTGAGAGGTTTCTCCATTATAGCCCAAACCTGTCTTGTTTAGAGGAGACCGCTGCACATTGATAATCTCATCCAAAGTTTCAGATCCTTTGACAAACTTAAGATTAATAGCTTTTGTTTTCTCAATTTCTTTTCTGAGACCAACAATTTCACCTTCTAGTTTTTCAAGATGTTTTTCCTTTTCATCAATTTGAAATTGTAGAGTATCAATGATCACATTCTTTTCTTCTATACATCTCTTGAGTCTAGTAATTTCATCATAGAGATTATCCACATCTACAGCATCCTTATAATCATCATCTTCAAATGCCATTAACAGCTTATATTTATTACCTTGTTCATCTTCATCACTGTTTGATAAGCCATCACTATCTTCATGGGTGTAGTAGCTTTTCTTATTTGTACTTTGTTTCTTATTCCATCTAGCAGGTTCCTTTCCTTTATCCTTATAAGGACATTTTGCAGCATAATGACCTACTCTTCCACAAGCAAAGCATTTAAAAGGTAGCTTACCTCTGAACCTTCCAGAACCCCTTTGAAGATTTCTGACAAAGTTTGATTCTTCTTCCTCTTCTTCTGGAACATGGCTTGCTTCATAGTAATCTTCTTTGCCTGATGCCTTAAAAGCAGCTTCCCTTCTGTCTGATGGACCTCCCTTTCTCATTTCATAAGCAGTTAGAATTCCATGTAGCTGAGACATAGTGAGAACACGGAGATTTTCCTTTTCTTCCATTGCAGATACTTTAGATTCAAACTTGGGGGATAATGATCTTAGAATCTTTTCAACTACTATAGCCTCTTTTATTTCTTCACCCAAATTTTTCATACAATTAACAATCTCATCTACCCGAAGAAAATAATTAGCCACACTTTCATCATTATACATCTTGAGAGTCTCATATTGAATCCTGAGAGTTTGAAGTTTAGCTCGTTTTACCTGTTCATCTCCTTCATAGCTCGTGACCATTTTGTCCCATATCTCTTTTGCTGATTTGAAGTGCATTACCTTCATGAATTCTGTTTGGGATATACTTCCTAATAGAGTACTGACTGCTTTTGCATTTGTTTCATACTTCTTTTTCTCAGCTGGATCTGTAGGAGTAGCTGAAGGAAAAGCATAGCCTGTTTCTACAATGTCCCAAACTTCTGTACCAAGAGATTGAAGATATGCAGTAACTCTTACCTTCCAATAATTGAAGTTTGTCCCATCAAAAATCGGTGGCCTGATTGATGCTTCTCTCTCATAGTTGCTCATGATGAACGATCTACCTTCAAGCGATCAAGCTTCTCTGAAGGACCTGCTCTGATACCAATTGTTGGAAATAATACTGAGAGGGGGGGTGAATCAGTATTATCTAGCAATTTAACAAATCTTCCTTATTTGATCTTTTGAATTATTCTTGCATATCAGTACCATAAAATAATGAGCATGAACAAAGAAAATAGACAGTCACACCAAAGAACACAAGATGTAAGGTGGAAACCCAATGTGGGAGAAAACCACCTGCTGCAATATGTCTCTATCTTCTTTCAATTTAGAAACTTCTTTTACAATGATTTTGTACTGGTGCAGTCCTTTACCAGTACACAGGCTGCAACCTGTAGAGAGCTACAACTCTCTCTCTTTCTCATTTTCAAGTCTACTCCTGGAAGGGAGCTACAACCCCCTACTTCTTTTCATAAAGCATCAGATGATCAACAAGTACATAACAGATATAGACCACTACAAATATCAGATCAGCAATAACAGAACTAACCCAGAACACCTTATCAACAGAGAAATTCAATCAACAGAACATCTTAAAACAGAGACGCCGTTTTTCCTTCTGTGGCCTGTGACCAGACGCAGTAAACCTTCTGCTACTCTGCATCCACACGCAGATATCCTTCCGCTGCACTGCGTGCCCACGCACTGTTCCTTTAACTGTTCTGCGTTCTGTTGCTTCAGGGACGCACCCAAAGATACTATCGCGCCGCGTCTTTTGCTACAGAGATGCACCTGAACACACTATCGCGTCGCGTCTTTTGCTTCAGAGACGCACCTGAACCTTGATTGCTCTGCGTCCCCACGCAGATCTACAGTCACTGAGTTGCGTCCCAGACGCACCTGAACTTCGTCTGCCCTGCGTCCCCACGCAGATCTCCAGACTCTGCACTGCGTCCCGGCACGCGTTTCTTCCACTGAACCTGCGTCCCTTCAGATATAAATGATATGAAGACTTCAGGACTAACCCAAACAGTCAGATCTACAGATCTGATCATGCGCCATAGAGATCACAGTCCATTAGAAGATTCGCCCTCTTAGATCTGGACTAGATCTCACCAAATAAGATATTCAACCAAAGACCATGCACAATCCAAATGAACTCCTTTGCTTTATATAGGCAAGCTCCTCCCCAAAACATGGAACAATACCACGAGCCGACACCATAGAAACACAAAACCGTCGGCTAGATACCACACAAGAAACCCCCACATGCTTTTTCTCTGCCTTGAAATGTGTGCACTGGGTGGACGCACCCCCTGAACGGCTGGCCAGCGTCGCTGGACGCAGACCCTGCATGGTGTACCTGCGGGTACGCACCTCCTGAACTGGTTTCCTACGTCCTTCTTAATTTTCAACAAACTGAGAGCCTTGCCACTGGAGTTGCCATCAAGTACAACATCTGTAACATACAGTCATACCAGAAAACATAATGCCAACAAGTGAGAATGGTTACAGCTATGTAGGAAAATTACAGTTGTAGGAAATAGTGCATATTGTTTGTAGTGCATGTTTATAGTTATAAAGGTAATGATGTTGAGGATATGAAGACTTGAAGAGGTATATGGTTTTACAATAGTTTTGGGATGTATTTCTAGCATATATTTCAAAGTTTCCTCCTTACAGGGAAGCAAAATTTTCTATTTAGTTAGTACCAGGGGCAACACTAGCATCAAAGGCACCTTACAGGATGCGCACTCTAGAGCTAGTGGATTTGAAGGAAATGCTTGACAAGGTATACAATAGGCCAATTATATCTCCTTGGGGTGCACCAATATTATTCGTAAAGAAGAAGGATGATACTCTTAGATTGTGTATTGATTACAAGTAGTTGAACAAGGTAACCATGAAGAACAGGTATCTGATGTCGAGGATCAATGACTTGTTTGATCAATTGAAAGGAGAAGCATTGTTCTCAAATATTGATTTGAGATCAGGATATCATCAGGTACACATAAAAGAAAAGGACATCTACAATACAACTTTTTGGACGAAGTATGGGAATTATGAGCTTGTTTTAGTTCCTTTTGTTCTAACTAATGCTCCATCTACTTTCATGTGATTGAAGAACAGTGTGTTGCATCCTTATCTAGAAAATTTTGTGATTGTATCCATTAATGATATATTGATATATTATAAGAATGAGGAAGATCATGTCTAACACTTAGTAGCAATATTGATATTTCTAAGAGAGCATCAATTTAATGTCAATCTTAGTAAGTTCATTTTATTTTAGACAGACGTACATTACTTGGGACATATTGTTTCCAAGGAAGGCATAGTAGTGGATCCAAAAAAGATAATAGTTATCAAGGAATGGGTAGCTCATAGGAATATGGATGAGGTCAACTCATTCATGGGGTTAGCAGGTTAATATAAGAGGCTCATCAGGAACTTCTCACATATTTCCTATCCTATTACATCATTGTAGAGGAAAGGAAATAAACTTGAATGGACAAAGGAATGTGCAACAAGTTTCGAGCAATTGAAGCAGTTACTTACAAATTCTCCAGTTTTAAATATTGCAGATCCATATAAAGAGTTTTTAGTGTGTACACATGCTTACAAGAGAGGACTTGGTGGAATATTGATGGAGGAGGGATAGGTAGTATGCTATGAGTCAAGGAAATTGAATGAGCATGAGCAAAGCTATGTGACTCATGATCTCGAGTTGGAAATGATCATTCATGCATTGAAGATGTGAAGGCATTATCTTCTTGGAAGGAGCTTTTTATTGATGAGTGATCATAGTGGCCTGAGATACTTTTTTGATAAACCTAATCTTAATGTCAGTCAAGCTAGGTGGCTAGCTATGCTCAATGAGTTTGACTTTGAGATCAAGTACATTAAGGGTAAGGAGAACAAACTTGCAGATGTTCTTAGAAGAAGAGTGCAAGTGAATCACATAGCAACTATGAGTTCATATGGGATAGATTTATAGGATCATATCTTACATGTAGGAAAATAGGATGACAAGTACCAATAGCTTAGGCACAGGTTACAATAGTAGATTACGGGTGATAAATTTGTGGATTATAATCTCACGCAAATGATTTGGTAAGATTTAGGGACATGATCTATGTGTCAGACTATAGTGAGTTCGAGAATATTATCTTGTGGGAATCTAATGTCAAGTTGTATTTATGTCATTTGAGATATTAGAAGACATTGGCAGCTATGAATAAGTTCTACTATTGGTAGAATATGAAGAAGGAAGTGGTTTAGTTTGTGGCTAGATGTTTGAATTATCAATAAGTAAAAGTAGAGCGTAAGTATCCAGTTGTTTTATTGCATCCAATTCCAATTCCATAGTGGAAATGGGAGGTAATTTCCATGGAATTCATTATAGTTTTGTCAAGGACATATATACAACATGATTGCATCATGGTTTTTGTTGATAGGTTGACCAACGTAGCTCACTTTATTCTACTAAAGTATACTAATTCATATAGTGAGGTAGCACATGGTCATCAGGGAGATAGTGAGATTGCATGGTATTCCTTAGATTATATGTGATAGAGAACCCAAGTTCACTTAAATTTTTTGGAAGGAGTTTACTTGCAAGCTTAGGTGCAAAGTTTGCCTTTAGAATAACTTATCAACCATATACATATGGACAGATAGAGAAGGTCAACAAGATTCTAGAGGACATGTTGAGAATGTTTGTTATGCACCAACAGAGGAGGTGGGAGGAGTATCTTCCACTGGTTGGTTTTTATAAAAACAATGGGTATTAGAAGTCACTGAGTATGAGTCTGTTTGAGGCACTTTATGGGTGGAGTTGTAATACTCCGATCAGCTAGAGTAATCCAGTGAACATGTTACTGATAGAACAAGACATGTTGGTAGAGATGGAATAGGAAATGTAGGTTACTAAGAGGAATCTGAAGGCATCATAGGATAGAAAGAAGGGTTATGAATATCAATACAAGGTATTTAACGAGTTTCAAGTTGGGGAGCATGTGTACTTTCGCATCAAGCCTAAGAAGAGCTCCTTGAGAATTGGGTCATGTGCTAAGTTGGAACCTCAATATTTATGGCCTTTCAAGATCCTTGATATGATTGGACCAGTGGCCTACAGACTTGCATTTCTGCCAACACTGAAATTCCATGATGTTTTCCACTTTTCGATGTTTTCTCATGCTTCAGAAGATACATGGGAGATCATTAATCAAATGTAGGTTGTGTATTCTTCATTGTTTGCGCAGTTGAGGAAAATGAGGTTTATTATATGTACATATATATGTATGTTTGTTATTGTTATACCACAATGAGCTATGTTATAAAGCTCCAATAAGAGGTATGGATGTCATGTTGTCATGTTTGCCATGTTGGTTTCTCTTTTCAGTAGGTTTTCGATTATAATTACTGCATCAAACTAAATTATAAAACTCCATAGGAAGTATGTTTTGGTTTTCAGTGGTCTTGTTGGTTATAGGTGTGTTGACGGTGTTGGACCCGCCAACATTCAGGGGATCTCCTCAGTATGAAGTCCCAACTAGACCTCACACAGTTTGGTGTAGGAATCCCATCTGGTACGATGGCTGGGTTGCCATTATCTTAGGGATTTTCCTTAGCTCTTGTTGTTCAACACATGAGAGTGTTATGCTTATAACTTCAAGAAGACGAGGTGAAATGTAACTCTGTGTCTGGTTTCTCTTATTGTCAAAAGGAGGGGAGGTAAAGTGAGCCTCTTGATGAGAGGGAATAGTCCCAACACAAGAAGAAACACACACAAACAACAACAAGGGTCTATCCAGCATCCATCAAAATAGTCCACAGTGGATATGACAGTTGTGAAAACCAAAGTTCAAGGGAAAACATGTACACTTTCCAATGGAAGAGTCCACACAGGGGTGACGGTTGTTAAAACAAATAAAACATAAATATTGTCTCTCCAATGTTTGGCGGAGTAGTCCACATGGACGGGACAACAATGATAAACAATGCAACACATCTTCAACAATATGAGTACTAAAATAACCAAAGTAGTTCAACTATATTAGCACAGGTTAAGAAAACATGCATTACAAATGTTTAAAGAATAGTCTTATAAACAGATAAAAAACATGCGTGAAAACATGCTGGCCTGAGATAGGTTTCTGAGTTAAGCAAAACATCCAAGATACATTTGTACACCATACATCACTAGTCCAAGTAGTGGGACATTGGAGCCACTCCTCACTCCTCAAAGAACAGACTATAGACTCTCAAGGCTATGTGGGAGGATCCAAGGTGAAGAGTCCTTTTCTCATACAATGAGGGGGTATATATAGACAAGGGGGTATAACTGAACCTTGTGACTCTTCAACTTCCCTCATGACTGTTTCACTTCCTATGACTTTTCGACTTTGCATGACTCTTTGACTTCATATGTGGGTCTTGGACTTCAACTTTACATTACATTGATTACAACAAGTATAGCCCATAGTAGTGATGTGGCTGAGACAACTCATGATGCAACTTGACATGACATTGTTGACATGTAATGGCTAATTGTGGTGTCTGTGTCATGATGTTGTGTTGTTGAGTGATGGTACACTCTCGGTGTAATATGTCTTCACCTCCACATGGAAAAGTGTGTAGGGTTTTCGATGGTCTTGGTCTTTGCTTGATGGTGCATATGAATGTGTCGCTTTCACTCACTTGCTCGATGTGCATCATGTGTTCATTCAACCGTGAGAAAGTCTTATAGGATTTGCCTTTTTTCCATCCCATTCATCATCGAACCATGTTTCATTGGTGTACCTATTCCTGCAATCACTCATGACGAGACAACAACAAATCCAAAAATATACTAGTTTATCATGATGCATTGTTTTCCATTTCGGTGCAGGTGATGAAGAGAAAGACAAGGGACTGAAACTGCACAGAGCACAACTCCGGTCGGGATGCGAGGCTCTGGAGCATTATTGGGAAGCATTGCATAGATGATAGTGGAAGACATATTTCTGAAATCTGGGACAGTAATGACATATGTGGGGAAAAACCCAACTGGGAGGAATAATTGCACAGTTTCTGGGAGGAATGAGAGGCCGGGTGTTAGGGAGCTTCTAGGCCAATATGCACAATTTTTAAGGGGAACATTAGGCAGGTCATTTAGCTGGGATCTACGTAAATTCTCCAGGGAAGAGAGTGTGGCTGCAGGAAACACTCGTAGAAAAATCTGAGCAGTTTTCCAGAAGAGGAAAAGATTGGACTGTAGGAGATGCTAGTTAAAATTGCACAATCTTGAGAGATAGTCCAATCCTATACAGTTATGCACAATTTCTAGGCTGATTGCAGAGTGAGGAAGAAGAGCTGGTGGTAGCCAGATCTACGTAGTTTTTTGAGTGAGCAAAGTAGGTCAGTAAGGAAGCCTCCCTAATAGTTTTGTGCATTTTCTGGGTTGTTTGTAGAGCGAGGAAGAAGGATTGGTGCAGGATAACTCTATGAAATTATTGGGCTAGTTGCAGAGTAGGCTAGTAGGGAATCCTACCTAGCAGATCTGCACAATCTTTTGGGACAGTGCAGTGAAAGGCAGCAAATGCATGTCCCACATGTCTTTGAAGTTTTTGTAGGCAGTGCAAGGAAGCTAGGGTGGACAAGTTTTTGTGCAATTTTGGAGATCTATACAACCCTCGATCACAGCTCAAGTCACTTTTTCTGGTTGACTAGAGGGAGGATTAATGGGAGATCCTATAGGAAGCGCAGACTAGATTGGGTTCTAGGATAGCTTTTGCGCAGTTCTGGGAGTTAGTCAACTATCTCATCTCCAAAATTGGGTAGTGTTGGCCGCCCGGAGGACAGTCTCAAGCTCTGCGTAGTTCTGGGCAGTAGTGCAAGGTCAATGAGATCGAGTTTTGTTGATGGAGGGTTGTCCGATCGACAATTTTTTTAGGAAAACTCACTAAGTGTGAAAGAATGTGTACTTGTGCATACATGACAATGTGATCACACACTTAGCATGACTCGATGACAAGACACCTCAAACCAACAAGACAACATTTTCTTAGTGAAACTAACTCAAGGGTTTAGAGCGACAAGTGCGACACTTGAGATATGTTTTCGAATGACCATGATGACACTTGTGCAACACTATTTACACCTTCGTGTGTGAGTGTGACCGATGTCGACAGAGCAAAAAAAGCTCATGCGCATAAAGACAAACCTTCAAAATTACCAGAACTGGGTCGCAAGCATGACATAGAAATCGACATGCCAAAGACGACAATTGTTCAAACAAGTGAGAAGTGTTGGGCATGGAATCCCCCCACAGCAGGTTTTGGGGCTCAAAGCCCAATTTTTGGTCAAATGTTTTGTAAGACTCTGCGAATTGTGAGCGCAGAGCGCGAAGTAGAGGTTAAGTTAGAGGGTTGTTTGCCCTAAACTAATGTAATGTAATGTAATGTAAAGTCATGTCTACCTACCCATGGTTCACGGACCATGGGATTGTATAAATAGAGCGAGGCTCTAAGTTTTAAGGACATTGGATGATAGAGTGAGTAGCGAAGGAATAGTTCGAGCTTAGAGTAGGATTCTAAGTGTATTGGGTTGTAGTAGTAGGAAGAGGCTCTGCAGCTGAGTGCGTAGAGGCCTAGTAGAGTCCGTAGCTAAGTGCGCGGACCCTTGCAACTGAGTGTGCAAAGCGGTGTCGAGTCTGGAATCGGGATTGAAGATTAATAAGAGAAGTTTATTCTTATTTCTGTGTATTTGTTGTGCATTATTGTCTTTATGTTTATATTAGTTTATGTATCACGCGCACTATATGATTACTAAATATGCTGTAATAACCATAAATCTTACACACACAAGTTAAGTAATCGTTTAAGTAGTAAGGAAATTGGGTATTATACAGGTCGTGCCTGAAGTAGGGCTACACGGAAACAGCATCACGGGTTAGAAAGGAATAACAAGTGCGCATAGAGATGGGTCGGACCGTGAACCTCCAGAAGCCCATCAGACATCCCCAGGGTGCAGAAACCTAGTTCTAGCACACTCCCATACTACTTCGGGTGAGTCCTTAGTTCACGCACCGCGGACTGTTTCTGAAAGGGCTAGTAGTACTAGTATTTTCTTGGCTAAATCACCTCTGAACCTGGGTCAAGCCCATACAAGCCAACAAATGGTTCTATTGCCAGGAATAAGATCTGCATAAAGGATGTCTAATGTCGTGCCATTGGAATCCAACAAAGAAAGAAATTGAAGAGTGATTGGACAAGAAGATTCATGAGTTAACGACACAGGAGAATAGAAATCTATGAGTATCTAAGGAATAGTGGTTGGAACGCTACTTGTATATGGAAATCCATGAAATTTTCTTCACATATTTTCTGTCTGAGCTGTATGAGTGGATCACAAAGTTAGCAGATAGTCAGGGAAGGTGTAGGCTCAACAAACGAATAATGTGGACTCCAGAATTAATGCGCAGACTAGAAGCATCAGAAAATAAGATAGCATGAGTTGTGGACCATTGGCTCGACCGAATAATAGGAGGATTTATCACTGAGTTCGCGGTACACACGATCGTTAGCTACAGTGAGGCAGAGCGACATTTTCTCAAGGGACCATGAGGTAAGTATATTAAATCTTTAAACACTTGGATTAAAATGCTATTGTGTGAAAAGCAAGTTATGCAAATAAATTAATGTTTGGGACTACGTGGAGTGGGAAGATCTACAGAAGTGGAAGTAGTGAAGAGTTAGAAAACAGTCCCTTGATTTCACCCTCGCAGGAAGGCGAGGAGGAGCTCGTGAAAGTTTCTTTAAGAAGCATGGTAAATTTGATAAGACAGGGAATTCCGCATTTACCACCTCCACCCACACCACCACCCATTTCACCCCCCTCACCTCCATCTCCACCCACTCCACCTCCGCCAACACCGCAGTTCAGTATGGTGAGTGCGATCAAACTGTCGGTGTTCATAGGAGTAGGAAATGAAGATCCGGACCAATTTTGATTCATGGTAAGAGTAGTATGGGAAGCACAGGGCGTCATGGATGATAATATTAAAAAGGCTATGCTAGTGAGCACACTGCAGGATCATGCATTAACGTCATATATCAAGCATTCTAATGACCACCCGAATGCAGGAATCGCAGAGATCCAGGGTGTGCCGAATAGGGAATTTAGCACGCCAAGATCAAAGACACAATCAATCATCGGGTTTAAGGAGATCGTGATGCTCTCGGGTGAGACCCCCTGGGTTCTGGACCAAAGGCTAAAGAGTAAAATTTTCAAAGCCAATATGATGTTAATAGATGCACAACATCGTGCATGCTTTGTGGCCTCACTTACACCACACTTAAGGATGGTGCTGTCACAGTAAAAACTTTCCACCGAGGCCAAAGCATTGGAGATGGAAATGAGATTGCAAGAGACTCCTATACGACCCTAGGTTGGGAGTCCAAAAAATCCATGCGTAACTGTAGAATATGTGTCTAGAGATGAAAAATTTGAAACAGGAAAAGACACCTCGGCCAGAGGTGCACGAGGAAGTGTGGTGCATAAAATGCTAAGGCCAAGGGCACGATAAGGACCACTATCTAGTGTTCATGAACTACTTGGTAGGGGGAGGGCCAATCTTCTTGAAGCCGAAGGCACAGGCAAGGCTGAGCACGATGTTTGCATTATAGTGCGCGATCTGCTAGATATGAGGAAAACACACCATGGATAGTTGCCATTTGTTGCAGAAGTATACGTAGATGTCCCAACAATTGTTTTGTAATTTATGCAGGTTGATAGGCCATGATGAATGCACCTGTCGAAGCTATGAACTAATGATCGATCAGACTCCTACCTACAAGGTGCAGGCCGAAACATGAGCCCTCGACCCAACTGTAGGGATGGCATGAGCTGGGTTTCAGGGGTGCAGTCAGGGTCGAGGTGGAATGGGACCAGGAAGGGGTTTTAGCCAGATAATTTGTTATAATTGCGGAGGGCCAGGGCATTATGCCCATTATTGTACGAACCCGACTAGGATATCATGTTGGTGCTGTAATCAATTTGATCATGAGGTAGAAGATTTCCCTTGGCTGATAGCGAGGATGCGTGAAAAGGGGGTACTACAGCCCCCTCCAACCTAGAATTTACAAATGATGAGGTCTGAACCATGCAAAGAAGACCCAAATGTAAACACAATGCTCAGGAGTGGTGTGACCACGGTAGATGATAAAGGGAAGCGTCCAGAAGACAGTGCACGGGTTCACAAGGCTCCTACAAAGAAACTTGATTTTGACTTAGAACACGCAATCGATACATTCATGGAAGCTAAGAAGAGCTTCACGAAGGCCACCACTTCAGGTAGCCATGATCAACTAGAACCAGGGATGGATCCTTCAATGCTCACTACCTTTCTGGAGACATGCATGAAACTGTTGCATGACAGCAAGGCAGTCAAAGGGCTACAGGAGCTTATCACTAGGTGTGCAGGGCCAGGAGAACCGCGCGTGGTCCAAAAACTTGGAAAGCATGCATTGCACATAGGAAGGGAGATGAGGTTGACTGCACAAATGGGTGAGTACGAAATGGATTAAGTAATCCTAGATCTGGGTTCGGGCACAAATGTACTACTGAAGCAAACACGGGAACACATGGGCATACCTACAGTACAATGGTCCCCTATTTAGTTACGAATGGCGAACCAACAAAAGATTTTTCCCATGGGAAGATTACAAGGGGTAACAGTCGATATTAAAGGTACGAGCACACAAGCAGATTTTGAAGTGATAGAGATTTTCAATGACAAAAATCCCTATCCCACGCTATTAGGAATAGACTGGGCCACCAATATGAAAAAATTCATAAATCTAAAAAAGCACAAAATGATGTTTGAGAAAAAGTCACTATGCATGGTAGTACCACTAGATCTAGCTGAAGGAGCGTGATACATTGAACCAGTGTGCGACGATGATAGTCATAACAATGTCGATTGTATTTACAAGATAACTGCACAAGGAGAGGATTGGGTGAATCCAACTGTAGATGGAAGGATTTCATGGGAGCACGAAAGTTCCTGCACTTCCGATTCAGATGAAGAAATAGAGCGATGGCAGAATCGGTTGCACGAAGTAACAACACTGAACTGCAACATGATGATCAAGTCATTGCATTGTGTGACAACAGAGGCAAGGGAGCTATTGACATATGATGGATTATCAGTGGTAGATGAATTTATGAGCAAATTTGAAAGTGCAGTACCAGAACAGTAGTGGTTGGATGCACCTAAATGGGCATTACATGCAACACCCACAGGATGGTGGGGTACGCATTAAGGAAATTTTGAGGACTGGCACAAATGTAGAAGGATGATGCACTTGCATTTTGGAAAACCCCAATTATGACTAGTAGATAAATATGATGGACGAGATGATCCACGCATGCACCTTGCAAAATGGACCAAGGTCTACGGGGAAGAGCCACAGCCTAAATGGGTGCATTTATTCTACCATACCGTGGACGTCATACCCATCAATTGGTATACTGAGACAGAGCTATGCCATGGTACAGGCGAATGGGATGTCTTGCATGAGGGATTCTTGTTAACATTTACATTTGAAGATCATTGGTCGGATACTATTGATGATGCACTACAAGTAGTAAAAGTCGCTATCTTCAAAATACTACAGGAACAATGGGAGTACTTCAGCCAGACTAGGCAACACAGTTAAGTGGCGCATTGGAGTGTTATAATGTAAATGTCAAAGAGGATGATGAGGACCCATGGAACATTAACATTCAAGAAACAGAAGGCTCTCGCGAGATTCGCGGACCATCACTTGAAAACCCCAACATCACTACACCGTTAAAGACAAAGCAAGTCAACATTGGAATGGAGGTAGAGCCGAAGTACACAGTGCTGGGGGGGTACTGCAGCCCCTTCCAACATAGAATTTACAAATGATGAGGTCTGAACCGTGCAAAGAAGACCCAAATGTAAACACAATGCTCAGGAGTGGTGTGACCATGGTAGATGATAAAGGGAAGCATCCAGAAGATAGCACATGGGTTCACAAGGCTCCTACAAAGGAACTGTTACACTAAAAAATGTCACCATGACTATTTACAGTTAGTATGGCTCTATCAACAGTCATGCTATCCTCTTAGGCAAGTCTTATGCCTCTGCTCTCCATGTCAAACTCCAAAAAGAGAGAAAGTCTTTATAAATGTATTTATCTCTGGGGACGCAGGTTCTCTCAACCTTACCTGCGGGGACGCTCCCAATGTTCACAAAAGCTGCGTCCAAAGACGCTCTGTATGTAAAGGGATAGGTGCGTCCCCCTGTAAAGGTTAGAATGCGCAAGTTTCATCTTTAAAAAGTTACTTGTGGTCATTTCTAGAGCATTCTAGAAGGTTGTTCGACGTGTATTGGGCGCCTCCAGATGGTTCATGCACTCCTATCAAAGAGGAACTTATCCCATCAATAAGGGAGCTATCCCACCCAAAGAGGGGATTATCCCATTGATGGTGGACCTGATTAACTTCCTCTTGAGCACTATAAATACAGGCATTGGGCCAGAAGGAAGAGAGGTTGAAAGCTATAGATTTCTAAGGGTAAATGTTGTCGAAATAGAGACTCCCATTTAGAAGCTTGTGAGGAGAGATTGTCATCTTTACTTGTTCTACTTGGAAGTGGGGTGAGCTTTGTCAAAGTAGAGGAAAATCTTGAAGGACCCTTGGGAGGAACTTGCACAACACCAAGGCGCTCAGGTTGTAATTGTTCCTTTTGTTACCTTTAATGCAAATTAGTCCATTCTTCTCAATAACTTGTTGTTTATGGGTTGTTTCATGTGTTCCTTGGTCTACATGTTGAATATGCTTTGTTTTATGTTATAATCAGGTGCTATTTAATGGTTTGACTGTTGGTGATTGCAGGTTTTGGAGAAAAGGAGGAGCTCATCCAGATCAACAAAGCTTGGACTTCTACAACAGCGTTTGGACAAAGGTAAGAGCCACGTACTTGATTTTTCATATAATAATGCATGTTTAGACAAGGATAGCTCTACTTTGTTTTGTTTGTCACTAGAGAGTCTTAGGCTCCTAGGGAGGTTGGTTGTGTCCGCATTGTCAACTCTTTCCGCCTGACAAATTGGCGACTCCACTGGGGATTCCATTGATGAGAAAAATCTTTTCCTTTGTGTGAACTTTGCTTTGAGAAAATTGGTTTATTTTTCTGGTTTTGGCTCTGTGATTCTGTCTCTGGGTGGGTTAGCTTAGGATTAGTTTTATTTTGGTTTTTCTTGAGTTTTTCAGTAGGATGCACCCTTTGAGTGCTGCACAGTGCGTCCCTGGACGCACTCTTGCTGTGTGCACAGAGCGGGCCCGCACCTGTGCTAACGGGTTGCCTGCGTCCCCTTCCAAAATTTGAGAAAATTCCATTTTTTACACTTTTTGCTCTTAGATTTTGTTTTTTCTTAGTTTTTTCTGCCCAGATTCATTAGTCCCTTGCCAAAGATCTTCACCTGAACTTGTTTCATTAGCATTCTTGCTCTAAGCTTTCATCAATTGGGTGTTTTGAGTCTCTTTCTTGAGAAATTCTTGATTTATTTTCCTTTGGTCATTACTTGGAGGTTTCTCTCAGTCTTTTCACAATTTGGCATCTTTTTGCTTTTGTTTTTGCAAAAAAAATTCCCCCTCATTCGCCGGGGGGGGGGCTAAATTGTGTATGAGTGTTAATCGCCTTTGAGTATTTTTATTTTTGATCTTTGGAACTCTCACCCAATTTTCTCGACTTGCACTTGATTGGTTCTTAGATCACATTAGAATCATCTTGTGTTTGAGGATTCTCTTGCATAGATCACATTTGCATAATTAGAATTCTCACATTCAGAATATGAATGAAAAATGTGCATAGATTACATTTGCATACTTTTCAAGTGAATTGTGCTTCGATTACCATTGCATAGTTTACATTCTGAAAAATCAATCGTAGATTTAGATCAGCTTTCTTTGATTTGAATTTACACAAAAATAAAAATAAAAAAAATTGGTTTGGAATTGATTTGCATTAGTTTTTCTTGATAAAATTAGTGCATTAGAGAATCTGTTATATTTTCTCTTAGTGATCAATTTTTGCATTGTTGGAAGTGAATGGAAACTCTCTCCTTACTTTAGTTAGGATTCATCGAATTGAAAAGATTACATTATCATATTCGATTGCATTCAGTTGAGTCGGGTCATAACACCATTGGTTTCATATCCATTTACCCATTTGAGTAATAACAGCCTTAATAACACAGCGCTTAATTAAAATTCATCTAGTAATTTTTACATTTCTAGGGCTCTTAAACACCAACATAGCTTAGGCTAGTGTCTTGGAGTAGGAGAGTAATTAACTCTCCAAGACAGCAAAACCAAACAAGTAGCTCATCTTGTGGTAGGATAAATCCAACTGTTGCATTTATACTCTGGGAAAGCTCCTCTTAAAGGAGAAGCACGAGCTCGTGTCCGAACCAGTGAGGGGATCAATCCTCCCTTGTTGGGAACGACGCCAGACACGCATGTATTACAAACGGTAAACCTCGGATTAACCATTGTCGAGGAGCCAGGGGTCACTTATCAGTAAACCTTGGATTGTTGTCAAGGAGCCGGTAAGGGGATTGAGCTTGATACTCTGCCCTTGCGTGCTGTCGGAGTGTAGACTGTTCCCCCAGGTGTATTTGTTGCTGTTGGTAACCTTAGTGGCCGTAATCTTAGGATTCTACCCAAGGTGACGGTGGAGGGAAGATCCCACTGTACCTGGAGCAGACGTCGGTTATACTCACTTGGATTTTCTGGGGGGTTCACTTCACTCGAGACGGTTAAAGTGGAGGAACTTCGTCCAGTCTATTCATTAAGTAGGTTGCCGGGGTAACTGTTCCACCCGCCACTTCTGTACTGAATTCTGCGATGTTGGATTTCATCCCCAACTAGTGTTTTCGGTCCGGAAGGTTACTGTTTGTGTCTGGTCTGACTCCTAGATTTGATAGCGTGTGTTAATTTGTTTGTTTTTACTTTTAGAGACCATAGGTGTGAATTGTGAATTTTAATTGTTAGGTGTGAATTGTGAATTGTGAATTGTGAATTTTAGTTTTAAAATTGTTAATAAAATTCACTGAAGTTGAATATAATGGCAAATTTTCCGGAATTTATCAACCTAGGAACCCCTCCCAATGAGAATCCTAGTACTTTTCCTTACTTTGGAAATGTTGGTCCTCCTTATATGGCTACTTTGTCATTACCTGGATTTACAATAGGATTACCGATATGGTTATTTTCAACTTCGTTGGCCCAAAGTACTCCAATTGTTCCATCTCAACCGGATGCTTCACCTCAACAGAGTTCACCATCTCAACATCACCAACCTTCTGTTGACCCTTTACCTTCTTCGCCTAATTTTTCTTCCTCCATTTCTTCCTCTTCGCCTGGTAAAAGCCTTGATGCTAGTAACCAGGAGGCTAAGAAGAAGAAGAAAGGGAAGAAGAAGAAGAAGAAGAAGAAGCAAGATAATAAAGAAGTCAACCAACTTAGTGTTAGTTGTGTTGAGGAAAATTCCGACATGCACCGTAAACCCAAATACCCTTGCAGGCTTTGTAAGGGTGACCACTTCCTTGTCAATTGTCCTGGTATTCCAAAGGTCTTGGAAGTATGGTCAGAAAAATCCCAACAACTTTCCATTGATCCATCAACTAGTGATAGTCAGGTTCCTGGGAAAAAGGGTAAAGTTAGGTTTCCTTGTAAGTTATGCAAAGGGAGTCATCAAACTCACATTTGCCCTCACATGGATGAAGCCTCAAATTTGTTGGAAAACCTTACTGTTCCACAGCAAGAATTTCCAACTGGTTACCGTAAACTTTCTCCCAACCTACCGTCAACTGACGGAATGATTGATCTAACTTCAAGTACAGTCAATCACACTCTTCCATTGGAGAGTGAAACTCATGTCACTCAGGTTGATGATCTATTAGTTGATCAAGTGGTCGATTCAATTTCACATTCGGTCGATCCCACTTTCCATTTAGAGAGTGAACTTCATACCGCTCAGGTTCTTCTTGTTACATCAGATTCTTTTATGCCGGGGGGCATTTCACCTGTTTCTACAGAACCCCCTCCAAGTACTGAGGTCGTTTCCTTTGATTGGAATAGACTGACAGAACCTCGTCTTCCTTCCTCCATCCCTTTCCAAATCATTGTCAAGGCTGGTGGTAGGGACATACATCGTACACAGGTAGATGAAGGTGCTTCTGTTAGTATTTTATCCTCAACTGTTTGGAAAGCTTTGGGTTCCCCTCAGCTTGCACCTATTACGCAGAATCTGAAAGCTTTTAACAAAACCATTAGTGAACCTTTAGGGATCCTTCCTAAGTTTTCTATTACCTTGGAAGGTAAAACTGTCTGTATCGATCTTATGGTAGTTCGAGGTCCCTTGGATTTCAATTTACTCCTTGGGCGAGACTACGTTTATGCAATGAAAGCTGTCGTATCGACACTCTTTCGCGTGATGTCTTTCCCTCACAATGGCAGTATTGTGACTGTAGACCAGCTTTCATTCCCTAGTCTTGTCTCAACTACCAATAATATGACACCCCTAAATGTTCCTGATTCTAAAGTGGTATCTACCCTGCCACGGGTTAATTATGTGGCAACTGGTCCCATGTTTTCAGTTACCGATGTAAGTGAGCCTCTCACTGTTGATTTAGATCCGGTAATTGACATGGAAAACTCTATGGGATTACTTGAACATGATGTTCTTATCCCTTTTGAGTCCCTTGACATGTGTTCCTTCCAAAGAAGTATTCTTCCTTCTGATGAAGACCTCTTGGAAGCCATGATCAAGGTGTGTCCATTGACATGTCTTTCTTCCAGTTGGAAGCCATGATCAATGTCTGCGAGGATAGTTTTGTTCCTGTGTCAACCTCGTTAAAAAATGAAATAGGCTGTTGCGAGGACAGTTCCTTTTCCTGTGCCAACCTCGTTAAAAAATGAAACAGGTGTCTACGAGGATAGTTTTTTCCCGTCTCAACCTCGTTAAAAAATGAAACTGGATGTAACGAGGATAGTTTTTTCCTATATCAACCTCGTTAAAAAATGAAATAGGTTGTAGTGAGGAAAGTTCCTTTTACTGTGTCGACCTCGTTAAAAAATGAATCAGTGAGTGTGAGGAAAGTTCCTTTTACTGTGTCAACCTCGTTAAAAATGAATCAGTGTCTATGAGGACAGTTCCTGTTACTGAGTCAACCTCGTTAAAAAATGAATCAGTGAGCATGAGGATAGTTCTTTTACTGAGTCAACCTCATTAAAAAAATGAATCAGCTAGATTTTAGGATATTTAGGTAGATTGTAGAAGCTAGGGTTTTGAGGATAGTTCCTGTTACTGAGTCAACCTCGTTAAAAAATGAATCAGGTATGAGGATAGTTCCTGTTACTATGTCAACCTCGTTAAAAAATGAATCAGGTATGAGGATAGTTCTTTTCTTGTGTCAACCTCCTTAAAAATGAAACAACTCCCTTTTCAAGTTAAATATTGAAAGTAAACCTTCATTCCATCCATCTGGTTGAATGCAATGAAGCCTGGGGGGCATGTACCTCGCTTTGCATCATTTTACTGGGGGCATGCGAACTTTTTGAGCATAGTTCCTTGTCTTGTGTCAAGCTCGTTAAAAAATGAAACAAGGGTAGGTTAAGTAGGTAGATTGTAGAGAGTAGTCATGAGCATAGTTCCTTGTCTTGTGTCAAGCTCATTAAAAAATGAATCAAGGATTTTAGAGCATAGTTCCTTGTCTTGTGTCAAGCTCGTTAGAAAATGAATCAAGGTTTTTAGAGTAGAGTTTTTTGTTAGGTAGATTGTAGAGAGTAGTTAGAAGCATAGTTCCTTATCTTGTGTCAAGCTCGTTTAAAAAATGAAACAAGGGTTTTGAGGATAGTTCGTTTCCTGTGTCAACCTCATTAAAAAATGAAACAACTCCCACAAGTCTTTCCAAGATCTTGAAAGTAAAGCTTCATTCCATCCACCTCATTGAATGCAATGAAGCTTGGGGGGCATGTACCTCGTTTTGCGTCATTATGCTGGGGGCAAGTGAACTTATAACAAGCATAGTTTTTCGTTTCAAGCTTGCGTAAACATGAAACCGAATCCGAGCATAGTTCTTTTCCTGTGTCAAGCTCGTTAAAAAATGAAACAAATCCTCCTCTACTTGAATCGAGAATTTGACTAGATCTCATAAATGTTAAGTTGTATATTTAGGTTAGTTATTTCCGTGTTTTGCATAATTTTCTTACAGTTTTAGGTTGAGTCTTTCAAATGATCTCGTTCATGAACCTTCATTTCATTCACCGTAGTTGAATGAAATGAAGCTGGGGGGGCATGCGCTCTAGCAGTTATGCTTAGGGGGCATCAAGCACAGTTTTCTCTCTGTTTCAAGCTTATGTAAAAATGAAACTACTTTGAAGCATAGTTTTTCTCTGTTTCAAGCTTTTGTAAAAATGAAACCTATTTCGAGTCAATTTCAGTTATTTTCAAGACTCGTTAAACTCATGAAAATCCCGAGATTATTTTGCTATTTTTCATTCTCGTAAAACAAATGAAAATGCCGAGTTCTTTCCGTCTTTTCCTGCTCGTAAATTAAATTGAAAGTCAGCCATATGAGTACATTTTTATCATTTTTTCGAACTCATTAAAATTTACGAAAAAGTGAAAACCATGAGTACATTTTTATCCCTTTTTCGAACTCGTTAAAACTTACGAAAAATTGAAACCTCAGAGTCATCTTTTAAGCCCTTTTCTGACTCCTAAAAAATGAAAAGATTGCCGAGCATTTCTTTTACACTCGCTAAAACGGAATTAAAAGACGGTCCCCTTATAGCTCTTTTCTGACCGTAAAATCAGGAAAAGATTGCCGGGTTTTTGTCGTTTCAAACTCGATACGGAAATAAAACGACGTGTCCTTGATCACTTTTTACTTTTCAGGCCAGTGACACTAATTATGAAAGTACTCCTTGGTCGCAAGATCAAGCGGTTCCCCCAGGTATTATTTTATACTTTTTCGGGCTTGAGGGACACAAATCTACGAAAAAGTTCAACTTGGAGTCTTCTTAAGTTTTTTAGACTCTCTAAAATTGAAAAAAGCCGAGTTTCTCCTATACTGGGCTCGTTAAACATTTCACAGTAAAGGACCTGTTCAATTACAAACAGGAACGAACCACTCCTTCCTAGGGTTCGAATCAAAACTAGGTTGGACTCATCCGAAGGATGAGCTTATAATCAAGCATATGTTATCCTCCTCAAGCTTGTTAAAAATAAAGAGGTACTTGCCAGAAATGGTGGGGGAAAAGAGAGAAGAATGAACCTGTTTGTTACCTTTTGTCTCAAAATAAACTTTATTACCACTCTTGAACACGACACTTTTCATTCACCTGGGTTGGGAAATCTTTTACCTCACAGTTGATCAAACCACTTTGAAAGTCTTTAACCGGGTTCCGGGGATTAACTTTGAGTTATTCGTCACCAAGCCATCTGTCATGTCGTTATGTGTTCAAGAGGTCTGCAAGCAAAACTTTCATCTGCAAAATACTTGTCATCCATTTGACCATCCCTGAGTCAGTCCTTACAGCAACATTTCTTCAACTTGAACAATGATTTCGTGTTGCGGGCTTGCCTGCAACGGGTCGCTTTCTATCGACATCAGCACATTATCTAGAGAGATGACTTAGAAATCGTCAGTACCTTGAAGTCTGCATGCATCAATGGCAGGTTTCTCGCCTTTGACCTCAGTTTACATCAATGACTTTCGATCGAAGGATTCCGTGAAATGTTCGACATCAACTCATTCATTCACATCTCATGGATTGTACTGGGTACTTTGATAACCATTAACATTATTGGTGGTCTCTCTCACACTTGTTAACAGTTTACATCATCGACTGGTAATCGAGTGGTTTCTACCATGTTCGACATCAACTCATTTATTCGCATGGCTAGAATCGTACCAATTCGGGAAGCAGAAATGAAGACCCTAGATCTAGTTTCCACCATCCAGGCTGTGAGGAGTTTTGTATTCATTATCTAAGTAGACTAATCATAAACAAATGGCTGCGCCCATACTGTGTCTACAAAAGTCTATGATTATGATGTACTGCAAGATCATTCCTGTATCAGAGTAGTTAGTCAGTTAGTTAAAGTTTTGATCTGAGTATGGGAATGCCTACCTCAGTGATGATATAATCTTATACATGTATTTTGTGTTGAAAATTGCAGGTTCTGACCAGGCTCTCCACGAGATAATCCTTGAAATGATAAAGCGCTTCACCCTTCCTAGATTTACAAAACCCTAATCTATTACAGGCTTCGCACTTTAGGGGGCAATCTGTTACGCTAAAAAATGTCACCATGACTATTTACAGTTAGTATGGCTCTATCAACAGTCATGCTATCCTCTTAGGCAAGTCTTATGCCTTTGCTCTCCATGTCAAACTCCAAAAAGAGAGAAAGTCTTTATAAATGTATTTATCTCTGGGGACGCAGGTTCTCTCAACCTTACCTGCGGGGACGCTCCCAGTGTTCACAAAAGCTGCGTCCAAAGACGCTCTGTATGTAAAGGGACAGGTGCGTCCCCCTGTAAAGGTTAGAATGCGCAAGTTTCATCTTTAAAAAGTTACTTGTGGTCATTTCTAGAGCATTCTAGAAGGTTGTTCGCCGTGTATTGGGCGCCTCCAGATGGTTCATGCACTCCTATCAAAGAGGAACTTATCCCATCAATAAGGGAGCTATCCCACCCAAAGAGGGGATTATCCCATTGATGGTGGACCTGATTAACTTCCTCTTGAGCACTATAAATACAGGCATTGGGCCAGAAGGAAGAGAGGTTGAAAGCTATAGATTTCTAAGGGTAAATGCTGTCGAAATAGAGACTCCCATTTAGAAGCTTGTGAGGAGAGATTGTCATCTTTACTTGTTCTACTTGGAAGTGGGGTGAGCTTTGTCAAAGTAGAGGAAAATCTTGAAGGACCCTTGGGAGGAAATTGCACAACACCAAGGCGCTCAGGTTGTAATTGTTCCTTTTGTTACCTTTAATGCAAATTAGTCCATTCTTCTCAATAACTTGTTGTTTATGGGTTGTTTCATGTGTTCATTGGTCTACATGTTGAATATGCTTTGTTTTATGTTATAATCAGGTGCTATTTAATGGTTTGACTGTTGGTGATTGCAGGTTTTGGAGAAAAGGAGGAGCTCATCCACATCAACAAAGCTTGGACTTCTACAACAGCGTTTGGACAAAGGTAAGAGCCACGTACTTGATTTCTCATATAATAATGCATGTTTAGAGAAGGATAGCTCTACTTTGTTTTGTTTGTCACTAGAGAGTCTTAGGCTCCTAGGGAGGTTGGTTGTGTCCGCATTGTCAACTCTTTCCGCCTGACAGGAACCCGAGTTTTACTTAGAACACGTAATGGATACATTCATGGAAGCTAAGAAGAGCTTCACGGAGGCCACCACTTCAGGTAGCCAGGATCAACTAGAACCAAGGATGGATCCTTCAATGCTCACTACCTTTTTGGAGACATGCATGAAGATGTTGCATGACAGCAAGGCAGTCAAAGGGCTACAGGAACTTATCACTAGGTGTGCGGGGTCAGGAGAACAGCACGTGGTTCAGAAACTTGGAAAGCATGCATTGCGCATAGGAAGGGAGATGAGGTTGATTGCACAAATGGCTGAGTACGAAATGGATCAAGTAATCCTGGATCTGGTTTCAGGAGTGAATGTACTACCGAAGCAAACATGGGAACTGTTGTTGGGAAAAGTATCTATTCAGAACGCCCCTATCCCACTCTAAGGTGTGACAGTGCCTTAGCAACAAACAAGGAAAACTATTTTCGTATTCTTCTTTATGAAATGTAAACGAAGAGGAAGGATGAACTAACCTGTGTCTTGCGCTAGTTTGTTGATCCAATCGCTCTCCTCTTTGTTTGTTTCCCGCTACTTGCTCCCTTATTCGCCCAGCTTCACCAAGTTCCTGCGAGATCACAGAAGAGGAAAACTACACAAAGACATAGATTTACATTCATAAATAGCTTAGGATTAGATTTAAGCTAAACATGCAAATATAACAAAACATCATTGATACACAAGCATGTAGGAGAAACTCAAATAGTTTTATTGATATAATAAGAAAGTCCAAGAGGAGATACAACCAAGTGAGTCCCGATCCAGCATCTACCTCCTAGCAAAGGAATCCCTTCCTCACCTCCAACAAAGCATAAATCACCCAATGCACTAATCTCAATCTCAAAACCAACAACAATTCTCTGCAAAGTACAAAATTCCAGCCTGTGGATGTCTGGGATGAGGGATCCATATATAGATGTAAGCAGAGAATATGAGTCAGCTTATGTTTTGACTTGTGGCTTCTCTCTGTCAGTTCTTGCTTCCACTTGGAGACTGAGAGCCTCTTACTCATCACTGGTCGAATTCAGTGAGGCAAGTGTCATTGGAGAAGATTCTGGAAGCTTCCATTGCCTTTGAATGACTTTTCCATTTGTCATTTCCCGCTCAACGCACCCTGGTAGTGCATTCACCTGCGTTGCAACGCACCTAGCTAGTGTATTTGGGTGCTTTGCAACGCAGGCAGCTAGTGGAGCATCTGAATTGATCCTGATTTGACTAGTTT
Source organism: Pinus tabuliformis (assembly GCA_031772625.1). Lineage (NCBI taxonomy): Eukaryota > Viridiplantae > Streptophyta > Pinopsida > Pinales > Pinaceae > Pinus > Pinus tabuliformis. The sequence goes on along the minus strand of CM062805.1, from coordinate 83,809,824 downwards.
TGAGCAGTTTCTGGTGTAGAACATCTGGGAGTAGCTGTAATTTGTTGACCTTGTTTCTTTAGGAGCTGGAACAACATCTTTAGGGACTTAGGATCCCTTGGTTTATGGACATTTCATGCTTATAGCTGTAAGGCACAAAAATGTCTATAACAGTTGCCCCCTAAAGTATGAGGCCATTTTATCGGGTGAAATGCTTTATTAGGAGGATCCGAAGTTCTTTCAATGCTGGGAGGAGACCTGTAATAATATATAATACAATACATTATTTTCATACTGTTTTCATGATCTAGCTGAGGCGGGCATTCCCATACTCAGCTTTATAAATTTATTTTCATGTACATAGGACAGACACTCATCTGATGGTACACTGATGATTCTGGTGAAGTCATCATCCTTTTGGTAGGATGATTATCTGTGCTGCAATGCTGTACATTTCAATGTCTTTATTTTTTCCTGAATATATATCGCAGCCCGGATGGATGAAACTAGATCCGGGGTCTTCAATCTCGTACGATCTTCACTCTAAGTACAAGTCGATCCATGTGAGAAATGTTTTGAAGTCGAACATGGAAAGACATCGCTTGATTACCAGCCAATGATGTAAACTATTAACAAGCGCGAGAGTAATCACCGATAATGATAATGACCCTCAAGGTACTGCAGTACAATTCACGTGGTGTGAATAAAGGACTTGGCGTCGAACACCACGCAAAATCTTTCGGTCGAAGGTCATTGATGTATACCTGTCACCGGAAGTGAGAAACTTGCCATTGAGGCATGCAAGCTTCAAAGTACTGAAAGGGTGTTCCTAGATCAACTTCTTGGATAATGAGATGATGTCGACAAGAAGCGATCCGTCAAAGGAGGGCCTTGATGTATCCCACATCAATGACATGGAACGGAGCAAATGATTTTGATGGAGGTGAAAACGATCTGATGATATATGGTTCAGGGTGGCGGTCATGAAAGAATGAAGTATAATGTATGGTAGTGGATGGGACACAGGTGACTTCTCTGGATGACTTCTCTTGAACATGTCGGCGACACTTATATGATGGATTGGTAGCATTTACCCCAAAAGTGGATGGTATGGCGAGACCATGGTGATGTGACCGGTGAATGAAACAACCCAACCCGACTCAGGCACGGAGTGGAAGTGTCATGTTCAAGAGCGACTTGCTACCAATAAAGATTCTTTGAGTTTCTTCCCAATTTTTCCCCAGTCATTGCTGACCAGTACCTCTTTATTTTTGTCAAGCTTGAGGAGGATAACATATGCTTGTTCTATAATTTTCCCTTCGGGCAAACCCATCGCTATATTTTAACGAGCCTAGCGATAGTGAAACTCGTTCTCATCTAAAGACAAGTTTGTCGCTATTAATGTTTTTTAACGAGTTTAACGACAAAGATAACTTGGTCCTTTTCATTTTTAGAGAGTCTGAAAAGGAACGTAAAGGTAACTCCAGAAGTCCTTTTTCATCATCTGATCCCTTAAGTCCGAAAAAGTATAAAACAATACAGAAGGGATGAATTTTTGATAGTTTTAACGAGCCGAACAAAACAAGCGCTCGATCTTTTTGTGCAATATTCCTTCAGGTCCAAAAAGATTAAAATCTAGAGGAGGGATACCACTTCCTGTCGCTTTAACGAGCTGGAAGGCCAAAACTCGGCAATCTTTTCATATTTTACGAGTCAGATGAAAAGAGCTTAAAGAAGACTCGTCTTTTGAGGAACGAGTGATAAAACGGGTAGCAGCTGATTCCAAGTAAGGGTCGGAATTTTCCAAGCACGGCAGTGTCACAAGGATGGCTAGTGAAATCACTCTTCGCAGCTGTCCCTCAAAATGGGTAAACAATCAAATGGAGGTGAATGATCGACCAATAGAAAAGTGGAGGTGACGGTGCAAACACGACCAAGGCTTTAATGGTTGATAATGTTACATTCACATTGGTTATTTACCGGAGGATATTTCATTTTTTAACGAGCTTAAACACGGGTTGAAACATTTGCTCGATCTTATGTTTATTTTTTAACGAGCTTGAACTATGCGCTAAAACTGCTCGATTAATCCAGTCATATGATAAGAATGTCTCATATAAAACGGCAACTTTTAGATTTTTGCCCCACATCCTTTCTTTATGCAAGTTAGGTGACGACTAATCCTACGAGTTTAAAGGGTTAGCCTACGGGTTTAAAGGGAGGACCTAAAAATTTAAAAAATAAATAGTTGCCCTTTGCTTGCACTCCGAAAGGTTTGCATGCCCCCAGGTATAAAATATGATTTCAAGGTTACCTCTCAATTTGCAGACAAAACATTTGTTTTATCGGGAAAGGCCTACCTCTTACAGGTTACCCAAAGATTGTTCTATTCGCACAGCAAACAAAACACTTCCTCAGCGATGCCTGCCAAAGCAGAAAAAGGTGAGTGACAACGAGCGCCAAACACATAACTTTAACAAGAGAATCTTTTTCTAGAATAACCCCTCTTCCACTGACGGACGGGGTACAGACTAGTCATGTTCTCCCACGGAAACCTACTCTACACCCAAAGTTTTCCTGCCGAAGCAGACCAGGACGCATGCCCCCTGGTTTTCAGTCATATCCTTCTGAATTACTCGTGCTCATCGGAAGGACGGACTGGGACTTGAGACATTTCTTGTGTGAAGAGACCATTTAGGTACGGTATATGACTATTTGCGATGCGTGATCTGGGAAATGAAAACTGGTCCCCGAGCTTGACCACTCTTCCTTCATGCGGAAAACACATTACTCTAAAGAGTGAGGAGACGATGGCTCCCATGCAATAAATATAGTCTCGTCCAAGGAGTAGGTTATAATCCAAGGGTCCTTGAACGACCATCACGTTCATTTGAACGGTCTTCCCTTTCAATGTTATGGGCACATTGTGGAGGATCCCTAAAGGTCGACTGGTTCTGTCAGGCGGAAAGAGTCGATAGTGCGGACACAACCAACCTCCCTAGGAGCCTAAGACTCTCTAGTGACAAACAAGACAAACAAGAGAAATCCTTCTCTAAACATGTATTTACTATATGGGAAATCAAGTGTTTAGATCCTACCTGTAATCCAACGCTATTGTAGCAGTCCAGCTCCGCTGATCCGGATGAGCTCCTCCTTCACTTTGAAACCTGCATACACTAACAATCAAACGATTAAATAGCACTTGATAATCTCATAGAATAAAACATATTTAACACATAGACCAAGGAGTACATGAAACAACTCATAAATAACAAGTTATTGAGAAGAATGGACTCATTTGCATTAATAGGTAACAAAAGGAACAAATACAACCTGAGCCTTGGTGTTGTGCAAGTCCCTCCCAGGGTCCATCAAGAGTTCTCCTTCACTTTGACAAAGCTCACCCACTTCCAAATAGAACAAGCAAAGATGGCAATCTCTCCTCACAAGCTTCTAAATGGGAGTCCTAATTCCTGCAGCATTTACCCTTAGAAATGTATAGCTTCCAACCTCTCCTCCTTCTGGCCCAATGCCTGTATTTATAGTGCTCAAGAGGAAGTTAATCAGGTCCACCATCAATGGGATAATCCCCTCTTTGGATGGGATAACTCCCTTATTGATGGGATAAGTTCCTCTTTGGTAGGGGTACATGAACCATCTGGAGGCCCTCAATACATGTCGAACAACCTTCTAGAATGCTCTAGAAATGACCACAAGTAACTTTTTAAAGATGAAACTTGCGCATTTTGACCTTTACAGGGGGACGCACCTGCCCCTTTACATACAGAGCGTCCAAGGACACAGCTTTTGTGAACATTGGGTGCGTACCCGCAGGTAAGGTTGAGAGAACCTGCGTACCTAGAGATAAATACATTTATAAAGACTTTCTCTCTTTTTTGTAGTTTGACATGGAGAGCAGAGGCATAAGACTTGCCTAAGAGGATAGCATGACTGTTGATAGAGCCATACTAACTGTAAATAGCCATGGTGACATTTTTTAGTGTAACAGATTGCCCCCTAAAGTGCGAAGCCTGTAATAGATTAGGGTTTTGTATTATCTAGGAAGGGTGAAGCGCTTTATCATTTCAAGGATTATCTCGTGGAGAGCCTGGTCAGAACCTGCAATTTTCAACACAAAATACATGTATAAGATTATATCATCACTGAGGTAGGCATTCCCATACTCAGATCAAAACTTTAACTAACAGACTAACTACTCTGATACAGGAATGATCTTGCAGTACATCATAATCATAGACTTTTGTAGACACAGTATGGGCGCAGCCATCTGTTTATGATTAGTCTACTTAGATAATGAATACAAAACTCCTCGCAGCCTGGATGGTGGAAACTAGATCCAGGGTCTTCACTTCTACTTCCCGAATTGGTACGATTCTAGCCATGCGAATAAATGAGTTGATGTCGACCATGGTAGAAACCACTTGATTACCAGTCGATGATGTAAACTGTTAACAAGCGTGAGAGAGACCACCAGTAATGTCAATGGTTCTCAAAGTACCCAGTACAATCCATGAGATGTGAATGAATGAGTTGATGTCGAACATTTCACGGAATCCTTCGATCGAAAGTCAATGATGTAAACTGACGTCAAAGGCGAGAAACCTGCCATTGATGCATGCAGACTTCAAGGTACTGACGATTTCTAAGTCATCTCTCTAGATAATGTGCTGATGTCGATAGAAAGCGACTCGTTGCAGGCAAGCCCGCAACACGAAATCATTGTTCAAGTTGAAGAAATGTTGCTGTAAGGACTGACTCAGGGACGGTCAAATGGATGATAAGTATTTTGCAGATGAAAGTTTTGTTTGCAGACCTCTTGAACACATAACGACACAACAGATGGCTTGGTGATAAACGACTCAAAGTTAATCCCCGGAACCCAGCTGAAGACTTTCAAAGTGGTTTGATCAACTGTGAGGTAAAGGATTTCCCAACCCAGGTGAATGAAAAGTGTCGTGTTCAAGAGTGGTAATAAAGTTTCTTCTGAGACAAAAGGTAACAAACAGGTTCATTCTTCTCTCTTTTCCCCCACCATTTCTGGCAAGTACCTCTTTATTTTTAACAAGCTTGAGGAGGATAACATATGCTTGATTATAAGCTCATCCTTTGGATGAGTCCAACCTAGTTTTGATTCAAACCCTAGGAAGGAGTGGTTCGTTCCTGTTTGTAATTGAACAGGTCCTTTACTGTGAAATGTTTAACGAGCCCAGTATAGGAGAAACTCGGCGTTTTTCAATTTTAGAGAGTTTGAAAAACTTAAGAAGACTCCAAGTTGAACTTTTTCGTAGATTTGTGTCCCTCAAGCCCGAAAAAGTATAAAATAATACCTGGGGGAACCGCTTGATCTTGCGACCAAGGAGTACTTTCATAATTAGTGCCACTGATCTGAAAAGTAAAAAGCGATCAAAGACACATCGTTTTATTTCTGTATCGAGTTTGAAACGACAAAAACCCGGCAATCTTTTCCTGATTTTACGGTCAGAAAAGGGCTATAAGGGGATCGTCTTTTAATTCCGTTTTAACGAGTGTAAAAGAAACGCTCGGCAATCTTTTCATATTTTAGGAGTCAGAAAAGGGCTTAAAAGATGACTCTGAGGTTTCACTTTTTCGTAAGTTTTAACGAGTTCGAAAAAATGATAAAAATGTACTCATATGGCCGACTTTCAATTTAATTTACGAGCAGGAAAAGACGGAAAGAACTCGGCATTTTCATTTGTTTTACGAGAATGAAAAATAGCAAAATAATCTCGGGATTTTCATGATTTTAACGAGTCTTGAAAATAACTGAAACTGACTCGAGATAGGTTTCATTCTTACAAAAGCTTGAAACAGAGAAAAAGTATGCTTCAAAGTAGTTTCATTTTTTCACAAGCTTGAAACAGAAAGAAAACTGTGCTTGACGCCCCCTACGCGTAACTTCTAGAGCGCATGCCCCCCCTAGCTTCATTTCATTCAACTACGGTGGATGAAATGAAGGTTCAAGCACGAGATCATTTGAAAGACCCGACCTAAAATTACGTAAAAAACTGAAATAACTAACCTAAATATACAACTTAACATCTACGAGATCTAGTCAATCTCTCGACTCAAGTAGAGGAGGATTTGTTTCATTTTTTAACGAGCTTGACATAGGAAAAGAACTATGCTCGGATTCGGTTTCATGTTTACGCAAGCTTGAAACGAAAAACTCTTCTTGTCATAAGTTCACATGCCCCTAGCATAATGACGCAAAACGAGGTACATGCCCCCCAAGCTTCATTGCATTCAATGAGGTGGATGGAATGAAGCTTTACTTTCAAGATCTTGGAAAGACTTGTGGGAGTTGTTTCATTTTTTGGTGAGGTTGACACAGGAAAAGAACTATCCTCAACACCCTTGTTTCATTTTTTAAACGAGCTTGACACAAGATAAGGAACTATGCTCATGACTACTCTCTACAATCTACCTACTTAACCTACCCTTGTTTCATTTTTTAAAGAGCTTGACACAAGACAAGGAACTATGCTCAAGACTCCTTGTTTCATTTTTTAACGAGCTTGACACAAGACAAGGAACTATGCTCCAGACTCCTTGTTTCATTTTTCAACGAGCTTGACACAAGAGAAGGAACTATGCTCAGAAGTTCGCATGCCCTCAGCATAACGATGCAAAGCGAGGTACATGCCCCCCAGGCTTCATTGCATTCAACCAGATGGATGGAATGAAGGTTAACTTTCAATATTTAACTTGAAAAGGGAGTTGTTTCATTTTTAAGGAGGTTGACACAAGAAAAGAACTATCCTCATACCTGATTCATTTTTTAACGAGGTTGACTCAGTGACAGGAACTATCCTCTAACCTGATTCATTTTTTAACGAGGTTGACTCAGTAACAGGAACTATCCTCAAAACCCTACTTTCTACAATCTACCTACATATCCTAAAATCTACCTGATTCATTTTTTAATGAGGTTGACTCAGTAAAAGAACTATCCTCATACTAGCCTGTTTCATTTTTTAACGAGGTTGATACAGGAAAAAACTATCCTCGTGCACACTGATTCATTTTTTTAACGAGGTTGACACAATAAAAGGAACTTTCCTCGTACTAGCCTGTTTCATTTTTTAACGAGGTTGACACAGGAACAAAACTATCCTCGCACAACTGATTCATTTTTTAACGAGGTTGACACAGTAAAAGGAACTTTCCTCATACACACTGATTCATTTTTTAACGAGGTTGACTCAGTAAAAGGAACTTTCCTCACACACACTGATTCATTTTTTAACGAGGTTGACACAGTAAAAGGAACTATCCTCGCAACTCCTTGTTTCATTTTTTAATGAGCTTGACACAAGACAAGGAATTATGCTCATGACTTCCAGTTTCATTTTTTAACGAGGTTGAGACTAGAAGAAACTATCCTCACTACAGCCTATTTCATTTTTTAACAAGGTTGACACAGGAAAAAACTATCCTCGTCACTCCTTGTTTCATTTTTTAATGAGCTTGACACAAGACAAGGAACTATGCTCATGACTTCCAGTTTCATTTTTTAATAAGGTTGAGACTAGAAGAAACTATCCTCACACACACTGATCATGGCTTCCAACTGGAAGGAAGACATGTCAATGGACACACCTTGATCATGGCTTCCAAAAGGTCTTCATCAGAAGGAAGAACACTTCTCTGGAAGGAACACATGTCAAGGGACTCAAAAGGGATAAGAACATCGTGTTCAAATAATCCCATAGAGTTTTCCATGTCAATTACCGGATCTAAATCAAAGGAAGATGAGCAAACAGTGAGAGGCTCACTTACATCGGTAACTGAAAACATGGGACCAGTTGCCACATAATTGACCCGTGGAGGGTGGATACCACTTTAGAATCAGGAACATTTAGGGGTGTCATATTATTGGTAGTTGAAACAAGACTAGGGAACGAAAGCTGGTCTACCGTCACAATACTGCCATTGTGAGGGAAAGACATCACGCGAAAGAGTGTCGATACGACAGCTTTCATTGCATAAACATAGTCTCGCCCAAGGAGTAAATTGAAATCCAAGGGACCTCGAACAACCATAAGATCAATACAGACAGTTTTACCTTCCAAGGTAATAGAAAACTTAGGAAGGATCCTTAAAGGTTCACTAATGGTTCTGTTAAAAGCTTTAAGATTCTGTGTAATAGGCGCAAGCTGAGGGGAACCCAAAGCTTTCCAAACAGTTGAGGATAAAATACTGACAGAAGCACCTTCATCTACCTGAGTACGATGTATGTCCCTACCACCAGCCTTGACAATGATTTGGAAAGGGATGGAGGAAGGAAGACGAGGTTCTGTCAGTCTATTCCAATCAAAGGAAAAGACCTCAGTACTTGGAGGGGGTTCTGTAGAAACAAGTGAAATGCCCCCCGGCATAGGAGAATCTGATGTAACAAGAAGAACCTGAGTAGTATGAAGTTCACTCTCTAAAGGGAAAGTGGGATCGACCGAATGTGAAATTGAATCAACCACTTGATCAACTAATTGATCATCAACCTGAGTGACATGAGTTTCACTCTCCAATGGAAGAGTATGATTGACCGTACTTGAATTTTGATCAATCACTCCGTCAGTTGATGGTAGGTTACGAGAAAGTTTACGGTAACCAGTTGGAAATTCTTGCTGTGGAACAGTAAGGTTTTCCAACAATGTTGAGGCTTCATCCATGTGAGGGAAAATGTGAGTTTGATGACTCCCTTTGCATAACTTACAAGGAAACCTAACTTTACCCTTTTTCCCAGGAACCTGACTATCACTGGTTGATGGATCAATGGAAGGTTGATGAGATTTTTCTGACCATACTTCCAAGACCTTTGGAATACCAGGACAATTGACAAGGAAGTGGTCACCCTTACAAAGCCTGCAAGGGTATTTGGGTTTACGATGCATGTCGGAATTTTCCTCAACACAACCAACACTTACAGCCATGGTTGGTTGGTTGACTTCTTTCTTATCTTGCTTCTTCTTCTTCTTTTTCTTCTTCTTCTTAGCCTCCTGGTTACTAGCATCAAGACTTTTACCAGGCGAAGAGGAAGAAATGGAGGAAGAAAAATTAGGTGAAGAAGGTAAAGGATCAACAAAAGGTCGGTTATGTTGAGATGGTGAACTCTGTTGAGGTGAAGCATCCGGTTGAGGTGGAACAATTGGAGTATTTTGGGCCAACGAAGTTGAAAATAACCATATCGGTAAACCTATTGTAAATCCAGGTAATGACAAAGTAGCCATATAAGGAGGACCAACATTTCCAAAGTAAGGAAAAGTACTAGGATTCTCGTTAGGAGGGGTTGATAGGTTGGTAAATTCCGGAACATTTGCCATTATATTCAACTTCAGTGAATTTTATTAACAATTTATAACTAAAATTAACAATTCACAATTCACACCTAACAATTAAAATTCACAATTCACACCTATGGTCTCTAAAAGTAAAAATAAACAAATTAACACGCGCCATCAAATCTAGGAGTCAAACCATACACAAACAGTAACCTTCTGGACCGAAAACACTAGTTGGTGATGAAGCCCAACATCGTCGAATTCAGTACAGAAGTGGCGGGTGGAACAGTTACCCCGGCAACCTGCTTAATGAATAGACTGGACCAAGTTCCTCCACTTTAACCATCTCGAGTGAAGTGAACCCCCCAGAAAATCCAAGTGAGTCTAGCCGACGTCTACTCCAGGTACAGTGGGATCTTCCCTCCACCGTCACCTTGGGTAGAACCCTAAATATAATGGTCACTAAGGTCACCAACAGCAATAAATGCACCTGGGGGAATAGTCTACACTCCGACAGCACACAAGGGCAGAGTATCAAGCTCAATCCCCTTGCCGGCTCCTTGACAATAATCCAAGGTTTACCAACAAGTGACCCCTGGCTCCTCGACAATGGTTAATCTGAGGTTTACCGTTTGTAATACGTGCGTGTCTGGCGTCGTTCCCAATGAGGGAGGATTGATCCCCTCACTGGTTCGGACACGAGCTCGTGCTTCTCCTTTAAGAGGAGCTTTCCCAGAGTACAAATGAAACAATTGGATTTATCCTACCACAAGATGAGCTACTTGTTTGGTTTTGTTGTCTTGGAGAGTTAATTACTCTCCTACTCCAAGACACTAGCCTGATCTATGTTGGTGTTTCAGAGCCCTAGAAATGTAAAAATTACTATATGAATTTTAATTAAGCGTTGTGTTATTAAGGCTGTTATTACTCAAAGGGGTAAATGGAGATGAAACCAATGGTGTTATGACCCGACTCAACTGAATGCAATCAAATATGATAATGTAATCTTTTCAATTCGATGAATCCTAACTAAAGTAAGGAGAGAGTTTCCATTCACTACCAACAATGCAAGAAATTGATCACTAAGAGAAAATTCAACAAATTCTCTAATGCACTAATTTTATCAAGAAAAACTAATGCAAATCAATTCCAAACCTTTTTTTTAGTTTTATTTTTATGTAAATTCAAATCAAAGAAAACTGATCTAAATCTACGATTGATTTTTCAGAATGTAAACTATGCAATTGTAATCTATGCACAATTCACTTGAAAAGTATGCAAATGTAATCTATGCACATTTTTCATTCATATTCTGAAAATGAGAACTCTAATTATACAAATGTGATCTATGCAAGAGAATTCTCAAACACAAGATGATTCTAATGTAATCTAAGAACCAATCAAGTGCAAGTCGAGAAAATTGGGTGAGAGTTCCAAAGATCAAAACATAAAAACACTCAAAGGCGATTAACACTCATACACTATTTTGCAAAAACAAGAGCAAAAAGATGCAAACTTGTGAAAAAACTGAGACAAACCTCCAAGTAATGACCAAAGGAAATCAAATCAAGAACTTCTCAAAAAAGAGACTCAAAACACCCAATTGATGAAAGCTTAAAACAGGAATGCCAATGAAACAAGCTTAGGTGAAGATTTATGGCAGGAGACTAATGTGTCTGGGCAGTAAAAACTAAGAAAAAGCAAAATCTAAGAGAAAAAATGAAAAAAATGGAATTTTCTTAAATTTTAGCAGGGGACGCAGGCAACCTGTTAAGACAGGTGCGGGCCCGCTCTGTGCACACAGCGACAGTGCGTACAGGGATGCACTGTGCAATACTCAGAGGGTGCGTCCTACTGGAAAATTCAAGAAAAACTAAATTGAATCTAACCCTAAGCTAACCCACACAAAAACAAAGTCATAGAGCCAAAAACCAGAAAATAAGTGACTTTTCTCAGATCGAAGTTGCATACAAAGGAAAAGACTTTCACATCAATGGATTCCCCAGTATGGTCGCCAATTTGTCAGGCGGAAAGAGTCGATAGTGCGGACACAACCAACCTCCCTAGGAGCCTAAGACTCTCTAGTGACAAACAAGACAAACAAGAGCAATCCTTCTCTAAACATGCATTTACTATATGGGAAATCAAGTGTTTAGATCCTACATGTAATCCAACGTTGTTGTAGCAGTCCAGCTCCGCTGATCTGGATGAGCTCCTCCACTTTGAAACCTGCATACACTAACAATCAAACGATTAAATAGCACTTGATAATCTCATAGAATAAAACATATTTAACACATAGACCAAGGAGTACATGAAACAACTCATAAATAACAAGTTATTGAGAAGAATGGACTCATTTGCATTAATAGGTAACAAAAGGAACAAATACAACCTAAGCCTTGGTGTTGTGCAAGTCCCTCCCAGGGTCCATCAAGAGTTCTCCTTTACTTTGACAAAGCTCACCCACTTCCAAATAGAACAAGCAAAGATGGCAATCTCTCCTCACAAGCTTCTAAATGGGAGTCCTAATTCCTGCAACATTTACCCTTAGAAATGTATAACTTCCAACCTCTCCTCCATCTGGCCCAATGCCTGTATTTATAGTGCTCAAGAGGAAGTTAATCAGGTCCACCATCAATGGGATAATCCCCTCTTTGGATGGGATAACTCCCTTATTGATGGGATAAGTTCCTCTTTGGTAGGGGTACATGAACCATCTGGAGGCCCTCAATACACGTCGAACAACCTTCTAGAATGCTCTAGAAATGACCACAAGTAACTTTTTAAAGATGAAACTTGCGCATTTTGACCTTTACAGGGGGACGCACCTGCCCCTTTACATACAGAGCGTCCAAGGACGCAGCTTTTGTGAACATTGGGTGCGTACCCGCAGGTAAGGTTGAGAGAACCTGCGTACCCAGAGATAAATACATTTATAAAGACTTTCTCTCTTTTTTGGAGTTTGACATGGAGAGCAGAGGCATAAGACTTGCCTAAGAGGATAGCATGACTGTTGATAGAGCCATACTAACTGTAAATAGCCATGGTGACATTTTTTAGTGTAACAGATTGCCCCCTAAAGTGCGAAGCCTGTAATAGATTAGGGTTTTGTATTATCTAGGAAGGGTGAAGCACTTTATCATTTCAAGGATTATCTCGTGGAGAGCCTGGTCAGAACCTGCAATTTTCAACACAAAATACATGTATAAGATTATATCATCACTGAGGTAGGCATTCCCATACTCAGATCAAAACTTTAACTAACAGACTAACTACTCTGATACAGGAATGATCTTGCAGTACATCATAATCATAGACTTTTGTAGACACAGTATGGGCGCAGCCATCTGTTTATGATTAGTCTACTTAGATAATGAATACAAAACTCCTCACAGCCTGGATGGTGGAAACTAGATCCAGGGTCTTCATTTCTACTTCCCGAATTGGTACGATTCTAGCCATGCGAATAAATGAGTTGATGTCGAACATGGTAGAAACCACTTGATTACCAGTCGATGATGTAAACTGTTAACAAGCGTGAGAGAGACCACCAGTAATGTCAATGGTTCTCAAAGTACCCAGTACAATCCATGAGATGTGAATGAATGAGTTGATGTCGAACATTTCACGGAATCCTTCGATCGAAAGTCAATGATGTAAACTGACGTCAAAGGCGAGAAACCTGCCATTGATGCATGCAGACTTCAAGGTACTGACGATTTCTAAGTCATCTCTCTAGATAATGTGCTGATGTCGATAGAAAGCAACTCATTGCAGGCAAGCCCGCAACACGAAATCATTGTTCAAGTTGAAGAAATGTTGCTGTAAGGACTGACTCAGGGACGGTCAAATGGATGATAAGTATTTTGCAGATGAAAGTTTTGTTTGCAGACCTCTTGAACACATAACGACACAACATATGGCTTGGTGATAAACGACTCAAAGTTAATCCCCGGAACCCGGCTGAAGACTTTCAAAGTGGTTTGATCAACTGTGAGGTAAAGGATTTCCCAACCCAGGTGAATGAAAAGTGTCGTGTTCAAGAGTGGTAATAAAGTTTCTTCTGAGACAAAAGGTAACAAACAGGTTCATTCTTCTCTCTTTTCCCCCACCATTTCTGGCAAGTACCTCTTTATTTTTAACAAGCTTGAGGAGGATAACATATGCTTGATTATAAGCTCGTCCTTCGGATGAGTCCAACCTAGTTTTGATTTGAACCCTAGGAAGGAGTGGTTCGTTCCTGTTTGTAATTGAACAGGTCCTTTACTGTGAAATGTTTAACGAGCCCAGTATAGGAGAAACTCGGCGTTTTTCAATTTTAGAGAGTTTGAAAAACTTAAGAAGACTCCAAGTTGAACTTTTTCGTAGATTTGTGTCCCTCAAGCCCGAAAAAGTATAAAATAATACCTTGGGGAACCGCTTGATCTTGCGACCAAGGAGTACTTTCATAATTAGTGCCACTGACCTGAAAAGTAAAAAGCGATCAAAGACACGTCGTTTTATTTCCGTATCGAGTTTGAAACGACAAAAACCTGGCAATCTTTTCCTGATTTTACGGTCAGAAAAGGGCTATAAGGGGACCGTCTTTTAATTCCGTTTTAACGAGTGTAAAAGAAACGCTCGGCAATCTTTTCATATTTTAGGAGTCAGAAAAGGGCTTAAAAGATGACTCTGAGGTTTCACTTTTTCGTAAGTTTTAACGAGTTCGAAAAAATGATAAAAATGTACTCATATGGCTGACTTTCAATTTAATTTACGAGCAGGAAAAGACGGAAAGAACTCGGCATTTTCATTTGTTTTACAAGAATGAAAAATAGCAAAATAATCTCGGGATTTTCATGATTTTAACGAGTCTTGAAAATAACTGAAACTGACTCGAGATAGGTTTCATTTTTACAAAAGCTTGAAACAGAGAAAAAGTATGCTTCAAAGTAGTTTCATTTTTTCACAAGCTTGAAACAGAAAGAAAACTGTGCTTGATGCCCCCTAAGTGTAACTTCTAGAGCGCATGCCCCCCCTAGCTTCATTTCATTCAACTACGGTGGATGAAATGAAGGTTCAAGCACGAGATCATTTGAAAGACCCGACCTAAAATTACGTAAAAAACTGAAATGACTAACCTAAATATACAACTTAACATCTACGAGATCTAGTCAATCTCTCGACTCAAGTAGAGGAGGATTTGTTTCATTTTTTAACGATCTTGACACAGGAAAAGAACTATGCTCGGATTCGGTTTCATGTTTACGCAAGCTTGAAACGAAAAACTATGCTTGTTATAAGTTCACATGCCCCCAGCATAATGACGCAAAACGAGGTACATGAGCTCCTCCTTCACTTTGAAACCTGCATACACTAACAATCAAACGATTAAATAGCACTTGATAATCTCATAGAATAAAACATATTTAACACATAGACCAAGGAGTACATGAAACAACTCATAAATAACAAGTTATTGAGAAGAATGGACTCATTTGCATTAATAGGTAACAAAAGGAACAAATACAACCTGAGCCTTGGTGTTGTGCAAGTCCCTCCCAGGGTCCATCAAGAGTTCTCCTTTACTTTGACAAAGCTCACCCACTTCCAAATAGAACAAGCAAAGATGGCAATCTCTCCTCACAAGCTTCTAAATGGGAGTCCTAATTCCTGCAGCATTTACCCTTAGAAATGTATAGCTTCCAACCTCTCCTCCTTCTGGCCCAATGCCTGTATTTATAGTGCTCAAGAGGAAGTTAATCAGGTCCACCATCAATGGGATAATCCCCTCTTTGGATGGGATAACTCCCTTATTGATGGGATAAGTTCCTCTTTGGTAGGGGTACATGAACCATCTGGAGGCGCTCAATACACGTCGAACAACCTTCTAGAATTCTCTAGAAATGACCACAAGTAACTTTTTAAAGATGAAACTTGCGCATTTTGACCTTTACAGGGGGACACACCTGCCCCTTTACATACAAAGCGTCCAAGGACGCAGCTTTTGTGAACATTGGGTGCGTATCCGCAGGTAAGGTTGAGAGAACCTGCGTACCTAGAGATAAATACATTTATAAAGACTTTCTCTCTTTTTTGGAGTTTGACATGGAGAGCAGAGGCATAAGACTTGCCTAAGAGGATAGCATGACTGTTGATAGAGCCATACTAACTGTAAATAGCCATGGTGACATTTTTTAGTGTAACAGGTTCCTTTATCAAAGCCTGTCAGATTTCTCATTTCAGGCAATAGCGATGGCGAACCAAGTGCTTTCCAAGCAATAGAGGAAAGGATACTCACAGACGCCCCCTCATCTATGATGGTGCCCGCCATGACCATTCTGTATATTTGAACGATAATTCGGAATGGTATGCTTGCTGGCAAACGGGGTCTGCCTAGTTGGTTCCAGTCGAAGGATACAACTAGGTTGCTTGGAGGTGGGACCGAGTAGACGGCCGGGTATGACTCTGATGAACTTCCTTCCTGCGATAAAGGAATGGGTGGATTGCCCCCGTGTTCGTCGGAGTCTGTGTTGATGAAGAGAATTTGGACGGTGTCATCCTTATCCTCTTCAGTGACTGTGTCATTCGAAGATAAAACCTCTGAAGACAAGACCGGGTCGACTGCCGCCTCGACCTTTTGACTTTCGTCGGGTATGGATTCAGCTGGTTCATCTTCAATGACAGGTGCTTCAGCCGACCACTTGAGCGGGCCAGCTGGATTCTCAACTAACGAAGGACTCGGCAAGAGTTTTTTATATCTAGGAGGAAGTCGTAACGGTGAAACCGGACAATCATCCAAAACTCTTTTAGCTTCGTCTAAGAAGGGACAACGGTGGGGAGCATGGTCGCCTTCGCACAGTCTACAGGGAAATCTAGCTTTCCCTTTTTGTCCTGGGACTTCACTTTCGCTAGTTGACGGTGTGCTTTCAACATGGCCATCAGAGGTTGACGACACCGGATTGTGCAAATGGGGGGACCAGTCCCTTAGTATCCGAGGGATGCAAGGACAATCTCTGTGAAAGTGGTCTCCCTTGCAAATGACACATGGCGATTTAGGCCTGGTCGGTGCTGTGTGTGGATTTTCATTAGACGACACTTGTTTTCCCTTATTTACGTTTGGCTCCTTCTTGTTTTTCTCTTTCTTCTTCTTTTCCTTCTTCTCCTTAGGAACTTGGTTTTTAGCTTTACCAGTCCCATCAAGCGAAGAGGAAGGAAGAGAGGAAGAATTAGAGGAAGTAGACGGTTGGTGGGAAACTCTGGACTCGTCTAACTGTTGATTCGACTGTTCAGGAGTAGTGGTGTTCTGAACGACATTGGTTGAGAAGAGCCAGACTGGAAAGCCAATTGTCAGTCCTGGAAGCGACAATGTGGCCATATGGGGCACACCAACATCTCCCCAAGAGGAGAAGGGACTAGGATTTCCACCAAGGGGAATTCCTTGGTTGGTAGGCTCCATTTTCTCAACCTAAAGATCAATGCAGGAAAAAGGGTATGAATATTCCGTTTAAAATAAATTTTAATGACGCTTGGACACAACTTGTTTTTTCAATTTTAAAGAGTCGAGAAAAAACAAAAGATGACTCTAGTCTCCTTCGATTTTTAATGAGCCTGAAGTGACAAGTGCTCAGATGGACCTTTTCTATTAAGGAGTCTGAAAAGGAATGAAAGGGACTGCTCTGGAGATCTAGGTAGAGGGTGTGCCAAACCAATCACAAAACCGCAGAATACTTTTTAGGGTACGGGCAGTCAATCTTCCTGAATGCTGTTTTCAGTGCATTACGATCAGTAGGGCGGCCGACACGGCTTCCTATGGATAAAGGTTTTATGCCTATAGGGGTCTCCCAATATATACTCGACGGTACATGGGAGCACAATCCGTACTGGCACTTATCGTATCACGGTGGAGGAATCACCCAACCAATAGTGAGGACAACAGTTACCAGGCTTTACGACGCCGGAACACGTCTCTAGCCTAAACCTCTATGTTGTGCGTTAAGTTACAAAGCGTTGTTAAGTTCATTCAATTTATTTTAGGTTGATCTTTCTTAGAAGTTTGCCTTTTTGGATCACCACGAGATGTAGATATAATTCCTAAATGCAGTCTAAAGATGATAAGCAAGCTTTTATCTCTTTTCAACAATGAAAATCCTAGCTACAAGGGGAAAAGAAAGACACAATCTTTTCTCAAAGAGCAAAGAGCACACTGTAAATGCACTTTTCCTAAATCAAGCCATACAAACTGTCAAAATGAAAATGCACATATGCATGTATTTGTTTTTCACTTTCTTAATATTGATGCCTAAAAAGAAAGTTGTTGTACAAATTTGAAATCGATTTCAAGTGAAAAACACAAACAAGCTTCTTTTCGAAATCAAAAGGTAGAGACGATTACGACACTTTATGATTTTGAAGTAAACACTTGTTTTGACACTAGAAATTCACAAATTCAAACCAATAGGTAAAAGTAAAAGCACAATCAACTATCAACAGCAAATAAACTTTCTCCTAAGATCAAAATGACACTTACGACAGATCTAGATCTAAGGGCGACAGTATGACCAGTTTACTTTTACAATGGGAAACTGTAAATGACGTAACAAATACACAAAAACAAATACAGTTTCTTTTATACAACTGAGGCAGAATTAAGGCAAAGAAAAGGGGTTTTCAGATAGGTACACACACTGATACCAGGCTACAAAAATCAGAGGTAAAATTGGAAAAAGTGAGCAAAGAACCTCAGCTAGGCAGGGCTAGGCTGATCAACGCACCTGCTACATAGAGAAACTGAATTGCAACGCAGGTAGCCCTCTCGGGAACTGCGCTGAAATGCAGAGTCTCTTCACAGAGCCTGCGCTAAAGCAGAAACGAGAATTTCTTCTAGGTTCTGGGTCACGGTTTGCAGTTTACTCTATGGTTTTTGGCCGGATAAAAGCAATCAAATGTGCATAATCAGAGGGATGATTTAAAGGAGGACTAAGAGCTATCACAAAGGGAAATTAGAGAATTTGTGGATCAATTGTTCAGATCATAAACAGGCCCAGTGAATGGACTAGAGTAGCAGATCTCTACTTTGCATTTGTAAATGGCAAATGCAGTTCGATTCGCCACTCCTGAGTTTATGAGATGAACAACAATAGAAACACAAATAAACTAACTAGACACGATCCCCAGTGGAGTCGCCATTTTTTTGTTGGGAAAAGTATCTATTCAGAACGCCTCTATCCCACTCTAAGGTGTGACAGTGCCTTAGCAACAAACAAGGAAAACTATTTTCGTATTCTTCTTTATGAAATGTAAACGAAGAGGAAGGATGAACTAACCTGTGTCTTACGCTAGTTTGTTGATCCAATCGCTATCCTCTTTGCTTGTTTCCCGCTACCTGCTCCCTTATTCGCCCAGCTTCACCAAGTTCTTGCGAGATCACAGAAGAGGAAAACTACACAAAGACATAGATTTACATTCATAAATAGCTTAGGATTAGATTTAAGCTAAACATGCAAATATAACAAAACATCATTGATACACAAGCATGTAGGAGAAACTCAAATAGTTTTATTGATATAATAAGAAAGTCCAAGAGGAGATACAACCAAGTGAGTCCCGATCCAGCATCTACCTCCCAGCAAAGGAATCCCTTCCTCACCTCCAACAAAGCATAAATCACCCAATGCACTAATCTCAATCTCAAAACCAACAGCAATTCTCTGCAAAGTACAAAATTCTAGCCTGTGGATCTCTGGGATGAGGGATCCATATATAGATGTAAGGAGAGAAGATGAGTTATCTTATGTTTTGACTTGTGGTTTCTCTCTGTCATTTCTTGCTTCCAATTGGAGATTGAGAGCCTCTTACTCATCACTGGTCGAATTCAGTGAGGCAAGTGTCATTGGAGAAGATTCTGGAAGCTTCCATTGCCTTTGAATGACTTTGCCATTTGTCATTTCCCGCTCAACGCACCCTGGTAGTGCATTCACCTACGTCGCAACGCACCTAGCCAGTGTATTTGGGTGCTTTGCAATGCAGGCAGCTAGTGGAGCATCTGAATTGATCCTGATTTGACTAGTTTTGAGCAGTTTCTGGTGTAGAACTTCTGGGAGAAGCTGTAATTTGTTGACCTTATTTCTTTAGGAGCTGGAACAACATCTTTAGGGACTTAGGATCCCTTGGTTTATGGACATTTCATGCTTATAGCTGTAAGGCACAAAAATGTCTATAACAGGAACACATGGGCATACCTATGCTACAATGGTCCCCTATTTAGTTACGAATGGCGAACCAACAAAAGATTTTTCCCAAGGGATAATAGTCGATATTGAAGGTGCGAGCACGCAGGCATATTTTGAAGTGATAAAGATTGTCGATGACAAAGATCCCCATCCCACGCTATTAGGAATAGACTGGGCCACCAATATGAACAAAGTCATAAATCTAAAAAAGCACAAAATGATGTTTGAGAAAAAGTCACTATGCATGGTAGTACCACTAGATCTAGCCGAAGGAGTGTGATACATTGAACCGGTGCATGACGATGATAGTGATAACAATGTCGATTGTATTTACAAGATAACTGCACAAGGAGTGGATTGGGTGAATCCAACTGTACATGGAAGGATTTCATGGGAGCACGAAAGCTCCTGCACTTCCGATTTAGATGAAGAAATAGAGCGATGGCAGAATCGGCTGCACGAAGTAACAACACTGAACTGCAACATGATGATAAACATTGCGTGACAACATTGCGTGACAACAGAGGAAAGGGAGCTATTGACATATGATGGATTATAAGTGGTAGATGAATTTATGAGCAAATTTGAAAGTGCAGTACCAGAACAACAGTGGTTTGATGCACTGGAATGGGCATTACGTGCAACAGCCGTAAAATGGTGGGGTACGCATTAAGGAAATTTTGAGGACTGGCGCAAATGCAGAGGGATGATGCACTTGCATTTTGGAAAACTCGAATTATGACTAGTAGATAAATATGACGGACGAGATGATCCACGCATGCACCTTGCGAAATGGACCAAGGTCTACGGGGAAGAGCCACAGCCTAAATGGGTGCATTTATTCTACCATATCGTGGACATCAGACCTATCAATTGGTATACTGAGACAGAGCTATGCCATGGTACAGGTGAATGGGATGTCTTGCACGAGGGATTCTTGTTAACGTTTACATTTGAAGATCGTTGGTCGGATACTATTGACAATGCACTACAAGTAGTAAAAGTCGCTATCTTCAAAATACTACAGGAACAGTGGGAGTACTTCAGCCAGACTAGGCAACACAGTTAAGTGGCGCATGGGAGTGTTATAATGTAAATGTCGAAGAGGACGATGATGACCCATGGAACATTAACATTCAAGAAACGGAAGGCTCTCGCGAGATTTGCGGACCATCACTTGAAAACCCCAACATCACTGCACCGTTAAAGACAAAGCAGGTCAACATTGGAATGGATGTAGAGCCAAAGTACACAATGCTGGGGGACTATTGGGATGATGCCACAGTCAATAAAGTCATTGAGCTACTCCGCAAATACCAAGACTTGTTCCCAACTAAAATTACGGACTTAAAAGGGATTGTTGGTGATTTAGGGATGATGAAGATCACCCTGAAACCTGACACGAAGCTAGTTAAGCGGCGTCCATACCGCTTGAACCTAAAATATAAATAAAAGGTCTAGAATGAATTAGAGAAAATGCTCGCAGCCAGAATTATTGAACCAGTGGAAGAATGTGACTGGGTGAGTCCTATGGTAGTACAGGAGAAAAAACAGAAGGGAGAAATAATAATATGCGTGGACCTCAGGAAGTTGAACGATGCCTATGTACACGATCCATTCCCAACACCATTTATAGATGAAGTACTGGAGAATGTTGGCGGTCAGGAATCATACTCATTCACGGATGGTTTCTCAGGGTACCACCAGATCAAGATCGTGCTAGAAGATAGGATGAAGATGACCTTTGCAATAGAATGGGGTTGCTTTCAATACACCATGATGCCTTTTGGACTGAAGAATGCACCAGCTATAATTTTGTGTATCGTGGTAGCCACGTTCAAGGAATACATCCACAATTTTTTGGATGTCTATCTAGATGACTAGACTATTTTTGGACTAGTTAAGCACCATTTAGCAAGCTTATGTTTGATGCTGGATACTTGCTGCCAGCACCAA
The DNA here is from genome assembly GCA_031772625.1 of Pinus tabuliformis. Classification (NCBI taxonomy): domain Eukaryota; kingdom Viridiplantae; phylum Streptophyta; class Pinopsida; order Pinales; family Pinaceae; genus Pinus; species Pinus tabuliformis. Next base: position 83,788,355 of record CM062805.1, on the reverse strand, counting down.
ATTGCATTGAACCTCTACAAGTGCACATTCCTCATTCCCTTTGGAAACCTGCTAGGACATGTGGTCTGCAAACAAGGATTGATGGTGGACCCTACGAAGATCACAGTTATCCTAAATTTGGAAGTGCCGCAAAGTGTTAAACAACTGCGCGCTACCTTGGGACATTCTGGATACTATAGGAAGTTCATCAAAGGTTATGCCCAAATAACTACGCCAATGGAAAAGGTATTAAAAAAAGATGTTACATATTGCTGGAATGATGATTACATGAAAATTTTGGATGTCTTTAAAGGGAAACTGGCCTCTGCGCTAATCCTGGTCTTCCCGAAATGGGACGTGGAATTTCATGTACATGTTGATGTGTTGTGTATCGCGTTGGGAGCCGTATTCACACAGGAAGGCATGGAGGGTGTAGATCACCCAAGCGCGTTTGCGAGTCGGAGATTGTTCGAAGCATAAAAGAACTACTATACCAGCAAGCATGACAGGTTGGCAATGATGTACACACTCCGAAAATAATGACATTTACTTGTAGGACATTTCAAGATGTATACTAACCATTCCGCGTTGAAATACCTGGTGAAGAAGCCTGTGTTGGGGAGTCAAATATGCAGATAGCTTTTACTATTTCAAGAACATGATTTTGAGGTCATACTCAAGTTGGGATGCTTAAACATAGGACCAGACCACTTGTCACTAATTGAGACGGGTGAGGAACCAACAAATCTAGAGGAGGGACTACCCGATGCACAACTCTTTGCAGTATGCGTTGCGGACGAACACTTCGAAGATATAATCCATTTTCTAACAATAGGGACTTTCTCGAAGGAGTACTCAATCCAACAAAAGAAAGAATTGGTGGTACGCGTGGCAGAATTTTCTGTCATCGTGGGGTACCTCTACAAGATGGGAAACGATGAGATATTACAAGGATATATACCTAAATTTGAATGAGGTCAGATCCTCGTGGAAGCACATGGGGGCACTGTAGGAGGACACTAGGAAGGACCCATGACCACAGAGAAGATTCTTCGCGCAGGGTTATGGTGGCCGACCCTACACTAGGATTCGAAAGCGCATTATAAGGCTTGCGATATATGTCAAAGGATGGGGAAACCATTACAAAGGGACGAGATGCCACTAAATCCCCAAATGACACTACAACTGTTTGAGAAATGGACAATCAACTTTTTGGGTCTGATCAAACCTCAGGGAAAGACAGGGGTGCGCTACATCATCACCGTGATGGAGTACCTGACATGATGGGTAGAAGCGCAGCCGGTCAAGGACTACATGGCCGCCACGAGTGTAAAGTTTTTGTTCGAAAATGTGTTGACACAATTTGGCTATCCAAAAATATTAATGAGCGATTGCGGAACACATTTCCTGAATGAAACCATCAGCACACTCATAGAAGAGTTCTAGGGGTATCATTAGAAAAGTACACCGTACCACCCACAATCCAATGGCATAGTAGAGGCATTCAATAAAATACTAGAGACTGCGCTGACCAAAGTCTGTCATGCACATCAGAACGACTAGGACCTATGCGTACCTGCTATGTTATGGGCATACAGGACAACATGCAAGAAACTGATGAGGCAGACACCCTTCCGGTTGGTCTATGGTATGTAAGTTGTCATGCTAATGGAATACATCATACCTAGTCTGCGAATAACAGCACTCACAGGCATGACGGACCGTGAATCTCTCGAAGAAATGCTCGCACAATTAGAAGAACTCGAGGAAGAATGGCTTTTGGATAGATTTCATCAAATGGTACAAAGGCAGTTTGAAAAGGCTTAGAACGACCACCATATCAAGTTGTGCACCTTCATGGTAAATGACTTAGTGCTACTGTATGACAGTAAGTTTATAAATTTCCGGGAAAATTCATAATGCACTTGTTGGAACCATACGTGGTAAAGGAGGTCACAGAAGGAGGAGTCATCCAGCTAGTCAAACATAATGGAGAACCCTTCCCAGGAAAAGTAAACGGTAGTCACCTGAAGCCCTACACGAGTGGGCCGGCTATCTAACTAACCGGCCAAAGCACAGTCTTCATGACCCGAGGAGCTGGACAAAGGTGCGAGACTATAAACACACACACCAGAAGCTGGTACCAAAGAAAGGACACGATTCAGACGTGGATGATTCATAACCAAGCATGCAGCAGATCTAGCAAATTGTAGAACAGTGCGTCGCGGACCTTTGGATAGTACGCAAATAGTTGGAGGGGCTCTGTGCCAAGATCGCCGCACCAGCAGAGTGACTCAGGATGAGTCACGATGATTGTGTTGGGGGCCTGTTCGGCATGGAATCCCCCCACAGCAGGTTTTTGGGCTCAAAGCCCAAGTTTTGGTCAAAGGTTTTCTAAGACTTCACGAATTGCGAGCACGGAGCATGAGGTAGAGGTTAAGTCATAGGGTTGTTCGCCCTAAACTAATGTAATGTAATGTAAAGTCATGTCGGCCTACCCATGGTTCGTGGACCATGGGATTGTATAAATAGAGTGAGGCTCTAAGTTATAAAGACAGTGCATGATAGAGTGAGTAGTGAAGGAAAGGCTCAAGCTTAGAGTAGGATTCTAAGTGTATTGGGTCATAGTAGTAGGAAGAGGCTCTGCAGCTGAGTGCGCAGAGGCCTAGTAGAGTCCGTAGCTGAGTGCGCTGACCCATGCAACTAAATGCGTAGGGAAGTGTCGAGTTTGTAATTGGGATTGAAGATTAATAAAGAGAATTTGATTCTTATTTCTCTGTATTTGTTGTGCATTATTGTCTTTATGTTTATATTAGTTTATGTATCACGCGCATTGATATGCTTGTTGAATATGTTGTAATAACCATAAATCTTACACACACAAGTTAAGTAACTGGTTAAGTAGCAAAGAAATTAGGTATTATACGGGTCACGCCCCGAGTAGGGCTGTATGGAAACAACAACACGGTTTGTGAAGGAATAGCAAGTGCTCGTAGCGACAAGTCAGATCGTGAACCTCCAAAAGCCCATCAGACATCCCCAAGGTGTAGAAACCTGGTTCTAGCACCCTCCCATACTACTTCGTGTGAGACCTCAGTCCACGTTCCATGGACTGTTGCCAAAAGGGATAGTAATACCAGGCTTTTCTTGGTTAAATCACCTCTGAACTTGGGTCAAGCCCATACAAGCCAACAAGAAGGAAGCAAGACACGTAGAGGAAGCACATGAAATGATTTTATGCTTGCAAACATGCAAGTTATAAAAGAAAACATGATATGACAATGACAAGTAGTCCTTCAAGCTATACTAATAGATCTACTTCAAAAGATATTCTTTACTTATCGTACTTACCCTTGATATGATCATGCATCTGACGGAGTTTGCATGAGGCCCTAATATTTTATCATAACCTGGTTTCTTGTTCCTTCTCCTCAACTCCTTGAGAGCAATCTAGCATGTAATCTTTTCCTGTAATCACTGAGAGATAGATATGCATAGTTTTAACGGTGAGTGACTACTATCAGAATGATCTGTGCAATTTTCCAGAGCAAGTTTGGTTGCCTTCTCTGCACAATTTCTGAGTGCAAGATAGATTTGACAGCTAAGACAACACTTCGTAGTTTTGAGATACAAGACATTGCTATGGGATGGGTCTTGGGAGGACACCTTTACGCAGTTTCTGAATGTAGGGCAGTCGTACTACTCTGTGCATTTTTGGAGAGCAGTATTGGCTTCCTGACTACTTTGCACATTTCTGGAGAGTAGTGTTGGCTATACATCTGTGGGACAACACTGTGTAGTTTCTAAAGGCTGTGGGTTTTGGCTAGGGAAGGACACTAGAGGAAACCACTGCGTAGTTTTGGATGCCACGAGAAGCTAGGGCCTTTATGCATTTTGCAATTCCAATAGGAAAGGAAAATCGCTTGAGGGTTGCAGAAGCAAAGTGTGCAGTTATTGGAATCTAGATGAGAGTAGGTTACTCAAGACACTAGGATAAGTGTGAGATCAATAAGAATGATGCAAATAGTAATAGAACTTCATTATGATCACATGCAAACACTTAGTGATGCAACATAGACCATCCAGAACATAAAAGACGTAGTCTTCTTGATGCAACAAAATTTGTGACAAGAGTGCATGAAGTGAGTGTGAAACATGTCTATGTAATGAGAACAACCCATATGCACAAGATTTCCTCTTGAAGCAGAACAACATTCCCTTTGCATGAAAAACAATAATCCAGATGCCCAAAGATGACACCTACTACATAAAGATGAGAATGTGAACAAATCTTAAGATCAAGGAGGGGGATTGAGATCATCAGCTTACCAACAAGTGACCAAGGAAAAATCAATCACAGGATCCAAGTTAGGCTCCGACATTTGCATTCGAGCCAAATATTTGGAGGGTGGTTGTAGCCACTACAATAGTGGTGACACACTAGTAGAACTCCAACTCTCTACATGGACCTTTCTTTGTGAAAAGTGATTCTAACCCTTCCAGAAGTATTGTTCGATTCTTTAATTGTCATGGCTTAAGCACTCGCTTGGGGAAAGATATAGTCCCTACCATTATCTTGATCGCTCAGCACACATTTCAAGACAAGTCAACTAAGTTATTTCGATTGGGATGACGGGTATATAGATGCACAAGTAATATAAATGTCAGAGTCTTAGTTTTATCTCTGGTGTTGCTCCGCTGCTAGCAGGCCTAAACATTACCCCGACGAGGTCACACAAGAACACAAGCATCGCTTCACTGCCAGCGAGCCTAATCAGTATCTTGATAGAGTTATTTGCATCACCTCTGTACATAGGAAGCCTTTCTCTTCTTTTGCCTTGTTTATTTTTCATTTTTTCATTTTTCATTTTTCAAAGAATTGTGCATAGGCATTTATTTATTTCAAAGGCGGAAGAGGGATCCCGACTTATTGAGAGTAGAAGAGGTTCTCCCTTTAGAGAAGTATTTATATATACCTCTGACACACTTGTTAAGGTTTTTCCCCTCACCTTACTCTATTGGGCTGAGTTGAAAAGGGTTAACCCAAAAGAACTGATTCGAGTAGGTGGTACTAGTTAAAGTGCAAGTGTTTTGTTTTCACCACGACTCACTCTGAACAAAACATATTTTCCATCAAGATATCATTGATTGAAGACAACAATATCTTCATAAAGGGAGAGGAAAATAGATAACTGAATTTTGACAGCTTTACAAATCCTCTTATATTTTTCTAGATTGTCTCGAGATCCAAACATGGTTTCATATGGGGCTAACCTACGAGTACAAACAAACAAAGAGAACAAGAAAGCAAAGAGTGGAAGTAAAGTGAAAGAAAATAAATCGAGCATGCAAACCAAACAAAGCAAGTAGAAAAAATAAACCAAGTAAGCAAGAAAACAAACATGCAAACTAGAAAGAAAAGAAAAGCAAGAAAGCAAACACTACTCCTACTCCTACACTAAAAAATTCATGGGCCTGCTCATGTAAAGTGATATTTCCAATGCAGCCACCGGGGGATTGGCTAGCCCATGTTGGTGAAGACATGGTAAACAAGAAAGATATACATGTAAACCAACAAACAATAAATATACAACAATGAATACCAACACACTATGAGTTCAAATGTGTCCACATAAAAGGAAAGAGTAAAAGCGTAGGATAAGCATTCTGCGAACATATCATGCTAATGGGACACACTACTTATAGATTATAAACATACAGACTCTTTGGTCCATGATAAATGAAAAAACATAAGAAGGAAAAAAAAATTGTGTTTCACAAGCGTTCCCATTGTGTATGATTCCTCCAATGCGTGGGTGATGGTATCATGTGGTTCAGGTGGAGGAACAAAAATCTATGAACTAGATTGATTTTCAATACACACAGGAGAGCGATGAGGAGCCTTTGGTGTTTCAATAATTTTCTAACCAGAAGTGGAACTAACCTCAAGACACGGAGGGTCTGACATAACCATCAGCGCAGGCTGAAGTGCCTTGACCATTTGAGGGTTTTCTACTTCATTAGCAGGTATATTATCAGTGACCAATGGCTTAGAAAGATTAAAGATGATTGAATCAACATCGTGATCAAATGAAGTGAAGAGAGCATGACAACCATGATCAGAAAATTTGAGATGTTGATTGGCATCCTCATGATTTGATGTATCATGCAGAGGGGTTTATGAGCCACAAGAATGTTCACCCTCTTTGTTTCTGGAAATGATAGATGAAGATTGAGTGGATTTTAAGAGAAAGATTTGTCCTCACTGCAATGTAATGACAAACTGACATCTGGTGTGTCATGTGAATGATCAGAAGTAGAAACATCCGACGATAAGTTTTCACAAAGAAAATCATAAATGACATAATCACATGGGATGTCATGATAGAGAAAATGAGGTGCAGATAGAAGGAGGTCATCCTTCACCGTGAGTTCTTCTTTATATTCTTGCACACACTCATCATGAATGACAATGCATGCTGGCTGCACAACACCAACTTCATCAAAAACTTGATCCTCATGAACAACAAGTGTGGAGTCCAGAATAGGAGAAAACAACACAGTACAATCTGGAGGGTCAACAGAACGTGGGGATAGAAGTTGAGGAAACAAGTCTACTCAAAAATCAAGAGCAGGTGGGGTGGGAGGTTATGACGGTTCAACAGATGGGTGTGCACCTCCTCCCACCTTGCACTGCAATGCTAAATATGTTTGATGTGATGAGGATGGAAAGTCACTTGTGACAGCAACTGTGTCCACCTTAGATTTAACATCCCTAACACTAAGGTATGTCGGGGTCAGTTTGAATAATTCTAACACTTGTGGATTTTCAAATATGTGAAGAAGATACTCAAATCTTCCACTGAGAAATTCCCAATAAACTTCATATTTAGGAAATAAAAATGAAATATTAAGAAAGTGTACATGAAATTTCTCAATGGACTCATCAAGCACTTTCTGTAATTTCAGAATTTCTTTATTAAGTGCTTGCCAATCAAAGTTATGGAAACCATGACATAACTCTAAAACAAAGTGACCAAATGAGTGAATAAATTTTTTGAGCAGTGTGACAAGCCATTTCAATGGGTGCCCACGAAGCATGAATGCAAAAAATGTGCAGATCACATAATCCTCACAGGATTCGAGGTTTTCACAAAGATTAGAAAAGGCAAGACTATGCCTCTCCCAAGATGTTCAGCCTTCACCTTCATATGTGTTCTATGACAAGAGATTCCATAGCTCCTCTGGGATTTCAAAGTCATCACCATAAGAAAAACATATCAGAGGACAAAGTGTAACATAAGACATGATAGATGTGTGAAGATTCAAAATATATTTGAGGACTTAGCTTGTCATCTGGCCCTCCTTCTCGTGCTAGAAATGTTGATGGTGTTGGACCCTCCAACATTCAGGGGATCTCCCCGGTGTGAAGTCGCAACTAGACCTCACAATGTTTTTTGTAGGAGTCTGATCCAGTACAATAGCTCAGTGACCATTATCTTATGGATTTTCCTTAGCTCTTGTTGTTTAGCACATGAGACTGTTATGCATGTAACTTCAATAAAGTGAGGTGAGTGTGCTTGGTGACTTCTTAATGTAACTTTGTGTCTGGGTTATCTTACTGTCAAAATGGGGGGAGGTAGAGTGAACCTCTTGATGAGAGGGAATAGTCCCAACACAGGAAGAAACACATGTGAACAAAAACAAGGGTCTATCTAGCATCCAATGGAATAGTCCACAACGGATGTGGTAGTTGTGAAAACCAAAGTTGAAGGGAAAACACGTACACCATCCAGTGGAATAGTCCACACAGGGGTAACGGTAGTTAAAACAAAGAAAACACAAAGATGGTCTATCTAATGTCCGATGGAGTAGTCCACATGGATGAGACAACATTGAAAAACAATACAACACATCTTCAACAATATGAGTACTAAAATAACCGAAGTAGTTCAAATATCTTAGTATAGGTTAAGAAAACATGCATTGTAAACGTTTAAAGAAAAGTCTTACAAACAAATACAAAACATGTGTGAAAACGTGTTGGTCTGATACAAGATTCTGAATTAAGCAAAAGATCCAAGACATATCTGTACACCATACATCACTAGTCAAAGTAGTGGGACATTGGAGCCAGTCCTCCCTCCTCAAAGAACAGACGACTGACTCTCAAGGCTATGTGGGAGGAGCCAAGGTGAAAATTCCTTTGCTCATACAATGAGGGGATATATATAGACAAGGGGGTATAACTGACCCTCGTGACTTTTCAACTTCCCTCATGAGTATTTGACTTCCTATGACTTTTCGAATTTACATGACTCTTTGACTTCATATGTGGGTCTCTTGGACTTCCACTTTACATTAGATTGGTTACAAGTATGGCCCATAGTACTGATGTGGCAAAGACAACACATGACATAACTCGACATGATATTTCTAACATGTACTGGCTGACTGCGGTGTCTATGTCGTGTTGTTGTGCTTCTGAGTGATGGTACGCTCTTGGTGTATTATATCTTCACCACTACATGGAAAAGTGTGCAGGGTTTTCAATGGTCTTGGTCTTTGCTTGATGGTGCATCTAAATGGGTCCCTTTCACTCACTTGCTCGATGTGCTTCATGTGGTCATTCGACAGCAAGAAAGTCTTAAAACATGTGCCTCTTTTCCATCCTATTCTTTGTCGCGCCAAGTTTCATTGATGTACATGTTCTTGCAGACACCCATGATGAGATGACATCAAATCCAAAAATCTCCTAGTCTATCATGATGCATTATTTTCCATTTTAGTGCAGGTGACCGAGATAGGCACAAGGCATTGAAACTGCGCAGAGCACAGCTTATACTAGGATGTGAGGCTCTAGAGAAGTATCCAAAAAAACTTCGGAGATTTCACTGGGAGACAAATTTTCGCAATCCAGGACAACAGTGATAAATTTGGGGCAAAACCCAGTTGGGAGGCAGAATTGCGTAGTTTCTTAGAGGAAGGCCAAGTAGGGTGTTGGGGAGCTGTTAGGCCAATCTGTGCAATTTTCAATGGGAACACTGGGTAGGACATCTAGCTGGGATATATGTAATTTCTCTGGGGAAGACAATGTGGGTAGTAGGAGGCACCGGAAGAAACTATGCATATCTTTCTAGATGAGGACAAGATAAGGCTACAGTAGATGATGGTAAAAATTGCATAATCCTAGGAGACAGTCCACACTTAGACAATTCTATTCAATTTCTAGGTTGATTGCAGAGTGGGCAAGAAGGGTTGGTGGCTGGCAGATCTGCGTAATTTTCTGAGTGAGAAGAGCAGGTCAACAGGGAAGCCTCCCTAACACTTCTGCACAGTTTCTGGGTTGTTTGCAGAGCATGGAAGAAGGGTTGGTGTAGGACAGATATGCATAATTCCTGGGTTGGTTGCAGAGTAGGCCAGCGGGGAATTCGTCCTGGCAGATCTGCACAATTTTCTGGGATAGTGTAGTGATAGGCAACAAATGCTTGTCCCACATGTCTGCAGAGTTTCTGCAGGTAGTGCAAGGCAGTCATGTTGGAGAATTTCTACGCAGTTTTGGAGATCAGTACAGCCCTCGATCACAGCTCAAGCCACCTTTTCTGGTTGACCAATGGGAGGCTTGATGGGACATCTTGTAGGAGGCACAGACTGGATCCTGTTCTGGGACAACTTCTACACAGTTCTTGGAGTCATTCAGTTGCCTCATCTACATAATTACATAGTGTAGGCTGCGTGGAGGACAACATCAAGCTTTGTGCAGTAGTGTAAGGTCATTTAGATTGAGCTTGGTTGACAGAGGGTTGTCCAGTTGACAGATTTTTCAGGAAAATTTACTAAGTGTGAAAGCAAGTGTACTTGTGCACACATGACAATGTGATCACACACTTAGCATGACTCGATGAAAAGACACCTCAAACCAACAAGACAACATGTGCTCAGTGAAACTGACTCAAGGGTTAAGAGTGACAAGTGTGACACTTGAGATATGTTTTTGAATGACCGTGATGAAACTTGTGTGATAGTGTTTACACCTTTGTGTGTGAGTGCAGCTGATGTCGACAGAGTGAAAAAAACTCACAGAAACAAAGACAAACCTTCAAAATTACCACAACTGAGTCGTAAGCATTGCATAGCAATCGACATGCCAAAGATGAAAATTGGCCAAACAGGTGAAAAGGAAGCAAGACATGTAGAGGAAACACATGAAATGACTCTGTGGTTGCAAACATGCATGTTATCAAAGACAACATGAGATGACAATGACAAGCATTCCTTCAAGCTATACTAAGGGATGTACTTCAAAAGATATTCTTTACTTATCGTACTTACCTGTGAGATGATCATGCATCTGATGGAATTTTCATGAGGTTCCAATATTTTATCATAACTCAGTTTCTTGTTCCTTCTTCTCAACTCCTTGAGAGTGATCTAGCATGTCATCTTTTCCTGTAGTCACCGAGAGGTAGATCTGTGTAGTTTTAGTGGTTAGTGACTATTGTCGGGATGGTCTGCATAGTTTTCTAGAGCAAGGATGGTTGCCTCCTCCGTGCAATTTCTGAGTGCAATATAGATTAGACATCTATGGCAACACTATGCAGTTTTGAGTTACAAGACACTGTTGCTGGATGTGTCTTGGGAGGAAACCTCTACACAGCTTCTGAATGCAGGGAACATGAACTTCTCTGTTCATTTCTGGAGATCAATGTTGGTTTCCTAACTGCTTTGTGCATTTCTGGAGAGTAGTGTTGGCTGCCTGACTGCTTTGTGCAATTATAGAGAGAAGTGATGGCTGGGCAGTTGAGGAACAACACTGTGTAGTTTCTGAAGATTTTGGGTTTCGACTAGGGAAGGACACTGGAGGAAACCACTTCATAGTTTTGGATGCCAAGGGAGGCTGGGGTCTCTACACATTTTTTAGTTCTAAGAGGAAAGTAAAAATGCTTGAGGGTTTCAGAAGGAAAGTGTGTAGTTCTGGAAAGCTCGATGAGGCTAGGTTGCTCAGGAAACTAGGATAAGTGTGAGATCAATGAGACTGATGCAAACAATGATAGAACTTGATTATGATCACACACGAACACTTAGTGATGCAACATAGACCATCCATAACATAAAATACATACTCTTCTTTATGCAACAACATTTTGTGACAAGAGTGTGTGAAGTGAGTGTGAAACATGTCTATGTAATGAGAATAACCCATACGCACAAGATTTCTCCTTGAAGCAGAACAAAATTCCCTTTGCATGACAAACAATAATCTCGATTCCTAAAGATGACACACACTACTTAAAGATGAGAACTTGAACAAATCTTAAGATCAAGGAGGGGGCTTCAGATCATCAGCTTACCAACAAGTGACCACGGAATGATCGATCACAAGATCCAAGGTAGGCTATGAAATTTGTATGCAAGCCAAAATTTTGGAGGGTGGTTGTAGCCACTACAACAGGTAGTCATAGAACACCAAGGATAGTCTTACCCTAAGGTGGAGGAGTATTTACTAGCCCTGAGTTAAAATTTCATATAATAAAGTTAATAAAGGTAAAATAAGACCAAGGTCATGGGACACATATTCGAAGCATCATGTTGGGAAAAACATCCTAGTGGGTGTCACTTTCGGTTTATTATGTCTAAGGAAATTGGAAAAGGAATTGGCAAAGGCAAGGAGGCATTAATTGGCATTTTATTTATGAAAATAAAGGAAAGTAAGAGAAAAGGGAAATAAGGAGTCACAAGTTTGCATGAGAGGAAAATTGAAGGAAAATGAAGAAATTAGAGGCCTCAATGCTTAAAAGGCTTCTTAGGATCAGTTCACAACTTTTGATAGTTTGGTCGACCTTTTTGTCAGTTTGGTTTTGGAGTTAGTTTTAGAGAGAGGATCAGCAAGAGGAGAAAGCATGTAACCAAGAAAAGGAAGGCAAAGGAAGGACAAGGTAAGCAAAGGACAAGCAAAGAAAATTTGGATAAAGCAAATTCAGTTAGGAGACTTGCAGGTAACATGTTGCATTCATGATTTCCTTGTTGGTTTTTGAATGCATGGTAAATGCATGTATGTATATGGTCCTCTTGTTGTCATTGGAATGGGATTTCTAGGTGTGACAGTGTTTTCATCCTTGTGTTTCAATTTCTAGATAGCCATGGTGTGATGGGGTTCTTTTATTTGGTTGAGATTTGGAGTTTTATATGGTTTTTGAACCATGTGTCATGGTATCATGAAAGTTCCGAAGGGTTGGGGGTGGATGTGGTTCAATTTGCAGGAATCCCTCAACAAGTGGGTGGAGATAGGGAAATTCCTCAAGGTAATGGTGAGAAAGTTCTAAGGCATCCAAGCTTGTTTTGGGCTTAGTGATCCCTTGATCAGTTTTGGCAGGATCACGGTAGCCTGAGGGTGGAGGTGGTTTAATTTTCAGGAAGCCCTCATTGTTTATGTATTGGTTTTCGTATGATATCTCTTGACCAATTTTTGTGACTTTGTGGGAGAATGAGGGTGGAGGTATTTTAATCTGTTAGAAGCCCTGGATGTTTATGTCTTGATTCCCACGTTCATGCTTGGAACATGGCACGAGGGTGATTGGCTAAGAGAAATATTTGGTTCAACTCAATCTATGGTCGGGAAGTACGTTGAAGTCCTTGAATTGGTTGCATTTTTAATTTGTTAATAAGATCCTATTGTATTTCAAGAGTACTTATACTTATTATTAGGTGTCTTTGATGGTTTCTCTATCATGGTTATTATTCTCTTTATAAGCATGGTTTCATAACTTGTTCTAGTTATGGATCTTGACATGTTTTGATTAGTTTAGGAATGGCTACTGAATGCATGAGATAACAAATGTTATTGTAGCTATTATGAGAGGGAATTAGACATTCTTGATGATTATTAGATAAGTATCAGCCCCTTATGTTTATATATGCATTCATGGCTTGTATATTACATGTTCTCAATATGTTTGATGAAATGAATGTCATGGTTAGGCATGGATTGGCCAAGTATTGGATCAAGTTTTGTAGGAATGGCTTTGTGTTGATGTTAGTTATCATTCTAGAAAGTCTCACTGAGTTATAGACAATGGTCTGGAGGCTGACTTGGAATTTAGGTTTGGAATCCAGGACCATACCCTTTGAACTAAAGAATTTGTGGCAAAACTACACCCTATTAGGCTTGTGCATCTGGTTGGATGGTCTCAACTGCATGGAGGCCTTGTCATGAATGTGGTTTGTAGCCCATGTCTCTAAAAGAACATTCTAGCTTAGGGTTTGGGCACTAGGAGTGGTTTTTTAGCTCTGGGTGTCCTGTAGCTCCTAAGGAAGGTCAATAAAGTTTCAGTTTGTCAACTCCACTTCCTTAACTGTAATTAGGAGGTTTGGTTGGGTCATAGTATCCCTCAGCTCATGTTTACCTCCGAAGGCTGGTGAAAGTGGATAAATGTTGGAGGTGGCATTACAAAATCCCTGTAAATGAAGTCAAAAGTATTTTCAAATACGTATAGGACACAATTGATTTTGGTTTATGGTATGTAAGTGGAAAATATTTCAATTTGAAATCATAAACTCATGAAAATTGGGAAAGTACCATTGATGATGAAAAGAGCATTGTTGTTGCAACATTCTTTTTAGGAAATTGTCTAGTATCTTGGGTAAGCATGAAATAAAACTCAATTTCATTATCTACATTTCAACCTAAGTGCAGAGCAACCACAACTTGTTGTACATAAATCCTTTGGATGAATGAAACACACAAGGATTTCAAAGTATAATTTAATGATCTTATTCCCATCATGTTTGACAATACTAGTGCAATAAGTATTTCTAAAAACTCTATTATGCATTAAAAAACATAGAAAATTCCAATAGTATCATTTTTTGAGAGATCAAGTTCTTGACTGTGTTTTTTGCTTGGAATATGTTGAGACTAACGAGAAAATTCACCAAACCACTTCCCAAGGAACCCTTTGAGTCCCTAAGACAATAGTTGGGAGAATTATCTCCTTAACCATAATTAATTAGTCAAAATAGGGATTGGAATCTACTCAACATATTGAGAAATTTAGAGAATTAGCTATAGAAGAAGAGCAATGAAATTGAAATTTTTGATTGCATTTTATATCGTGACAACAATAGGAACATGCTTCAACTATACTAAGTAGTCTATGGGGTTTTTCCATTTCACCTATGAAGAATATGCAGGTGGGGAATTGAGTTATTTACAACATATTTAAATCAAGAAGAAAATACTTGTTTAGTGGGAACACATATGTTCAATTTGGCATATTTGTTGCACAAGTTGTCCTTTATTATCCTTTGTTCTTAGTAGAAGTCCATGTATACTGAAAATTTTGTTTTAATGGAGAAACATGATCTCATGGGGAACATTCTTCCAACAAACATCACAATTTAGTAGATAACACCCTTTGCAATTGATGTCAAAGAGGGATAAATTCCGAAACATTGAAACCATCAAAAAATGTACATCATTTTTTGAAACAACAAGGGGAAGAAGTCCCTAGAGAAGTGCCAACCATAGCATGTATAAATGGAGAAATAAACTACAAATGAAAATGGAGAAGTTCCTAAGTAATAATTGTGACAAGAAGATAACAAGTTTTCAAAGGGGGAGTGTGATCAACCATTGGCCTCTCAGAAAAAGTGGATGGAAGGTGCAGTATCTGCATAGGTGTGAGCAATTAGAAATTGGCCTTCTAATAGTAGTGGAGAGTGATATTTCTAGGGGAGAAGAGCTTAACAGCTATAAGTGGTTTTCTATTATAGCCTGATAGGTGTTAGGGGGAGTGTTGCTAAGTGATGATATTTCCATCAATGACTCAACAATGTTGGGTCTAATTTTCCATCAATGTCAAAGGGGGATATTGTTGAGAATATTACATTTTGGTTGTCATTGATGAAAAACCTAGTCATCGATGTCAAGGGTCTAAAGTCCAAGGGGAGCCTAGTAAGTATGTCAATGTGGGTTGATGCCTAATATTTAAGGAAAATTATATTTTAGTTCCTTCACTCCAATAAGGAGATTATAAATTTAGTTGGATATCCCTCTCAGATACCTTTCAAATGATATATGACACATAGTAAACTTTTCAAGAATTGATGAGAAAATTTATTTTGAAGTAGATGAAAGGTTGGCATAAAGTGAAAGATTCAAAGGATATGAAGGAATGTGGACCATTTGGGGGATAGTATTTTTGACAAGTTGTGGAGAGAATTAGATGTCAAATTGATCTCAATTATTACATGGGAAAGATGATGTGGAAGTATGATGAGGAAGTAGCAGATGACAGAGTGAGAGTGGATGATAAAGAGTGATATGGTAATGTGAGGAATACCATGGAATTCAAAGGTGATGACATGGCTGATAGGACAGGACTCAGGGATGTCATTACATGTTAGTGTCATGTGCACAAAACAACATGTTATGAACCCCCCCCCCCCCCCCACCTTAACTGTCAAGCATAGGGTGGGGGAGAGTTGCAATTAACATGGACCATTGGATCCAAGAACATGGAGGTCACCATACAACACACATTGAGAAATGTGTATAGGAAGCTATTCACAAAAGTAACAAATAGTGGATCCCCACCCTTTTTTAATATTTTTACAGGTAGGGGGAACCAGAAATAAATATTGACCATTACTTGAGTAGGAGCCCAATCAAATCAATGATTGAACAATGTAGAGATATGGCCAATATATGAGGTGAATATTGTATGGAAAATAGGCGACATGGGCTCGGTGGGCTGACACAACAACATAGATGGCAACCTAGGTGGTGCTAACATAGCAAGGTGATGTAGAAAGGGATGACACGACACAAATAATAGGATAATGATGTCAATATGATGATGTGGAAAGTGATGTGGTAGGTGACACATGGAAAACATATTCAACATTGTCAGGAGGCCAAGTGGATCACTTCCAATTAACACATGAACTACTCACAAGGTTCCACATCGTATAAGTTATGTCAACATCATGTTAGCATAAAAATGCACTTAGGAGGTTAAGGACTCAATCTTAAAGTTATGGTCACATGTGATTGGGAACATAATTTGATGTTTGAGTGCCACATTTATTACAAGGACTAAATATAACTCGGAATATAGATAAATAAAAGTGAATTAGTCAAGCAACTTTGTCATTGATCCAATCAAGAAATAAACATTCCATAGGTAGAACCATGGATTGATGTCCATCATATTCAATGGGGTAGAGTTTATAAATGAGAAAGTGAGGGATGGAAGTTTGTTAATGTTGTTGTTTAAAACTTGAATCTAAATCTAAATTTTCATGTTCGGGTTCCACATTTGTAAAATGAAATTAAACAAATAAAAATATGTGAAATAGACTAAGAAACAAAGTGAAAATTGACTAATTCCCATGCATGACTATTGAAAACTTACTGTGAAAGAAATGGTGATACAAAATTGAAAAACTATTTTAACTTGTGCATAAAGAAATAAGATATGCATGCTAAACATAAATAAATGTATACTTACAAGTGATTGAAAGAGGAACTGGTTTGAAGCAGATGAAATTGGAGCAAGATATTAGTCAGAAGGTTGTGGATTAAAGGAGTTGTAGCTATGTGTATATGTGTGGTAAAGGGTGTAGGATTTGTTGAAGTTGTGATCAACGCCCTCCAAAATTTTCCCTACACTTGACTTTTGGAGCCTATTGAGGATCTTACAGTCTATCATCCTATGGTTACTCCATGGTTGACTGATGTTTTGTAAAATATTTGAGTCTTATTCCTAGTTTTAACTGTCAAAGTCACTTGCACAGATATGCTCAGTCTTCGACAAGTTCATGAGCACACATCCTTTATGCTAGATTGAATAGGCACAACATCATCCATAAATATAGTGTATGTGTAATTTCTAACTCATCTCAATAGTCAATGTGCACTTTCATTCATAGTCCCCCTCACTTTGGTTTCGATTGTACTTATATTTCGATGAGTTTTCTCAATTGTCGCTTTTGTGCACCGTCACTTTCAAAAGTGTCACTTTCACATTTGTGGTTGTCATTTTTTCTCACTTTCTCTTTAACAAGTTTCATTTTCACGGTATATTTTCTCAAGCATATGTCACATTCAAGGTCGTTTACATTTTTCAAGTGTCATCTCCATGTTTTCCTCCTGTCCCAAGTATCGCTTTTGTTTTTTTCAATCCTACATATGTCACACCTTTGTGTGTCGCCAAAGCTAGTTCTGGCACACTCTTCAACATGAGATGGTCTTACATATAATTAGAACATGTGCTAGACACATTCCCATGACTTAGAGCACCTTTTGGTCATAGTCATAACTTCTTTCGTAACTTGTGTTCTAGATGTCATAATGTGTTGTTTCAACTATCTCACTTAGAAATAAGTGTCGCTTTGTTGTCATCTTGGGGTGCGATTTTTATCCATGGTCCCTATGTATCCTTCCAAATTTTATTTATGGTTTTATGTGGGTGATCCATGTTTGAGTCGTGTTCGTATGCATTTCTCTCTTTTACTTTGTTGGTCTCAAACTTAGCCATTTTGGATCCCTTCTTGGTCCTTCATACCTGTGCATGTTGTGAAGGAATTAGCCCTCTTACCAGGTTAGGAGCTTAAGTTATTCATAGGCCTCAATTATGCAATCCTACTCACCAATATTGTTGTGCTAAGTCCTCATTGAGATCACCTCAAAACTACTACACATTATAATCATCCCAATGGAAATCACCTAATCCTCCTTGCTTATACTAACTCACTACAGAAGAATTTTTTTCACCTCTACCTTGCATGACACATAAAACACACCTAGCTAATACCATGGACCTATTTGATCATTTTACAGGGGAAAAACATGAAATGCAAAGACCCTCATATCCTCCCAGTGTAGTGAAAATCATGTTAGGAAAAGTGGCTTCCTTCCTATGGCCTCCCTCAATGTAAAGCACATTCCAAATGGCCAAGCACCCATTTTTCAGTCAAAATATGCTAGTCTAGAAGGACAAGCGCATTCCAAACCAACAATGACCCCTTGTTGAAGAAAAGTGTGTTTCCTTTCAATCCTTCTCTCACTTAGGGTGCATGGCGCAGTCTTGAATCCTAAAGCCTTTATCCTTCCCTCTTCCCCAATGTGCTCAAGTCTCTTCCTTGATAAGTCTCCCTCAGCACATGGCACAGTCTGAACATACAATGAACCTTTGACTAGTCAAATTGCTTTACTATTGGCATCCTCTTTCTTAGGGTGCATTGCTTAGGCTTGAATCTTGAAGCCTTCATCCTTCCCTCTTCCCCTATGCGCTTTGTGCTCAAGACTTGAGTAGACCTTTCCTCTTCAATGCATGGAACAATAGGAAATGCTAAAGGAAGACTCCTCTCAACCCTTGGCTAGTTAGACTACGATTTCCATGTCTTCCTTCTCTTTCCTTTTAGGGTGCATGGCACAGCCTTAATCAACAAGCCTTCCCACCTTATCCCTTCAAATTCCCCACTACGTTGGACCAAGGAGATTTCCTCTTCTTAGTGCATGGCATAGAAAAAATGAATAGTGAAGTCCTAAGAAAATGATGAGTTTTATTGTGCCCTCCTAATCAAGCTTCCTTCTTTTAACCCTTCCATAGGCCTATCATGAGTTGTTCATTCTAGGAGCTAGTTAGTGATATAATAAATGTTTTCAAGACTAATTTTTCCTTGTCATGGATTATTTTCATTGGTAGGAGTACCTTCCTAGCATGACAAGGTGATGATCAAAGAAGATAGTAAGGATAAATCACAAAGAAAAACCTATGGATAAGAAGAACAAAAGAGAGATATACTTTAGACATGAAGAATACCATGGACC
The DNA here is from genome assembly GCA_031772625.1 of Pinus tabuliformis. Classification (NCBI taxonomy): domain Eukaryota; kingdom Viridiplantae; phylum Streptophyta; class Pinopsida; order Pinales; family Pinaceae; genus Pinus; species Pinus tabuliformis. Next base: position 83,769,541 of record CM062805.1, on the reverse strand, counting down.
AAGACATAAAGAAGACATTGCGCGATGACTTAGGGGATTCCAATATTGATCCAAGAGCCTTTGTAGGGTGAGGATGAAGAAAAAATAAGATATTCCATGAATATCAAGCATAGATCAGATCTACCATCAATAATGCAAGACGAAGCAGCAAGGAAGATAGCTTGACATTGCCACCTCATCATGAAGTCCATATGATCATTGTCAATTTGTAACTTGTATAAGTGCCATCATAATGGTTGATGTATGTCCATGTATCATGCCACATAATATGGAATGTGATGATGCAATTATTAAAGGGAAAAGGGAAAAATGTAAGGTGTGGAAGTCCAAAGGTCACATGTGGAATATGAAGAGTCACATAGTCATATATGGACAAAAATCACATGAAGAAGTCCAAAATTCACATAGAGAAGTCCAAAATTAATTTAGAAGTTCACAAGTTGTTTAGAAGTCCAAAGGACACATTAGAAGTCGAAGATTCATGAGGATATGAAAGGTCATTCCCCTCATTATAAAAGAAATCCCATAACTCAAGAAAATGGCTTTTTAAAGGTTGAAGCTTTAGAGAGCTAGTTTTGGCTTCTCTACTTGGCATAGGAGAGAAAACTATTGTGTGGAGAAGAAAGAAGTGACTATATGTCCACCATTGGAACTAGTGCCTCACTATTGTAACTATGTACTTGGATCTTTCACCTAATATTGAAGCTTAATAAGCCAACACATTTTCATGCATGTATGACAAATGTTTTAGGTGTATTATTGGGATGTTTATAGTATATGTTGTGTTCATATGTACTCGAGAAATTGAACTATTTCGGTGGATTTGGTACTCATATTGTTGAATGTGTTTTGTATTCACTTTAAAAATTGTTATGTGAATTATTTTGCTAACAAATATTTTCATGCTCTAATGTGTCTCTCTTATATTAGTATTATTACTTTTTTCCAGAGACTCATTCTTGTCTCCCGCTTGTGAAGGACTCTTGATCCAAAATGGATCTTGTATCAAACCACTAATTTGAAGTCTTCATATACATATACTATCGGAAAACACTATCGCAGAAGAAAAACACTAAGAATGGTGGAAAACAGAGATAATCAGAGGTTTAACTGCCACTGCACAGGAGTCATCAGATCGGACCGATCAATGGTCTAGATCAAATCAGCGGATCGCATTGGAGGGTTCGGCGATATCACATCGACAGAGTGTATCAGGCGCAGCCTTAAGATAAATGCAATAGCGATACAAGAGAAACAACATGAACCGTTGATCGAGCATGCAGATCAATAATCCAGATCAACTACCAATATCGCATCGCATGGACCCAAAGGAAGGACTTACCACAGTTGGACCTGAAAGGATTATAAACATCGTTTCATAGGGTATTTGAGTTCCGATAAAATGTTTTTGTCATGTTTTTCAATGTATTCTATGTATTTCTTTGTATCTCCGATAAAATGAAATAAGGCCCAAATATGTATTATATCGGGGGATTTGTGTGGAGGAAGACAGAATGGTTGGTTTCACCACACCCGCTGATACTTCCGTTTCTAAAAGAAATTGTTCTTATGCCTTAAGCATTTTGTTTTAACATGACGTGTCCAACGCCGAAAAGGGAGATGAAGGGACAAAGGTCGAGAGGCAGAGAGCCCGAAAAGGAAGGTGAACGGACAACACCAATAGGCTTAAAAATACATCCCATGATAGAACAGGGGGGTAGAGTTAGAGAGAAGACAGATTGAGATGGAGAGTCAGAGAAAACGTACAGCTAGAAATAGTTGATCAGAGGCACTAAGAGGGAGAGTCTGTGCACTCTTTAGACTCGAGGTTTTTGAGTGAAATCCCTGTGTAATATCACTGTTGTTGTGTTATGGCTCTGATTGAGCTCGCAGCTGTAAACTCTATTCTTGAAGACATAATATAGAGGTCGACACTGAAAGCTAGACCAGGAGACATAGCCAAGGGGTTTGGTGAACTCCTTTATTATTTTAACTGTGTTGATGTGTGCGTATTATGTTTTATAACTGTTCATCGTCTGTGTTATTTGAAATCTTTTCAATCCATTGCACTAAATAATATAGGCATTCCTACACATGAGTCTGTAATACCTTTTCCCCTTAATTTAATATCCATTTTCGGATCAAGTGGTATCAGAGAATTTGGTTTTGTTAAGGTTACACAAGCTTCTGCTGGATTTTGAATGCTAACTAGATTAAAGCTCAGATTAGGAGTAGGAGAACTTGTTGAGGCTAATCCAGAGATTGGAAGAGTATATTCTCAGAGGAGAATGGTAGAAGAAGCTCCATTGGGATCAGAATCTCAATTTATAGAAAGTTTTATGACAATCCGAGCTATGGTGGAAGAGATGTATCTGGAGTTTAAGAAGGGTCAAGGTGAAAGCACTTCAACACCTAAACCAGACAAAGGAGTAGAGGAACCTTTTCTAGTTGCCCCTCCAGAAGGCAAAGGGAAAGGGGAAATGCCTCCTCCACCATCTCCTCCATCATCACCTTCATCATCCTCATCATCTTCTTCACATAACACTAGCTCTTCTAAGAAGAAGAAGAAAACTTCCTTAATCAAATTAAATGTGAAGTTTGATTTGCCAATTTATGATGGAGAACTCAATGTAGAAAATCTAGATAATTGGATAAGACAAATTGATGTATATTTCATGTTATAGAATGTTGATTCAGAAAGGAAGAAGATTCAGCTGGCTAGCCTTCGACTTGGAGAAACTGCACTAGTATGGTGGGAAGGCAAGACACAAGCCGATCTGCAAAAGCATGGTAAAATCATTTCTACCTAGAATGAATTTGTTTCTGCTATCAAAAAGCATTCTATCCTTTAGCTTACATGTAGCAAGCAATGATGAGTTGGCAAAATCTTTATCAGTTGAAGGGTCAGAGTGTACAGAGTTATAATCAAGAATTCAGAAAGAGAGCTTTAACTCTAGGTATATCATTAGATTCACCTGATACATTATTGAAGTATATAGGTGGTCTTCATAGCTATTTAAAGCATACTATTCTAATGTTTAATCCCACTAGTGTAGATGATGTATCAGTTCAAGCCACACATCTAGAAGCTAGAGGTAAGAATGTAAACCCAGAGGTTGGGGGAACATCTAAATATTCTGTAAGCAAGAGCAAGGAAAAGAAGAAACTGAAATGGAAGGAGAGGAAAGTAAACACTGTAAAGAAGGATAAACCTTCATGCATTCATTGCAAGAAATGACGACACGATGAGGCACACTGCTGGTTTTTGCATCTAGAACTGAAACCTAAGAAGTTTGGTGGTAAGAAGAAAAAGAATGTTGCTACTATTCAACAAGACTTGGGATCATATTCAGGCGATGAAACAATCATTACAGCCACAGGTATTAAAGGTAAAGATTCTACAACATCCACAAGTAATTCTGCACAATCTGTTGATAATGAAAGTAATGAGAGGGAAATAAATGAGCTTTTTCGTATTAGAGTAATTTCCAAGCACAATAAGATTGATACTTTGTTTGATAGTGGATCACATGTAAATTTGATTTCTGAAACAATTGTAAAGAAGTTGGGATTACAAACAAAACCTCATGAGAAGCCATATCCATTAGGTTGGGTGTGTGATAAAACAAAGCTACAAGTAACGAGACAATGTAAACTTAGGTTTGCTATTGGATCAACATTTGTAGATGAGGTTGAGTTAGATACAGTTCCATTGGATATATGTCGTATTGTTTTGGGAAGTCCATACTTGTATGATAGAAAAGCTATTTTCTATAGAGCTGAGAATAAGTATCAACTCACTAAAAATGGAATAGAATACATTGTAAGAGCTCATAAACTTAAAGATAACTATTCTCTCATAAACTCAGGGCAGATGAAAAGAATTGTGAATTCAAGTAAGCAATTTTTACTAATGGTTGTAAAGGAAAAGGATCCTAAAAAATCCAATGCATTCGAAGGTTGTGATCCTAAACAGAAAGCTGATTTAGTTAAAGCTGTTTCAAAGTATGATGTTATATTTCAAGAACCTAAAGGTCTGCCACCTAAGCGAGAAATAGTAAATGATATTTATTTGCAACAAGATGCTCCATTGCCTAACATTGGAATGTACAGGTTGTCACCTTTAGAGAATGCAGATATAAAGAATCAAGTACAGGAGTTGCTAGATAAATGGTTTATATGACCAAGCACATCACCATGTGGATCTCCAATCATGCTAGTGAGAAAGAAAGATGGTTTGTGGAGAATGTGCATTGATTATAGAGCACTAAATAAAATAACGATCAAGAATCATTATCCTCTTCCCCGTATTGATGATTTATTAGATCAATTGAAAGAAGAAATTTAATTTTCTAAGTTATACTTATGAAGTGGTTATCATCAGGCCAGAGTTGCAAAATAGGATGCATGGAAGACTTCTTTCAAGACAAAGCAAGGACTGTATGAATGGTTGGTTATGCCTTTTGGCTTAACTAATGCTCCTGCTATGTTTATGAGAGTTATGAATGGTGTACTCTGACCGTTTATTGATGACCTTGTAATTGTCTATTTAGATGACATTCTTGTTTTTAGTAAGACATGGGAAGACCATGTAAAGCATGTGAAGTAGACTATAGATGTTTTAAAAAGCGAAAATATCTATGTAAAATTGTCAAAATGTGAATTTGGCATAACATATTTAAATTTTTTGGGTTATATTATAGGGGGTGGTGAATTGAAGATAGATCCCTCTAAGGTTGAAGTCATTGTGAACTGGCCTAAACCCAAATCTGCTACAGAGGTTAGGAGTTTCCTAGGGGCAGCACAATACTGGAGAAAGTTTATTGCTAAATTTTCTTTGATTGCAGCTCCATTACATGCTTTAACAGGATTGAAACAGGTGTTTAAGTGGGAAGGCAAACAGAAGGAAGCCTTCGACACCTTAAAAGAGAAAATCAGTACAACACCAGTACTAGCACTGCCAGATCTTCAACATCCATTTGAGATTGAGACATATGCCAGTGACTATGCCATGGGAGTAGTGTTGATGCAACACAGAAAACCCATATGCTATCATTCTGAGACATTTACTTCTGCAGTAGTTAATTATCCCACATATGATAAAGAATTGTATGCATTAGTACAAAGTGTGAAAAAGTGGAAACATTACCTAATGGGTAAAGAAACAATCATACATACAGATCATCAACCACTTCAATATTTGCACTCACAAACTAAATTGCAGCAATCAAGACATTATAGGTGGATGGGTTTTCTACAGCAATTTCATCTTGTCATCAGATATAAGAAGGGCATACACAATAAGGTTGCAGACATGTTATCAAGACCAATCATAAATGCATCTACTATACTTAAGTATAACTCAGTAATGCATGAAAGTTACATTGAACAATATGCTCAAGATGTAGATTTTAAAGATGTATATGCAACTTTAAGCCATGGCAAGCAAGTAGAAGAATTGGATTATTATGTAAAGGACCAACTCTTATATCATTTGGGAAAGTTATGAATTCCACAAACTAAAAGAGTTAACATAATTCGAGAAGCACATACTTCTCTCATATCAGGTCATTTTGGTATAAGTCTGTTATTGGCCAAGAATGCATGAGACAATTTCTAGATATATCAAAGGGTGTACTATGTGTGCTACAAGCAAGCCCAATAATAGGAAATTAGGGTTGTACACTCCACTTCCAATTCCTTCTCGTCCTTGGAAAAGTGTTTCCATGGATTTTGTTGGGGGATTGCCAAAATCTAGGAAAGGTCATTATTATTTGTATGTTGTTGTAGATAGGTGTAGTAAAATGTGTATTTTGATACCATGTAACATGTAGGTTAGAGCTGAACAAACAGAAAAGTTGTTCTTTCAAAATGTATGGGTTCATTTTGGGTTACCCACTTCTATTGTATCTGATCGAGATTCTCGATTTGTTGGGAAGTTTTGGTCAAATCTATGGGATTTGATGGACACCGGGTTGAAGAAGAGCACAACATTTCATCCACAAACAGATGGCTAGATAGAAGTGGTCAACATGACAGTGATCCGGTTACTCAAAGGCTATTGCAGCAAGCATCCCAAGCTTTGGGATGTGCATTTTTGTTATGTGCAGCATGCTTACAACCGTGCCAGCACTCTTCTACTCAGAAATCTCCTTTCGAGACTTGTTTTGGTTTTATACCAAAGTCTCCCTTGGATTTTGTCTTTGGTAAAGACATAGCAGTTTATGGACACAATGATGTGGACAAAGCAACCAAGTTCATTGAACAAATCCAAGAAATTCACCAGGAAGTACAAGAATAGCTGGAAAGAAGTCAAGCCAAGTACAAGGCAAGACATGACAAGCATTGAGCTAAACATAGTTTTCAAGTTGATGATGAAGTCTGGTTGTACATCAGCAAAGACATAATGCAAGGTGAAGGTATGAAGCTAAAACCAATAAGGTATGGACCTTTCAAGATACTTGATAAAATTGGTGAAAATTCTTTTTTCCTTGATTTGCCAGCTTATATGTAGATCTATTCAGTCGTTAATGCAGAAAACTTAAGATTGTATGAACCTTCATTGATTGAGGATCCTGAAGAGAAAAGTCAATTGCCTTCCATTGGGGATTTGTTGCCTGAATATCTCAATGAGTTATACGAGGACATAGTTCTAGATAGGAAGGTAAGAACTACGTGTCAAGGGGATGTTGAGTACCTGAGAGTAGGACTCAAAGGTTCAAATTGAAGCAAGGCATAATGGATAGAAATTGGACAAGTGAGAGAACTATATCCACACTTGGTCGATGCCTAAAACCAACTTTTGGTGGTCCAAAAGCTTTTCAGTGGGAAGGCGTGATCCAAAATGGATCTTGTATCAAACCTTTAAATCAAAGTCTTCATATACATATACTATCAGAAAACACTATCGTAGAAGAAAAACACTAAGAATGGCAGAAAACAGAGATAATCGGAGGTCTAACTACCGCTACACAGGAGCCTTCAGATCAGACCAGATCAAATCGGTGGATCGCATCGGAGGGTTCAACGATATCGCATCAGTAGAGTGTATCAGGCACATCCTTAAGATAAATACAATAGCGATACAAAAGAAACAACATGAACCATTGATTGAGCACGCAGATCAACGATCTAGATCAACTACCAATATCGCATCGCATGGAACGAAAGGAAGGACTCACCATAGGCAAACTGAAAGGATTATCAACATCATTTCATAGGATATTTGAGTTCTGATAAAATGTTTTTTTCGAGTTTTTCAATGTATTCTATGTATTTCTTTGCCCAATAAAATGAAATAAGGCCCAAATATGTATTATATCAGGGGATTTGTGTGAAGGAAGGACGAACAGTCAGTTTCACCGCGCCTGCTGATCCTTCCGTTTCTAAAAGAAATTGTTCTTGTGTCTTAATAATTTTGTTTTAACGTAACGTGTCCAACTCCAAAAAGGGAGATGAAGGGACAAAGGCTGGGAGGCCGAGAGCCCGAAAAGGAAGGTGAACAGACAGCGCCGATAAGCTTAAAAATCCATCCCATGACAGAACTAGGGGGCAGAGTCAGAGAGAAGGCAAATTGAGATAGAGATTCAAAGAAAACGCACAGCTATGAACAGTTGATCAGAGGCACTAAGAGGGACAGTATGTGCACTCTTTAGACTCAAGGTTTTCAAGTGAAATCCCTGTGTAATATCATTGTTTTTGTGTTATGGCTCTAATTGAGCTCACACCTATAAACTCTATTCTTGAAGATATAATATAGAGGTCGACACTGAAAGCAAGACCAGGAGACTTAGACAGGGGGTCTGGTGAACACCTTTATTATTTTGATTGTGTGGATGTGTGTGTATTATGTTTTATAACTATTCATTGTCTATGTTATTCGAAATCTTTTCAATCCATTGCACTAAATAATATAGACGTTTCTATACATGAGTCTGCAATACCTTTTCTCCTTAGTTTAATATCCATTTTCGAATCAACTCCTTTTACACATTGCAATCAATGTTTCACAATTTCAACTTACTTTCTTTTTCAATGTCTATATATATGATCTCTTATGTTATCCATTGAAACCAAGGCAAACCTTAAGTTATGATGGTTAGGTAGATATTCCAAATGGGGCTCTGTTGAGGGCCCCGAAATCGGGTCAACAACAAGGGGGATACCCACCCGGTCGGGAACCTGGTTGGCGGCTCCGTGCCCGTTTGGTGTAGCGGGTCCGACTGGGGATGACGGGACCAGCTTCCCATTCTAAGGGGTGTGTGTGTGTGTAGAAAATGGTGATGTGTGTGTGTAGAAAATTAGTAGAAAATCTGTAATTATTCCTGAAATAATCTAATTCTAAATTCTGAAATGACTTTATACTATTTTAATCTAACAAAAACAATACATCTAATCTACACTAACTCGGGACAGAATTTTTCCATTATGCAATCTAGAAAGATTTCACAGAATAACTGGTAATGAAGATTATTCAGCTATCATGAGAATATAAATCAATTAAGATGAACCATCTTGCGTAAGAAGTTAAGAAAAATGGTTGTGAACAGCATATTGCATAATCAGCTATTCATGTATTAAGCACAAATCAATGACTCCACCGTACAAAAGTGCCAAATGGTAGTCCACTCATTCATACGTTAACATATAAATAACATCAGCTGTATATTACTCTAAGAATGCAAGCAGAAACTAGTCAAGAGATAAAAGTACCATTTATGACTGATTTTAAACTTACAGACCTTAAGCAATAATGATCTATTTCTACTTGCTTCTAATGCCTACTAAGAGTATAGAAGTGCAACATCAGTAGCAGGTATTAAAATGCAAACATAAATAAATCTTGATCCGTCCATTCATCAAAAACCCCCTCCGAGGGTGCAAAAGTGCATGTTCTGAGGACAAGTTTTTTGACAAAATTTCAGACCCTTCACCAATGCAACGAGAAGGGTTAAATACTAGTAACCGACTAATTTTACTTTACACAAATTCAGGGAACGGCTTCAAATGACCGCCCTTTTACTAAAAACAAATTTATTTCTAAAAACTGAATCTAATTTCTAACCGTTCCTGTATCTGTTCCTTAGTGCTGTAAGCAATGCGCTGTTCGCCCTGAAAGAGTCGGCTGGTTGTCCTTTCCTTTTGTTCGAGCTTGAAAATTAGAAACAACAAGCACTGGCACCTCTTTCTGTTAGACTAGAAGATATTTTCAAAAACCTTTCTCTAGCTGGGTGTATTTGCTATGCGCACACTTAGTACAACCCAATTTCTTTTCGAACTGATTTTTTTGTTGCTATTTCAGTTTCCGGTCGTGCGAATGACTCAATGAGTTAGAAGTCGCGCTGTATGGACAATTCCCTATTTCGAGAACTGTTTCCGTTCATTGTTCCAGGCTTTTCTGGAGCGTCTTTCTTCTCTTGCGCTTCTTTCTCTGCTTTACCAAGTCTGAGCTTCAGGATCTTTTGTAAACACGCTGCTTTTGTGCGCCTTTGACTCTGAGTCTTGGAAAGTCTATTTTCATCAGTGCCTGTTGGGCGATACTCTGGAATCCGCGGTTCTGCTGCATGCGGCATCCAATTGCGGAGGCATCTTCTCTCTGTTGTATTATTGGCGCTCTTCCCTTCTCCTTAGATGTTTCCTGCATATAGATTTATATCAGTTGCATGTCTTGCAGTTTACGCAAAGAAGAAGGGAAATGACGAAAAGATTGACATGAAAGCATTAAATTCTAATGAATGCGAAATTAATGACATTCATCACAACTTGACTCTTCGATAAATGCGATGCAATCATTTCTGGATATTCGAGCATGCGGTCATTAATTTCCCTTAAGGCGCGCTTTCAAATTTGGATCTACCGTGTATGTCGGAGAATTCTTGCGATGAGTTTTTTTTTCTGCGATTGGTATCACAGTATCGATGGCTGCGACGTTATTAAGTGTTATCGTAGATCGCAGATATCGCAGATCGCAGATCGCTAATATCGCAGATCGCAGCTTTGCATGGTCGCAGATCGCTAATATCGCAGATCGCAGCTTTGCATGGTCGCAGATCGCAGATCGCAACATCGCAAGGTTTTCACTTTGTCATTTTGTGCTGCTCATGTGGCATTGCGACGTGCGACGTCGCATATCGGCCGTCGGCGTTTCTTTAGGTTCTCCTTTTTCAAACGCTCTTAATGTGCGCGATGCGATGGGTTCTCGCGTCGCTCCTTTTTAGTGTATTTATGCGCTTTGGGCAAGCGCTCCTTTTTCCGTTGCGACGCGATATAGCTTTTAGGGAGCTGATACAAAAGAATTTTTTAAACAAAAAATATTTTTTGGATTTTTGGCTAAGGGTCCCCCTTTGTTTGATGTTATTACTAATATCAAACGAAGAGGGGGGTTGTTGGTGACCACAACAATGGCGATTCACTGTGAAGAACCAGTTATCTCTGCATTTCTATTGACCGTTCACTTCCGAAACAGCAAAATTCTTATATGTCTAAATTTTGTTATGAACAGATAGAGTAGACTACCCCTCACCTTGTCAACGATACTTTGTCTCAACCTTTTTTTAATCTCAATTTCTTGCTTCCTTAGGCTTTTTCTTGCATTCGCACCAGACATTACTTGGTCTTGATTAAAGATAAAATAAGGTCTTCTCTGCGTACTGGCTTAAAAGTATACTCATTTGTCGTAGGTAGAGCCTCTGCTACCCGCAAGCGTCCATAGCCTCGACAGGGTTACCATGTTATCCAGCAATGATCCTTTTTCCTACTTGAGGTTACTCGCAACATTCCAGAGAAAAATCCTTTTTGACACACTTTTCCTTTTTTAATTCTCTAAAGAACAATGTCTTGGTTTGGTGGCCAAATTATGACACAGTCATTCACTTGATTTACACTTTTGCTGAACAAGCCAGCTCGTGATGAGACCTCTTGTCTTTTGATTGCAACAATCTTAAGTCGTTGCCCTGTTTTGATAGACAGTATTGGCAAAGTCAGCAAGTTATAATATCTGTGATCATGATAAGTCGGCTCGTGATGAGACCTCTTATTCTTTGAGATATAGTGTTTTGCTTGGATTATTTCTCTGAATGCTGCAATTCCCTTTTAGCAGGGAGGAAGTCATTTTTTTTCCTTAAGAAAGCTCTGGACGACAATAATAGAGTTTTTTGAAAACAACAGCTTTGCAGAGAGTACGTATTTTATTATTGATGATACCTTTCATGGTGCTGATACAAAACAATTTTTTCACCAAAGGTTGCCTTCGTCAAAGTTCTTTGAGGTTGAAACTAATATCGTAATCAAGGTGAAGTTAACTCTATTTGTTAATAATAAAATTCAGATTTTTCAAAAATTTTGCTATTTGTACAAGCGAAATTAAAATCTGATAGAGAATTGGCGTGCTCTTTTCATGAATCATTTTCACATGATCATCTACAATGGGTTTTATTCATCAAAAAGAGAAAAACAAAACAAAATGAAATATAAAAACTAAATCTATCCTACAAAAATTAGAAGAATTTCTCTTCTATGGAAAATATAATTTAAGAATCAATCCATTGACAGGTAAAGAATCTCTCCTACCTGCCAGATCCTGCAACACGAATGTGGACGGGCCTACGACTTCTACAATCTGAAAAGGGCCAAGCCACAGCTTCTGGAATTTCGTATGTTTGCCCTTTTCTTCATGTGCCTTATCCCATTTCAAAACTAAATCACCCATCTGAAAGTTTTTTTTGGTTATGATGCTTGAGTCAAAAGAAGATTTTATTAGCGCTTGGTGATGTGCATGGGTTTTCCTATCTTGTTCTATTTGTTCTTCTAGTTTGATTATTTCCATTTGTCTTAATTGTAATGAGGAAGTAGGTACTTCATCGATGTACTGCACTAAAGACAAAGAGGGAATGACTAAGTGAGTCGGAAGAACCACTTCCCGCTCGTAAACTAAATTAAAGGGAGAAGTGCCAATCGAAGCTTTCTTTGTGATTCTATTAGCCCATAAAGCATTTACCAGCGCTTTGTGCCAATTCTTTTGGTTTTGGTCAACTGTTCTTTTGATAATTCTAATTAGGTTCTTGTTTGTTGATTCAGCCAATGCATTACCTTGCGGATAGTAGTTGGCAGAATATTTCAGTTTGAACTCTCTTTTGAGCGCAAACTCAGTCGTAGCATTTCCAGAAAAATATGAAGCGTTATCAAACATTAAGGCCGTTGGCAATCCAAACCTAGTTATGATAAATTGGTCTATGAATTCAATAATGTTTTCAGAATGAACTGTCTTGAGAGGAACTGCTTCTACCCATTTGGTAAAATAATCAGTTGCCGTAAGGATATACTTATGCTGCTTAGAAGAGTGAGGAACGATCTCACCTATTATGTCCAAGCCCCATTGACTAAATGGTTGGTCGATGTTGACCGGTTGTAGCAGCATGGACGCTTTCCTTTGTTTTCCTGCAGCAGTCTGGCAGACCTGGCATTTCCTTACGTGATTGTATGAGTCTTTGAACAGCATGGGCCAATAATATCCTGCACGCAAGATTTTGTGTGCAGTTGCATCTCCGGCATAGTGTCCACCTGCTGGTCCATCATGAAGTTCCTGCAAAACCTTTTCGGCTTCAGTTTTCTCAAGACACCTAAGAAGTACAGAATCATAATTCCTTTTAAACAGGACATCATTTATGAGCTGGTATTGCTTAGCTTTTAATCTCAGAGCTCTTTTCTTGGTATGATCCAGACGTGATGGAGCATACCCGTTCTTAAGAAAATAAATGGTGTCAGCATATAATGATTCTGAGTCGTTTAGGCTTACCTCATACGCGTGTACCTCTTCAGACGAGTTCTCAGGGATTTGCGATGCTCCAGCTAACATCTTGCAGAAGCCTTGGCCTCTTACGATGTGTGCCGGTTTGATCTCAAGGTCGTATTCTTGTAAGGCGGTGATCCAATTCGCTCTCTTCTCGCCCACATCCTTCTGTATCAGGAGGTTTCTTACCGCTAGAAACGGTACTATGACTTTGGTATGGGCTTTTAGCAAGAAAGGTCTGAAATATTTGATTGCTTTGAAAACGGCATATGCCTGTTTCTCGACGTCAGAATAATTGAGTTCAGCACCTTGTAAGTTTGAGCTAAAGAATGCGATTGGGGCTTCTACCTTTTCGTAATTTTCTTGAGTTAAAATCGCGGCATAAGATTTTTCTGAGTCAAACGTGTATAAGATGAAAGGTTCTGAAAAATTTGGGGTAGCCAAAGATGGAGCGTTGATGATGGCTTGTTTGATTAAGTTGAATGCTTCGTGCTCGTCTAGACCCCATTTGAAATTTGAATTCTTTTTTATCATATTTTGTAAGGGGGAAATAATACGTGAAAAATCTGGGACAAATCCTTTGACAAAATTGATCTGTCCAAGGAAGGATTGCATGGCTTTCTTGTTATGAGGTATGGATATTTCGGAAATTTCCTTGATTCTGACGGGTTCTATGTGAATACCAGATTTCGATACTATGAATCCAAGCAATTTCCCTTCGCTTAATGCAAAGAAAGATTTCTTTGGATTGAGCGAGATCCCATACCTCAAGCATCTTTGAAAGATTTTCTTCAAATCTTGGAGATGGTTTTTCCGTTTTTTGGAGTACACTGTTATATCATCCAGATAAATCACTACTGATTTATTGACCAATCCTTTAAACGTGATGTCCATGGCTCTCTGAAAGGTAGCTCTGGCATTGATCAGACCAAATGGCATCCTCCGATATGCATAAGTGCCCCACTTGGTTCGGAACGTAGTCTTTAACTGATCATCGGGATGCACCAGCACTTGATTGTATCCTGAAAATCCATCCAGGAATGACATTAATTCTGAGCCTGCTATTGCTTGTAGAATTTGCTCCATAGGTGGGAGGGGAAAGTTATCTTTCTGACAGGCTTTGTTGAGATTTCGGAAGTCGATACAGATTCTAATGTCTCCGTTTTTCTTCCTAACGGGCACCATATTGGATACCCATTTGGAATGCCTAACGGGGAAGATTATTCTGGCTCTCAACAACTTATTAAGCTCAGTTTTTATCTGGTTTTCTAGGTTAGGGTGTATTTTTCTGAGCTTCTGCTGGACAGGTTTCTCGTTGTCAATCATAGGGATAACATGTTGAATGATGGAAGTGTTGTAAGTCTTCAGCTCATCGTAGTTCCAGGAAAAAACGTTTTTGTACTGTCTCAGAAGGTGAATATATGCTGATTTTTCTTCAGGGGCTAAGCCCTGGCCTAGATTAACGTTTTGCGGCTTTTCGTCGGTTCCTAGGTTGACTGATTCGTATTTCAGAGTTGAACTATAAAGCTTGGCATTAGCCGACCTTTTGAACCGACTTTTCAAGTCATATAAGTCTTCTAATTTGACAACCGATTTGGGTATAGCATTATCAGTGCTACTTTGTTGTGTTTGGTGATCATGACAGTCTTCGTCAATTATCTGGTTTGTGTAGGATCCTTCAGAGGTGAGGAAACTTACGATGTCTAGGTCGTCGTTGAACACTCTCCAGTTGGTGATATTGTCAGGAATGGAAGGTTTAAAAATTAATTCTATTGAAAACCTATCAGGACTAAAATCTTCGGAAGGGATAAGTCGAGAGGCTACGTTAGCTAACAAGTCTGCAATTGCGTTTTGAATTCTTGGAATTGACGAGATGTTAAATGCTATGAAATGTGTAGTGAGATCTTGCACTAACGATTGATAATGCTTTAAATGACTAGACAGGCAATGTATGGTGTTATGTACCTGTTTTACGACGATCTCAGAATCTCCAAAGACTTGAAGATACTTAACATTCAATCCGATTGCTTTGTATAGGCCTTGAACCAAGGCTTCGTACTCCGCTGTGTTGTTCGTGCAATCGAACTCAAGTCTGCATGTGAGCATAATCTTGTTCCCGTCTGGGTTGATCAAAAATCATCCTGCTCCTGCCCCCTCGTTGGATTTAGATCTGTCAAAATATAATTTCCAAAATAAAGACGTATTTACAGAATTATCTAAAAAACTAAAACATTTTGAGTCATCAGTTTGGGAGAAATTTTCAACTTGGGATAAAACTGAATTCTCTAAGTATGGCGAAATATGAGCACTGAAATTGCCTAGGAAAGAATCTATTGCGTAATTGCCTACAATGCTGCTATTGTATGTGATGGCTTCATTTTCTCCTTCTAGTTCTGTCACTATGTATTTTTGGTGCAACTCTCGTTCAACCTTTATCTGATTTGGTTTACCGTTCGATGGTAACCACATGTGCGACCAGTCGGTTGAGAAATATCCATGGAGTTTCTCCGACCAATCCCTGCTAAGAATCAAGCCATAGAACTCAGGGATATCGGCTACCAGAATGTCGATAACCTGACACACTTTTGGGTTAGACGACAATCTTATGGTCACCTCATTAAGTTCACCAATCACTTCGACCTGGGATCGATCAAGTTGAACTATACGTACTGCAGATTTTTGAGGTTGCACATTCAATTTGGCACATATTGACCTGGGTAAAATATTCGTTGAAGCACCAGAATCGACCAAGCAATTGTGCACGTTTTTGTTGAAGATTTCATATGTGAGAAGAAAACGAGGAGTATGAGACCTTGATCTTCCTCCAATCAAGGCGATGTCATTTGGATCAATTTTATTTATCGTATTGGTTGGAGGTCTTCCCAGATTGTGGGAAGCCACAGCTGTAGGTAAAGATGTAGTAGGCACAGCATGTAATTCTTTCATCATGATTTTTTGCTGGTGTTTCAGTTTACTCAATTCATACAGAGTGATATTAGCCCTAGTCTTCTTCATGTCGTCAATGATGTTATAATCCATTTCATCCGACACTATTAGTGTTCTTGATGGAGGTGCTTGTTCAGATTGGACTGGGCTAAACTGAGTCGCTTTAGCAGTTATCTTTTTGGTTATGACCCTTTCTTTTGTTGCAGGGCTTGCACCCTTTTGTTTTGGGGTAGTTTGGGGAGGATCAAGCTGATTTTTGCTTCTCGTGCTAACAGGAAATGCTTCATGATCCTCTTCCTGTGGGAGGATGAAATCCCACATTCCTTGAAGTTCTACAACTTCTTCCTCGTCGGTCTGCCCTTCAGTGGTATTCTCTTCTTCTTCGTCTTCTTCAGACTCAACGTTTGAGACAACACTGGGTGGTTTTACCTCCATGGGAGGATTTCTTTTAAAAGTCCTAAAGGGCTTTTTCGAAGAAGTTTCTGCTACTTGTTTCTTGATATCGACCATCTCATTGGACATGGCTTTCAACACTTTTTGTAACCCTTCCAAATCGAAAGGATATTTCGTTTGCTTCTTCTTGGTGTCTTCTTTGAAAGAGATCTTCTTTGATTTGTGTTCTTCTATAGCAGATCTCTTTTCTAGGGCTACCACACGTCTTTCCACTGCTAACGCTTCTGTCAAGTTGTCAACTAATGTGGTCTTGTTTCCCCTATCTACGAAGATAGCCAAGTTTGGAGGTAAAGCCGTGATGTACCATTCACATCTTACTTCCTCGCTGGGTTGTGAAGCAACAGGGATTTTGTTGAGGATCTTATTGAACCGTAAGTTAAAGTCTTTAATGGGTTCTCTAGCCTCAGCCTTAAGATTAGATAGGTCATTAATCAATGTCGCCGTAGATCGGTCATCACCAAACTTAGTGAGGAACTGACTTTGAAAAATGTCCCAGCTTGTGATGGATCTGGAAGGTAACAAAAAGTACCATGACCCGGCCGTTCCTTGCATTGTATAAGGGAAGAGCCGAACAACAGCGTCTTCGTTAGTAACTCCATTGAGATTAACAGAAAGCATGAAATTATTGATATGTTCTTCGGCTAGCATACCTGCTTCTGGGCTGAATTTAGGTAGCCACTTCTCTGGATGGGCCGGTATAGGGCTCAGGGGTGGAGGCATTAAAACTGCCCCAGGATTGTTCCATGGAGACTGGGCCATCGTGGAGCTGCTAGCTAATGGAAGTGCAGAAACTGACCCCTGATGCTGAGAAGGTGAAGAAATCAGGATCTTTGATGTTCGAAGAGGAAGGTTTGTGGAAGACGGGTGAGTGAGTTGGAATGGAAAAGTGGGTGGTTGACTTCGCGGTGAGGGAGTTGATATGGACGAAGTGGATGAGAGAGTCTCTCCGTCAGACTCTTGAGGTGTTTTCCTTGCTCTTTTTCTGGTAGGAAGAGGGAGTTCACTTGGTTGTATGCCAAATTTTTCACTCTTTAATCTGGTAAGGGGATGAGCAGGGTTGTACTGCGAAGTCACGCTGCTTTTAGATTTATCAGACTTCTGGTTAAAAATGGAGAATCCCTGGAGTTTACAGATCAAAGTTTGAATTTCAGGGGGTTCAATAATAGATTGGTCTGATATATTCGAATATGTAGCAGTGGTGGATACTCGAGCGACTTCAAATTCAGGGTTTAACCGTGTTGGAGAAGTCGAGGGAGTTGATGAGGGTGTATTACTCTCAGAATGGTATCTGGATATTGCTTTAGGTGCCATTCATAGTTCGTGCCCTCCTTCTAGCGCCAAATATGTTGAGGGCCCCGAAATCGGGTCAACAACAAGGGGGATACCCACCCGGTCGGGAACCTGGTTGGCGGCTCCGTGCCCGTTTGGTGTAGCGGGTCTGACTGGGGATGACGGGACCAGCTTCCCGTTCTAAGGGGTGTGTGTGTGTGTAGAAAATGGTGATGTGTGTGTGTAGAAAATGATAGTAGAAAATCTGTAATTATTCCTGAACTAATCTAATTCCAAATTCTGAAATGACTTTATACTATTTTAATCTAACAAAAACAATACATCTAATCTACACTAACCCGGGACAGAATTTTTCCATTATGCAATCTAGAAAGATTTCACAGAATAACTGGTAATGAAGATTATTCAGCTATCATGAGAATATAAATCAATTAAGATGAACCATCTTGCGTAAGAAGTTAAGCAAAACGGTTGTGAACAGCATATTGCATAATCAGCTATTCATGTATTAAGCACAAATCAATGACTCCATCATACAAAAGTGCCAAATGGTAGTCCACTCATTCATACGTTAACATATAAATAACATCAGTTGTATATTACTCTAAGAATGCAAGCAGAAACTAGTCAAGAGATAAAAGTACCATTTATGACTGATTTTAAACTTACAGACCTTAAGCAATAATGATCTATTTCTACTTGCTTCTAATGCCTAGTAAGAGTACAGAAGTGCAACATCAGTAGCAGGTATTAAAATGCAAACATAAATAAATATTGATCCGTCCATTCATCAAAAACCCCCTCCGAGGGTGCAAAAGTGCATGTTCTGAGGACAAGTTTTTTGACAAAATTTCGGACCCTTCTCCAGTGCAACGAGAAGGGTTAAATACTAGTAACCGACTAATTTTACTTTACACAAATTCAGGGAATGGCTTCAAATGACCGCCCTTTTACTAAAAACAAATTTATTTCTAAAAACTGAATCTAATTTCTAACCGTTTCTGTATCTGTTCCTTAGTGCTGTAAGCAATGCGCTGTTCGCCCTGAAAGAGTCGGCTGGTTGTCCTTTCCTTTTGTTCGAGCTTGAAAATTAGAAACAACAAGCGCTGGCACCTCTTTCTGTTAGACTAGAAGATATTTTCGAAAACCTTTCTCTAGCTGGGTGTATTCGCCGTGCGCACACTTAGTACAACCCAGTTTCTTTTCGAACTGATTTTGCTGTTGCTATTTCGGTTTCCGGTCGTGCGAATGACTCAATGAGTTAGAAGTCACGCTGTATAGACAATTCCCTGTTTCGAGAACTGTTTCCATTCTTTGTTCCAGGCTTTTCTGGAGTGTCTTTCTTCTCTTGCGCTTCTTTCTCTGCTTTACCAAGTCTGAGCTTCAGGATCTTTTGTAAACACGCTGCTTTTGTGCGCCTTTGACTCTGAGTCTTGGACAGTCTATTTTCATCAGTGCCTGTTGGGCAATACTCTGGAATCCGCGGTTCTGCTGCATGCGGCATCCAATTGCGGAGGCATCTTCTCTCTGTTGTAATATTGGCGCTCTTCCCTTCTCCTTAGATGTTTCCTGCATATAGATTTATATCAGTTGCATGTCTTGCAGTTTACGCAAAGAAGAAGGGAAATGACGAAAAGATTGACATGAAAGCATTAAATTCTAATGAATGCGAAATTAATGACATTTATCACAACTTGACTCTTCGATAAATGCGATGCAATCATTTCTGGATATTCGAGCATGCGGTCATTAATTTCCCTTAAGGCGCGCTTTCAAATTTGGATCTACCGTGTATGTCGGAGAATTCTTGCGATGAGTTTTTTTTCTGCGATTGGTATCACAATATCGATGGCTGCGACATTATTAAGTGTTATCGTAGATCGCAAATCGCTAATATCGCAGATCGCAGCTTTGCATGGTCGCAGATCGCTAATATCGCAGATCGCAGCTTTGCATGGTCGCAGATCGCAGATCGCAACATCGCAAGGTTTTCACTTTGTCATTTTGTGCTGCTCGTGTGGCATTGCGACGTGCGACGTCGCATATCGGCCGTCGGCGTTTCTTTAGGTTCTCCTTTTTCAAACGCTCTTAATGCGCGCGATGCGATGGGTTCTCGCGTCGCTCCTTTTTAGTGTATTTATGCGCTTTGGGCAAGCGCTCCTTTTTCCGTTGCGACGCGATATAGCTTTTAGGGAGCTGATACAAAAGAATTTTTTAAACAAAAAATATTTTTTGGATTTTTGGCTAAGGGTCCCCCTTTGTTTGATGTTATTACTAATATCAAACAAAGAGGGGGGTTGTTGGTGACCACAACAGGCTCCTACTCCAAATGGTGTGAGGTCTAATTAGGACTCCACATTGGGGAGGCACCCTTTATGTTGGCAGTATCTAGCACCGTCAACATTCTGGCACTAGAAGGAGGGCTAGATGATGAGTTTTGCCCACTGAGTCTATTTTAAATATCTTATCTTAAACTGCTCTTTCCCAAATCATAATCTGCAAGTTTTTGTCTAACCTATCTCCTGGTAAACTTTCAATCTCCATGGAAATTGTTCACGTCTTATCTCAATTAATGTTTAATGGTGAGGGTGGTATATTTTTATCCAAACACATAAATTATTTTCTTGGGTTTTGTAAATATCATGAAATAAGTGATGAAGATGTTGTGCATATTTTATTCACCCTCACTCTTGAAGGTAAATTTAATCAATGGTGTCATACCTTATCATCTACTTTCATCCATTCTTTTGATCATATCCTCAAGGAGATTCCTCAAGCTTTTGATAGGTGTGATTATCGAGTTGTTTATAAAATAATCAATCAAATTAGAATGGAGCATAATGAATCAATTGAGGATTTTTCTAATAGATTCCTTCACTTATGTTATAATTTTGCTGAAGAAAATATGGATTGGTATTTATTTAAGAAAAAAAATCAACATTTGGTTCGAATTTATTTGAATTAGTGTGAATCCAAACCCCGAGATGTTCATATTTCCCCAAATTTTGTAAATTGTGATACACCCCCAATATCAAAGGAGGAATCTACTATTCCTTTTGTTCCTCATCATCCTCCTTTTCCAGTACTAATTTGGGTGCCTCCCTGTGATAATGTTGAATTTGGGAAATACACAAATCAGATCCTTGATCTACCTCTTCAACCATCATTCATTTCTCATGATCCAGGTCCAGTGGAGAAACTTTGGAATTTCTCATGCAACCTAAGATGAAGGCTAATCCTATGATATGTCAAGATGATATTAACACACATAACCCCAATATGGAATCTGACTTTGATTATTTTCCTTCTCTACCATCTCGTTCTCATAACCCCTTACCCCTTAATCTATATGATTTTCAAATTTCTAATCTAAAAAAGTGGTCAGGAGCAAGGGAGTCACATTTCATAGGTAAAAGAGCAAGAAAGTAAGATTTATTTTTATCTCTCTTCTCTTTTTCAAAATCCTCCATGTCAATATAATGTTCTCCCATCCTTGCTTGATTTTGAATCTAGAAATATTACGGATGAATCAAATGAAGTTGGTTTGCCTAATCAATCTGAAGTCTTGGGAAAACATCATTATATTGATTTTGACTCCATTCTTGTATGTAATGATGATTTCCCAAGTGCACCATTTGATCTTTTAGTTTCTCAAGAAAATTTTGTTTCGAAGGATTTAGATCTTGAATATGTTTTGGTCAAAGAAAATGTTTTTGTGGGAACTGTTAGCTTTGCTACATACTTCGATATTTGAGGGTCAAATACATGTCTGATCATGCTAGTTATGCCAACAAAGGACTCGTATCAGTCATCCTTCTCTTACCCCTTCATTCCGCACACATTCTCATAACCCCCGCCATCTTCGTTTTTCCCTTCATACCCAGCATAAACCCCTAATTCTTAAAGCCCCAAGCGCTAAGCTTAAGATCCCATGGCTCCATATCCACGTGACCCCATGCCTCCTTAACCCTTCGTTGCCTTTTAATCTTACCTGTTGATCCTTGACACCATGATCCAATAGCCCTCCTATCACATCAATCGAACCAACATGTACAACTAAACCCTGCCATCTGATCGCCTACCGCGTGATCCAATGGAATTCGCTCCTCCCACACCCACGAGCTGCCCGTGCTTTAACTCACAATCAAAGTGGTTTCCACTGCCACACATCACCCTTTGAGTGGTATCGCTCCCCCTCATACAATTACTGCCAGACCCTCGATAGTGGCACGAGAAATACCACTTACCACTCAAGCCCGCTTTCCCCACCCAATAAACTCCATGCAGCTTCCACGCCTGATGACCGTTGGATCCACCTACCTGAGATCCAATGGCCTATGATCATCCCACCTCCTCTGATCTCCCAATATCCTCCGCTGACCGATTACCACCGTCGATTTGCCCAATCTAATGGCCGATCTTCTTCCTCCATTCATCCCAACTGTCCACGTCTTTAACCATTCCATACTCCCGAAAGGACGAAGGTGACCTGCATCCAATACTCAGCATAATAGATCCTCGACAACCGCATTCAACAGGGAGGATGGCCAAGAAGAAAAAGGACATGCCTCGAGCAGTTAAAATACATTCATAAGTTATGGAACCTCACCCATATGACACTTTACCTGCTCGAGAGGTACAATAGAGCATCCAAGAAGACCTATTTTGTTCATAAAAGTAGGAAGATTGCATCAGAAAATCTATCAGACAGTTAAAGCAGTTGGTGATCCATTATGACCCCTCCACGCATAGAATAGCAGAATAGTTTTGTAATGAAACCCTATATATACCCAAAAAATAGGTGTAATCAGGGTTGATGGTTATTGTTTTGATGCAAGGTTCAACTTCTGGAGACTGTAACTGCTTTGATACTTGCAGCGTCTTGTTGGAATTTTCAGCTAATACAAGCTTCTTTTGCTATTAATTTCTCACTTTCCACCTCTTATATGTTCTAGGCTGTGCTTGATTTGCATTTCTTCCTGAACTCTTGATGTGTACCATTAGAGGGGCTGTCATCCCACCTCTGTGTTATAATATTGTATGTGTCAGTGAATCTGTCAATCAAGTTTCTTTTCACTTAGTGACAGAGAGCTGTCATCCTATCTGTGCATGAGGGAATTAGATTTGCAGACCTTTTTACTAGTTGCAGCCGGCCATCACGGGGTCCTGTGCATCTGCTGGTCTGGTCAGTATTCTCCATATCCACCCAATCCTTAAACTATGAGTAATTGGTGGTCTAAAGCCTTGTATTCTGGGGGGTGTTCACACATGTCTGGAGTCAAGCAAAGTTGGAGTGGTTATCTGGCCTCAATATGCATCAGTCCTTCCATTCATCCATTTCCAACATTAAGTTGAGTTTGTGATGTCCTGAGCATCTTCGAGCTACAACCTAGGAGAGTTTCTTAGGGTGATAACATTAATTAGTGCTGTTGCCGGGGAGAGGAGATTGAAGCTCAGCTTCCCTAGGAGAACGACACAGTTCCATGCTTTTATGATAGACAAAGTTTGGAACATTTCTGGTTGTAATCATCTATCTGGTGACTCTACTGGAGAAACTACCTGGTGGCAACTCCACATTTCAGTTCTAGCTTAGTTTGTGAGGCATACCTAGAGAAATCCTCAGAAATCACCAGCGAACCCAGTGCCTGACCCTAAGAAGATTTCTAAGCAAAGGAAAACATCACAGAAAGGAGCATCAGGATCAGGTAAGCCTAAGAAAACTTATGCATCTCTGAAATATAAGGTTATAGCTGAGGATATACAGTTTGAAGATTTAAAGCCTAGCATTTTCAGTCAAGAAATACCTTCAGAGATTCATACCGATCCTTTTCCAGTCAGTTCCCCTTTGGATCTTAGTCCAAAGAAAGCCTTCCATACAGTCCATCATATTCCTTTGTGTCTGTCATCTGTTCCATTACTTCCTACCATTCAATCTGCCAGTATCCTTCCACCTACCCCAGTCATGGCAAGTCAGCAAGCTCCCACAAACATGGAAAGAATCATAACTGCTAGGTACAGACCCCTGGTCTTTCCTATTCCTTTGAATGCCATGCCTACAGGAGAATATCGGAAATATATGCCCAAGTTCACTGGTAGAGAGGGGGTAACAACTGAAGAACACCTTGAGTCCTTTTATAATTATGCTGATAACCTAGATACCAGTGAAGATGATGTGTGGATGAGAGTTTTTGTCCAAAGCCTAGATGGAGAGGCTAGAAAATGGTTCAAAGAATTAACCCCTAGGTCTATAGTAGACATTGAGGTCTTAGATGATGCATTCTCAAAAAAATGGGGAGATAGAAAAGACCTGCTCTACTACCATACAGAGTTTGGAAACCTAAAGAGGGAGAATGGGGAATCTTTGTCTGATTTTAATAAAAAATTTAACCATATGTATAGTAAGATACCAGCTGAAGTAAAGCCTACCCCACCTCAGACAAACTCACTTATGCCAATGCTTTTGACTCTGATTTCTGCCTACTTTTGAGAGAAAGAATATGTGCCACTCTAGCTAATATGCAAGATGCAGCACTAGAAGTGGAATCAAATATCATGGCTGCAGAAAAGCTTAAAGCACATGCTGATAGAAGAAGGTAGAGAGGTGAGGCTTCTTCTTCCTCTGCTTCATCTTTAGAACCCAAATTAGATAAAATGAATAAAATGATAAAATCATTGGCTGCTGAGATATCTAAGCTGAAAATTGAGCAGATTTCTGGGAAAACAAGGTTTCAAAACACATTTGCTCCAACAAATCCAAATCCATTCAAAAGAGCAAATGAACAATTACAAATCATTCAAAGGGGTAAAGAAGCAAATGAAGAACAAAAGGTTAAAGTTCCTTTCCAAATTGTAGTCATGGGGGAGGAGCAGTTTGAAGAGGAGGATGAAATTCATTGCATGGAAGATAAAGGTACTGCTACCTTTTTGACATTGGCTACATATGAAGAATTGTTACTGCAGGACCAAAACAGTCAAGAGTGGGACAGAGAGGCTGTTTTGTAGACTGGTGAATAGCAAATATATAATTTGAGGTCAAAAGAAAACAATGTTAAGGAGAGTCCTACCAAAAATCTGTTGTCCACACAGAGTCACAGAATATCAGATAGAAAAGACCACCAGCTGATCCAGTCAACCCCAAAGTGCCAGCTCAAGAGGTAAGAGGCCCTAATAAATCCCCTTTCCCTTTCAGTTTTGAGTCAAAAGTCTAGAAGTCAAAAATATCTGTACCTCTGTTAGAACTTGTAAAGAGTGAAGTTTTTAGAAAGCCTATCCTTGAGGCCCTTGAGCTGAAAGCCACACAAACCTCCACTCACTATGTCAATTTGCAAGATGATAAACCTGCAGTTGTGCTTAGCCCTATGATCGAACCTGCTGATAATAATTCTCCATCATTTTATGTCTCCTTGACCATTCATGACAAAATCCTCCACAATTTCCTGCTAGACACAGGGGCCAGCCACAATTTGATGCATAAAGCTGTCATGGAAGAGTTAGGCCTTGACATCACCAGACCATATCATGATTTATCCTCATTTGATTCAAGAAAGTTGAAATGTCTGGGGTTGATTAAAGACCTGACCATTACCTTGACTCAGTTGCCCATGAAGAGTATGATGATGGATATTGTGGTAGCAGATGTCCCTCCCAAGTTTGGCATGTTGTTGTCTAGATGGTGGATTAAGAGACTAGGTGGGACATTGTAGAATGATCTATCTTATGCCACCATCCCAGTTTTTCGAGGGGAAAGCAGGAGATTGTATAGAGAAGCATAGCTGGCATACATCATCAGTGATGAGAAGAATCCATCTAATCATCCCATATATGCTATGGACACTGATTTTGGAGCTTGTATCCTCCAAATTGAAGAATCTCATAAGGCCTCAATGCATATCAAGAAACCAGTCAATCAGGCCGAGGAAGAGCAAGGAAGTCAGGTTTGGGAGATGTTCTTTGATGGAGCATGTTCCAGGGAGACTGCAGGAGCAGGGGTGGTGCTGATATCTCCAAAACAAGAAAGCACACATCTGTCTTTTAAGCTGGCTTTTCAAGTCACGAACAATATAGCAGAGTATGAGGCTCTGATATTGGGTCTCAATGCAGCTAAAGATAGAGGAATCAGAAACATAAAGGTGTTTGGAGATGCTGATCTGATCATTTAGCAAGTAAACAGAACATTTCAAGCGAAGCACCCAAGGATGAGAGCATACAGAGAGGGGGTGAGATACAAACCATCTCTACTCGATAAGGTCAAATGCCCTAAACGTTTTGAGGTAGACGATCAAATAAATCCAATTTTGCAAATATTTAATGAACCTATTGACCAAGAGAAGGGGAAACAAATTTTGGTGACTCAGCAAATGGGTAGTTTTTTGAAGATTTTGGTTGTTTGAGGTTTCAAGCCTTAATGTTGTAAATGTGTTCTTTTTTAGTGTAAACTTAATGAGACTCCATGCCCAATGGAATACTAGGTAATGTTTTTAGTCTTGTTCTGATGTATAAGGCAGTGGTTTATGGTTCTTGAGACCTCACAGGGAGGATCTCATCCCCAGAAGGAGCCAATGTTAGCTCTGCTACATACTTCAAGATTTGAGGGTCAAATACATGTCTGGCCATGCTAGTTATGCCTACAAAGGACCCGTATCAGTCATCCTTCTCTTACCCCTTCATTCCACTCACATTCTCATAACCCTTGCCATATCCATTTTTCCTTTCATACCTGGCACAAACCCATATTTCTTAAAGCCCCAAGCACTAAGCTTAAGATCCCATGGCTCCATATCCACATGACCCTACACCTCCTTAACCCTTTGCCGCCTTTTAATCTTAGCTGTTGATCCCCGAAACCATGATCCAACGGCCCTCCCGTCACATCAATCGAACCAACATGTGCAACTAAACCCTGTCGTTCGATCGCCTACCACGTGATCCAACAGCATTCACTCCTCTCGTACCCGTGAGCTGCCGACACTTTAACTCATGATCAAAGCATTTTTCGCTTCCATGCGTCAGCCTCTGAGTGGTATCACTCCCCCTCGTATGATTACCACCCAACCCTTGATAGCGACACGAGCAATACCGCTTACCGCTCAAGCCTGCTCTCCCCGCTTGATAAACTCTATGCAGCTTCCACGCCCGACGACCGTTGGATTCGCCCGCCTGAGATCCAACGGCCTATGATCATCCCGCCTCCTCCGATCTCCTGATACCCTCCGCTGACCGATTCCCGCTATTGATCCG
This sequence comes from Pinus tabuliformis, assembly GCA_031772625.1. NCBI lineage: Eukaryota > Viridiplantae > Streptophyta > Pinopsida > Pinales > Pinaceae > Pinus > Pinus tabuliformis. The sequence goes on along the minus strand of CM062805.1, from coordinate 83,742,828 downwards.
CCAAATCTAACGACCGATCTTCTTCCTCCATTCGTCCTGACTGTACATGTCTTTAACCATTCCATACTCCCGAAAGGACGAAGGTGGCCTGCATCTAGTACTCAGCATAATAGATCCTCAACAACCGCATTCAATAGGGAGGATGGCCAAGAATAAAAAGGACATGCCTCGAGCAGTTAAAATACATTCAACAGTTATGGAACTTCACCCATAAAACACTTCACCTACTTGAGAGGTACAACAGAACATCCAAGAAGATCCATTTTGTTCATAAAAGCAGGCAGATTGCATCAGAAAATCTATCAAACAGTTAAAGTGGTTGGTGCTCCATTATGACCCCTCCACGCATAGAATAGCATAACTATTTTGTAATCAAACTCTATATATACCCAAAAAAGAGATGTAATCAGGGTTGATGGTTGTTGTTTTGATGCAAGGTTCAAATTCTCCAGATTGTAACTACATTGATACTTGCAGCATCTCGTCGACATTTTCAGCTAAAACAAGATTCTTTTGTTGTTAACTGCTCACTTTCCACCTCTTTTCTATTGTAGGCTTGCTTTATTTGCATTTCTTCCTGAACTCTTGATGTGTAGCATTAGAGGGGCTGTCATCCCACCTCTATGTTATAATCTTGTATGTATCAGTGAATCTATCAATCAGGTTTCTTTTCACTTAGTGACAGAGAGCTGTCATCTTGTCTGTGCACTAGGGAATTAGATTTACAGACCTTTTTACTGGTTGCAACTGGCCATCACAGGGTCCTGTGCATCTAATGGTGTGGTCAATATTCTCCATATCCACCCAATCCTTAAACTATGAGTAATTGGTGGTCTAAAGCCTTATAGTCTGGCAGGTGTTAACGCATGTCTAGAGTCAAGCAAAGTAGGAGTGGTTATCTAGCTTGAATATGCATCATTCCTTCCATTCATCCATTTCCAACATTAAGTTGAGTTTGTGATGTCCCGAGGATCTCTGAGCTACAACCTAGGAGAGTTTCTTGGGGTGATAATAGGAACTTCCTCTTCCCCTCACTATCCCTTGCGTTCCACATTTTGTAAGGAATTAACTTGTGATGTAGATTCTCCATCTAACTAGTTGGATTTTAAATTGACATAGGGTAGTGAGATCATTCATGATCAAGAATAAGGTAAAGAAATCATTGGGTATCCATTCCATTCCTTATCATTTTAAATTTTGCATGAAGAAAATTCTTCTTTCCATTTTACTCATGATATTTGTTCAATCAATCCATCTTTAGATGTGCAATTGGAATAACTTTATGACTTGGGTAATCTATTTGGGGAATATGTAAATGATGATCAAATCATTGAGTAGATTGCCACAAGTTGGATAGTAGTGATCTAGTTGAAATTATTGATGGTATTTGTCCACACACCATGCATGATCTAATTCAATATTCAAAATGAAATTATATAGTTATTGGAAGTTTCAGGACTCCTCAAGGAGTTGAGGAACTTCAACCTCTGTTGATGGTTATGTCAAGTTCTCGCGACTTTGGTGAGATCCCTAAAATATGTCAGGTCTAGATTTTCTTGCAAAATTATTTCCTTTGTATGGCTTCTTTGAATACAAATTCCTTCTTGAAAGTTGTCTTGTATTTTATATATAACTCTCTTAACTTTCAACATTTGGCCTCCAATCGGATTGAAGACTCTATTTTAGTTAGTTCATATCCATGCAAATCTCTTCTATCAAACTCAGGTTTGGAATGCATACCTTTCATGGATGTACGAAGTTGTGAAGTTGATCATTCTAAACTTTATAATTTGTCGAAGGATTCATGTCTATCATATGTTTTTGAAAATAATCAACTCCTAATATTTCTTGTGAATATTCTAATGCTAATCATTTTCGTCATGTCACTAGATCTCCTCTTGAGAGTGAATGAATGCTTTATACTATTTTCTGAATCAAGTTCCTCTTTTTCGTCCACTATATCTCAACTAATTTCATGTGTTTTCCATATTAGTATTCCTTTTTAATTACTATGATGAAAATCCAATTTGTAGCCAGTCACAAATAGATGGTTTGTCACATCCAACATGTGAGGAAGATGATTCTTTCATTCAAATCATTTCTAAAGTTGTTCCAATTGATCTATATTTATTATTGTCTCCCAAATGAGAATTGTATTCCTTAATCATCCCATCTAATCATGGTTCTTGTTCTAACAACTATGATTCCATTGATCATTTTCCAACTACTGTACGTAATTATGGTTGTTTTGCATCGGCTGATATTTATTGTTTATTATCTCAATATTTAGAGGCTAACAAAGAATTGAGGCACATCATCCTCCATTGATGGTTATGTTAGGTCCTCACTATCTTGACAAGCTTTTTGAATAGGACCAACTTTATTTTCCCTTGCATGATTCTCGCCCTAATTCCATGACATTAATTGGGAAATTATCTTTTCAAGGGGGTGTTTTTGAATTTCATGATCTAATCTATAATCAGTTGGAGGAATCTTACTTAGCAATCCCATTTGCTAGAAGTAAGTTTTTATCTCTCTTTATGTGTGCTAAGAAAAATAATATAAGTGCAGGTACATTCATAGGATCCCATCAAGGTTTGTTTGATTATGGTTTTCATCAAGAAGGTAAGGTGGTAGGTTGGGAAAATTCAAGTGATATTACACGTATTTCTTCCTTTAAGAAAGACCTTCAATGTTTTTTGCAATCTTTTCAAGTTCATATCTTCTTTGTTGCACATTAGTTCTCTATCATTTTTATTACAAGTAAGGAGCAATAGTGGTTTCATTGGAAATACAATTGCACTTAGCCCTGACCTTCTGTCTGGTTAGGTTAGGAGTAGGCTAACTTGTATTCAATTTCCTTTGCATTGCGTCCACCTTCTTTCCTTCTCTCCTTCTAGCCTTTGCATCTATTTTGTTTCCATATGATGCTTTTGGGTTCAGTATCCATTTTCTTTGTCTCTTGTTTCTGCCTTTTTTCTTGTTATGTGTCTTCTTTCATGTTTGCTTAATAATACCTTGCATGAAAGATACTCCTTTTGGCTCAGAAGATAATGTGGAAAAACTTGAAAAGGGAATTGTATGATTTGTTTCCTCTTCTATATTCTAGGTCTACATATCTTTAAAGTCAATAATGTATTAATGGAAAATATGATCCATTCGAATGAAAGGAATTTTGTAAAACTATAAAGCCTATATCTATTCTCGTATCCTCATTCATCAACTAGACATTGTAAGTAAATAGTGTTTTTCTTGTTGATCCAATCAAGTAGAGAAAGGTAAGGGGGAAATCAATTAGCGAGAAAACCTACATCAGAGGTAAAATTATTCTTCTTTGATGGGACAACCTCTTATGCTCTCAATAAGTCATGATCCATTTTTAACCTGTGAAATAAATATGTGCCAGAGCATACTTCTGTAAATAAAATAAATAAAGGGTGAAGGAAGAGAAAGACTTCATGTGTAGAGAGATGAAACAAATAAATTCACTAGGGTATTGTTCAGGCTTGCTACAAGTGAAGTGATGCTTTTTTTCCTATAATGACTCCATCGGGGTAATTTCCAACACTATTGATAGTGGAGAAACACCAAATATGAAAACACATACTCTGATTATATTAAAATCGTGGTTATATATTACCCTTTCCTAGATTGAAACAATTGTGATTTGGAAAGCTTGATATGTTTTTAATAGAGTAAGGAAATAAACAAGACTATATCTCTAATTAGGTTAAGTTGGGAAGCCAAGGTAATCCACAAGATGAATCAATAATTCTAGAAATATTGAGACCTTGCACTTAGAGAATTAAACCTAAATAGAGTAGTTGGAGTTCTACCAGTGTACTGCCAAGTGTTAACGTTGGGATCAACACCCTCCAAAAAAATATTGAAAAAAGAAATTAACTCAGACAAATAGATAAAGCACACATAAAAACCAGACATAAAATATTGGCAGAAAAAGGCTGAAGCCTCATGCTTCTCTCTCACATTTTTATTCATTAAAAAAATTGAATATAGTGTTACAAATAAATAGATGAGAGATAGTGTTCTCAAGATAGTGCGTGCTATCTTAGACACTTTTGGTTGAGATAATTTCTCCTTTGGTTGAGATAATTTCTCACCAGACATACAACAATATAGGAGTTACCTAAACTAACTCCTATGTTAGAGGAACAACCCTAGAGTTAGGCACAAATTCTTAACTTAGAATATTTAATTAATTTATTTATTTTGGATTTATTATTGTTTTGTGAGAGAGGCTAACATTCCCCCCCTCAATGATAAATCCAAAATAAGAACAAGGAACCATCTTCCAAGTTCTCATGTTGATCCTCAAAAGCATTGCCTGAAAAAACCGCCAAATATGGATGCTGAAGAAACTGCAATATGAAGAGACTGAGTCGGCTGCATGAATGATTCATCATGTGCCAAGCCGCAAAAGGATCCAACTGTCCTTTGCTTGAAAATAGCATCTGGTGTCCACTGACACAATTTGATGAAGGCCCACTGGCATCTTTGCTGATGATGATCGCCCACTGGCTGAAGATGTCGAAAAACAACTCAATGTTGCTTTTGCTATGATGAAAGATGCTCACTGTTGCTTTGGTTGTCGATCACCCACTGGCGAATTTGTTGATGCTCACTGCTGATGACAAATGCCCACTGGCTAATGAAGATGCCCACTGGCTACTTCGCTGATGTTGTCGAGACATTCAGTCTGACAACCACTTGTCAATTTCATTGACATTTTCCCCCCTTTGTCAGCTGAAAGGAGAGACAATCATCTCCAAAATATATTTGAACTCCCCCCTTTCAAGTGTAGGAGAGTTTCACTGTTGTACTCCCTCATTCAACTGCATAAGAGTACCATCATTGGTTCACTGCTGGCTACACTATGTGTGATTGTAGTCAGTTGTAGAACTGAGATAACCGTTTGACTGTGGATGACCATTCCCAAGGATCGATCCATTCATAATGTATCTTCAATCTGGCTGATTTTTGTTGGTTGCTACATTTTTCTGAGGAATGATTGGGCTTGCCACAATGGCAACACGAATGGAGATCAAAACACTGATCTTCCATATGACCAGTTCTTTGACAATGAGAACATTTCGGTTGGACATTAACTTCAGGTTGCGTGCAATTCTGTTTGTCTGCAATTTTCTCAGAACCTTCTGAGGTGTGTTGTGCAAGAAATCCTGCACTGATGAACTTAATTGGCTTGGAATAATCTGGGATATGTAATTTGGTGTCATCAGTGACATATCCTAAGCCTCGTCGATTCTTGTTATTTTGAATCTCTTCCCAGGGCTTGATGATGGGTTTGGAAGAAATTTGAATTTGATCATGAACAACTTCGACGCTTGAAGTTGTTTGGATAATTGATTTGGAATCAACATCTTTATCTTCATTTGTATGGTTGAATGACTTGGAAGAAGCACTCTTTTGTTGCAACTCATCTCTTTGTAGTTGCAACTCTAGTTGAAGAAACTCAATTGTTTCATGTGTTTGTTGTAGATGTCGTGAAAGATCAGCAAGAGTTTCTTTGCTGGTGTGCACCATGTCTTCATCACTGGAGATGATCAAACTGTGAAGAATGTTTAACCACTGAATATGTTTTGCCATCTGAACTTGCTCACTTGAAATTAGGCTCTCTTGTCGTAGCTGTCGTGCTTTGAACTATTTCACTTGACAGGCTTGCTTGCTATGGGACTTGAATGGCATGCTCGCTTGATTTGTTGCTTATTGCACTTGCTGAGAACACTTGCTAGAGTTGTAGAAATTTCTTGCTTAAACTCTGGAATTCACGCTCGCTTGATGACGATTGTGTTTGCATGAATGCTCACTTGCCTTATTTGATGACTTCACGCTCGCTTGATGTCAATTTCAACTTGCTTGATTGGTGTTAGAGTTGAACTTGTTTGGTTGCTTTAATGATCTTCACTCTGGCTCGCTTGAAAGTTTGAACTTTGTACTGTTTTGACGCAAATTGCTTGAATGAATACTCACGCTCGCTTGCAGGAGATGTGAACTTGTTGTTTGTTTCATTTGGAGTTAAAACTCATGGACTCACTTGATTGTGCTTTAAAGGAAGGGTGTCGAACACTGTCGAAAATGCACCAAAAAAAAGCTTACAATGATTTTAATGACTCACTACAATGAATTCAGTTTGACTCAATTCAAGACTTGGGTGTCGGTTTCAACCGAGAATGCACCCTTACAATTCAATGTCATTTGAGTTTGATTACAAGTTCAACAATGTTGATGTAGATTGTGCTTTGAAACGTTGAAGTTTACAAATTCATTAACTTGATTGTAGTGATGTAGACATTGCTTTGAAATGCTAGAGTCTACAGATTCATGAACTTGATTGTATTGAGTGAAATTTTTTGTTGAGGTAGAATGCCAATGTTGAAAACTTTGATTATTTGTTGTAGTGATGCAAATGCATGTGTTGAGCTTAATTATCCTTCCTTGCAACTATTTCGTTATAGGTGTTGTGCTTGTTGGCATTGTATTTTATGTGTGCATGAAATGAGATCATTTATGTGTCAAAACTAGACACAAATCATAAGCAAAAAAACATGAAGCATGCACCATCATCAACACACTCTTCGTGTACCTAAGATCCCCTTATTCAATTTCGGGCGGATCTAGGACACAATCACCACAAAAATGATATCTTTATTAAACTTTGGAGTACATAATCGCTCAGCTTCACAACATCTTCATGGAATCAGAGTTCTAGAACTTTTGAAAGAAAAATGTCTTCAAAACACTGACTCAACCTTCTAGAAATAAAATATTCACTTATCTCTCCAAACACTTATCACTCTAAAATTACAAAAAAAAAATCACCTTATCACTCCACACCATCATTTCAAAATGCTCACCATTCACTTATCACTCCAAAAAAAAATTACATTAAAAAACTCATCTCCCCAAAATATATTAAAGAACTTTTACATACCACCCTTTTAAAACTTTCCATAATATATTTTTTTTACACTATTTTTAAAATATTCGTTTACACCTTTTTTTAAAGCATAAACTAATATATTCTAAAAATGTGCCCACTTAAATCTTCAAACCATTCGTTTATACCTTTTTTCTTTCAAGCATATTCTAATATAAAAATGTGCCACTTAAATCTTCAAACCGTAAACTTCAAGCCTAGAAAACAAAACGACATATGCAATTTTTTTGCCTTTTACTTCCACGCAGGTAAGTATTCCACGCTGTAGAGTTTTACGGTGAAAGCTTCGCCACGGTGGCTATACGATGGCTCTTCCGCACGGTTGGCTTGCGCCTCGACTTGACTCGGCCTCCTCTCATTCACATGCCTCTGATGCTGATTCTCTGGGAAATGGATGTGCTATTACATTAGCGTTGTTGGTTTTGGCAATCTGTCACAAAACAACCTCAACGACAGTTTAAATAAGCACAGATCTGTCCACCACGCTTCCACTGTGTTGCGGCTTGCACAATAAACAAGTTGATGAACCTTCAAACAACTCGACACTTCTGCACCTCTGGCTACAGGTCATGCTCTATTTCTGAAAACAAAATTCGAGGCCTTTCGACCTTCATACATAACCAACTTGAATACAATGAATTAAATTAATTTGAAAGCAATACCACAATGACCCAGATGCATATGGAGAAAACAATTCATATTCAATTCTCCAACGTTTGCACTGCGTGATTGCCTTGTTCTGCGTCCATATTAGGTCACTGCTCGTGTCCAGGATTGCAAGGAAGGGTTTGGATGGCATGCCAATGGCCACCGCCAAGAAATATTCTCCGTCTCCTGACCCGCAATGATCTTCTCGTCACCAACAGACTTCAGCAATTTCAGTTGTCTTGCTTGACTGCATTTTATATCTCGTTTCAAGCGCTCGACGGATGTAATATTAGAGATGGACCGTTTTATTCTCCATCGTTGTCTTTTCTTATCATTTTTTGTCATATGCTGCTGGATATCATAGCTGGAGGTCACTATGTCAAACACCAGAACTCTGACACCCTATAATCTCTTCATAGAATATGAATACTGCAACAATCAAAGGTGAACGCATTGACTAAGCACTACACAAACATCTAAATATTCTTCTCACTGCAACGCACTCACACGACATTTATAATTCGGAAATGACTTTAAAAACAGTGAATGAACACTCAGAGGACATTAATAATCCTTTCATAATATAGGACAGATCGCATAATTAGCGTTACCATGCTTGCTGCGAATACTTTTAATGCTGTCCATCTATCCCCGTCTTATATGTCTTCTGGTTCACCCAATTTTCGCTGCAAAAATCCTTTAAATCGACATTCTCTGGCATCTTTAACCGTGTCTGCTCTCTAAACCATCAAAAATTTTGCAATATGCAGTCTGATCCACAGCGCACCACTGCTTACGATCCCAGAGCTGAATAGAGCTTGGCTCTATCAATAGTGAAAGGATTCGGCATTCCAATTAATTATTGTCGGCCCCAGTCTAAAATCGTTCTCTTGATGTTGGCTAAGCCACGACTTGTGAGCAGTTTATCTATGATTGGGCGTTGATAAAGTCCTTCGACCAGACTCGTTCTTCACGATCTTTTGCGATCTCGGCTTTGAAGGCTTCAACTCGCTTCAAGTTCTGTGAAACACACAGTCTATGCATATATAACTTGCAAATTCAAACAGGCATCTAACCAAGCTCTGATACCACATATTGAAAATGAAATTAACTCAGACAAATAGATAAAGCACACATAAAAACCAAACATAAAATATTGGCGGAAAAAGGTTGAAGCCTCATGCTTCTCTCTCACATTTTTATTCATTAAAAAAATTGAATATAGTGTTACAAATAAATAGATGAGAGATAGTGTTCTCAAGATAGTGTGTGCTATCTTAGACACTTTTGGTTGAGATAATTTCTCCTTTGGTTGAGATAATTTCTCACGAGACATACACCAATATAGGAGTTACCTAAACTAACTCCTATCTTAGAGGAACAACCCTAGAGTTAGGCACAAATTCTTAACTTAGAATATTTAATTAATTTATTTATTTTGGATTTATTATTGTTTTGTGAGAGAGGCTAAAAAAAAAATTTCTAAACTTGAATTTTGGAGCCTATTGAGGATCTTACGGTATTTCATCCTATGTTTACTCCATAGTTGATTACTATTTTGTAAAAGCTTTAAGTCGTCTTCCTAGTTTTAACTGTCAAAGTCACTTGCACACACATGCTTAGTCTTTGATGAGTTCATGAGCACACTTCCCTTATGTTAACTTGAATAACCACAAAATCATCCGTAAAGATAGCTTCTCTGTGATTTTCAACTCATGTCAAAATTTAGTGCGCACTTTCGTTCACAGTCCCCCTCACTTTGGTTGTTATTGGACTTATATTTCAGTGAGTTTTCTCAACTTCCGCTTTTATGCATCGTCACTCTCACAAGTGTTTCTTTTACATTCACGATTGTCATTTTTCCTTGCTTTCACTTTATTAAGTGTTATTTTCATATTATATTCACTCTAGCATGTTCTTATTTCAAGGTTTTTTTCATTTCACAAGTGTTGCCTTCATGTTTTCCTCTTGTCCCAATTGTCACTTTTGTTGCTTTCAATCCTACATATGTCACACCTTTTCATATCACCAACGCTATTTCTGACACACTCTTCTACATGCGATGGTCTTACATATCATTAAAATATGTGCTAGACACATTCCTACAGCTTAGCACACCTTTTGGTCACAGCCATTACTTTTATCGTAACTTATGTTCTAACTGCCATAATGTGTTGTTTCAACTGTCACACTTAGAAATAAGTGTTGCTTTGTTGTCGTTTCGAGGCGTGATTTTTATCCATGAATCCTATGTATCCTTTTAGATTGATGGTTTTATGTGTGTGATCAATTTTTGAGTCGTGTTCGATTACATTTCTCTCTTTTACTTTGTTGGTCTCACACTTATCCATTTTGGAGCCCTTCTTGGTCCTTCATCCCACTGCAAGTTGTGAAGCAATTAGACCTCTTATCAAATGAGGAGCTTAACCTATTCATGGGCCTCAATTATTTAATCTTACTCACCAATATTTGTGCACTAAGTCATCCTCAATATCACCTCAAAACTATTGCACATTATGATCCTCCCAAGAGAATTCACCTAATCCTCCTTGCTTATATTGACTCACTACATGAATTTTTGGTTAGCTATACCTTACATGAAACATAGAGAACTCCTAGCTAACATCATGGACCTCTTCCACCCTTCTTCAAGGGAAAAACATGCAATGAAAATACCCTCCTATCCTCCCAATGCAGTGAAAACCCTCCTAAGCAAAGTGGCTACCTTCCTATGGCCTCCCTCAAAGTAAGGAGCATTCCAAATGGTTAAGCACTCACTGTTAGGTCAAACTACACTAACATAGAAGGAAAAACGAATCCCAAACTAACAATGAGTCCTTGTTGAAGAAAATTACAATGTATTTCGAGACTTCTCTCCCTTGGGTCACATGGCACAGTCTTGAAGCCTAAAGCCTTCATCCTTAATCTCTTCCCTAATGCACTCTGTGCTCAAGCCTCTTCCTTGAAAGGTCTCCCTCAATGCATGGTGTATTTTGAAGATACAATTATCCTTTTACCAGTCAAACTGTGCTTTACTAATGGCCTCCTCTTTCTTAGGTCACATGGTGCAGTCTTGAAGCCTGAAGCCTTCATCCTTCCCTCTTCACCTATGCACTATGTGCTCAGGCATTAATTACAACCTTCCTTTTTAGCATATGGAATAGTAGGGAAGGTTGAAGGAAGCATCCTCTCAGCCTTTAACTATTCAAATTGTTCTTTCCAAATCTTCATTCTCTTTTCTTCTAGGGTGCATGGTGCAGACTTAAGCAACAATCCTTCCCACCTTGTCCCTTTAGCTTCCTCGCTACACTGGACCAAGTAGCAATGAGATCTCCTTTTCATAGTGCATGGCAGAGTAAAAATGAACATCAAATCCTTCCTAATACATTGATGATTTTTACTACTCCCTCCTAATCAAGCCTCCTTATTTTAACCCTTCCACAAGCCTATCATGAGTTGTCATTCCAAGAGCTACGTAGTGATAGAATGGATATTTTTAAGACACATTTTTCCTTGTCATGGACGATTTTCATTGGAAACATTACCTTCCTAGCATGAAAAGGTGATGCTCAAAGAGAATAGTAAGGAGAAAGCATAAAGAAACGCTGGCAGAGAAGAAGAACAAGAGAGAGCTATCATGGAGATATGAAGTAGATCATGGACCAAGACAGAAAGAACACATTGCATGATGACTCAAAGGATTATTATATTGATCCAAAACCCTTTGGAGGGTGAACATGAAGAATAGAATAGATATTATGTCATGATGAAGCATATATCAAATATACCATTAAGAATGGAAGATGAAGCAACAAGGAAGACAACTTGGGATTGCCACCTCATCATGAAGTCCATGTCATCATTGCCAAGTTGTAACTTGTACAAGCGCCATCATAATGGTCAATGTATTCCATGTGTTATGCCACATCATGTGGAATGTGATGATGTAATTATTAAGGGGGAAAGGATAAAATGTAAGGTGTGGAATTCCAAAGGTCACATGTGGAATATGAAGAGTCACATAGTCATATATGGACAGAAGTCACATGAAGAAGTCCAACAGTCATGGAGAGAATACCAAAAGTCATTTAGAAGTTCAACAGTTGTTTAGAAGTCCAAAGGACACGTTAGAAGTCCAGGAGTCATAAGGATATGAAAGTTCATTCCTCTTGTTATAAAAGCAACCTCGTAACTCAAACAAATGGATTTTTGGAGGTGAAAGCTTTGGAGAGTAAGTCTTGGCTTCTCTACTTAGCATAGGAGAGAAAACTATTATTTGGGGAAGCAATAAGTGACTTAATGTTCCACTATTAGAACTAGTTCCTCATTATTGTAATTGTGTAATTGGATCTTTCACCTAATATTGAAGCTTTATGAGGAAACACATTTGCATGCATTTATTGCAAATGTTTTAGGACTATTCTTGGGATGTTTACGGTATATGTTGTGTTCATATGTACTAGAGAAATTTACGTATTTTGGTCACTTTGGTACTCATCTTGTTGAATGTGTGTTGTATTCTCTTTAAAAACCATTATGTGAACTATTTTGCTAACAAATTTTTTCATGCTCTCTTGTGTCTCTCTTGGGTCGGTACTATTACTTCCTTCCAGAGACTCACTCTCGTCTCCCGCTCATGAAGGTCTCAATTTTTACATTGCAATAGATGTTTCATAATGTCAACTTACTTTCCTGTTCAAGGTCTACGTATATGATCTCTTATTCTATCCGTTGAAACCAAGGAGAACCTTAAGTTATGGTGGTCGAGATGATATTTTGGATGGGGCTCCTACTCCAAATGGTGTGGTCTAATTGGGACTCCACATCGGGGAGACCCCCGGTATGTTGGCAATATCTAGCACAATCAACAAGATCCTTACTGAACAAAGGAAGCAAGTGATTAATTTATATCAAGGAATATAGAATTACATAAGATGCCGAATGATCTATATTTGAAAATAAATGAAATATAGATCTAATTGTCTATTACAGGTGGGTACCTATACATATTTGAGGTTAGTGCCTCCAGAAAGTTAGGGATTTTTTATATGAGGGGGTTGGGGCCTCTTGTGAGTTGGTTCTCATAAAAATTAATGTAATCTTATGTTGAGGCTTTGAATTACATCATAATAAAAACATACTACGGTTTTTGTCCATGAAGGGTTTCCATGTTAAAATCTTAGTGTACAAATGTCATACATGAATGGTATCTTATTTTTTTATTGAGATTAATTGAATAATTATTTAAATAAGTGTAAACTTGGTTGAATGTTGATTCACCACCCCTCAATATTTTTTGATTCACTACAGCTCCACCCTGGGTCACTTGACTTAATGGCCAAGCAGTGTGAGAGAACCTTGACATGAAATTTTGATATAAGATAGAAAGGCCCAAGAAGATATAGATATATGTTAGAGTCATTAGGGCTAGCCAATATCAAATGACTTAGATCTTGGATGGGTCCAAATGCACCCCAAATTCATCCACAAAGTATCCCAATTATTTAATTATTTGCATGCCAAATAAGCATTTCTCCAAATTGGCATAGAACTTGAGTTGCCACATGGTGCTCTAGACTTGATAAACTTCCTAAAAATGTTCCATCCAGGTCCTATTAAATATGAGGATCTCATCCAAATAAATAACCACAAAAGATTTTGCAAACAATTGCAAGATATCAACCATCATCCTCATTAACATTGCTGAGTGTTACTCAAGTAAAAGGTCCTAACCAACCACTCGAAAAGGCCTTCTTTAAATTAGAATGTTACCATATGTACATTAATTTGTTCAATTGGAACCTAGTCAAGAAGATTCTTAGTCCAAGGATTAGGTATTTGTTGTTGAGAGTGATTTTGTTCATGGATCTTTGATCAATATAGACTATGAATTCCACATACTTCTTATACACCAACATAATTGGACTCCCATAAGGTGAGGAGCTTGTTGAATGTGTCCCTTTTGGATCAACTCATGAATCTAACATTTTGTTTCACCATTCTCCAAGAGAAATCATCTATATATTGGAACATTAGGTAAAGGAGCACCAAGTATCAATTCAATTGAGTGTTTTACCTAATAGTGTACAAGAATCCCCACATGTCGAGCAAATATATGTTTGTATATCTCTACAGTCTTTTTCCAATTTCTTTTGTTGCATTGAGAGTCTTCATGCAGAGGTTGTGATGGCTACAAAGATCTTCCTTTCATCTTCTGGAAAAACTATGAAGAGAACATTTATTTTATTTTGTGAGGTTACCTTTTGGTGTTATTTTGTTGACATCAGTAAACTTGCATTATTTGGGACTACCTTTAGTATCCTGTAAAGTTGAACTTTGAGATTAATAATGACTATATATGGATGATACTCATAAACATCATGATGTTTCCACATATAAGGTTTTCCCAAAAGAAAATCACAAACTTTGAGTGGAGCAACATCACCCAATACCTCATATTTTAAAGTTTTGATGCCATATGACAGGTGACACTATTGGATGACATGAATATATCATCTATGGCTCAACCAACAAATAGTGTATGGTTGGGGGTGTGACATTGTCAGTAGCTTCAACATCTTAATGATGTAAGTCGATATCAAGTTCTTTTAGCTCCCACTATCAACAATGAATTGTAATGAGTTCCCCTTCACCCACATTTATGAATGGAAAAGGCATTCCCCCCTTTCATATTCCTCTGGCTCTTTCATTTTCCTCTTTATGGTTATGATTGCAGCACTATGTTTTCCATCAATGATATGATTTCCTTTATCCTTCTCTACATTAGAATTAGATCCAAAGTACATTTCCTTTTCTTTAATCTCCACCAACAATGATTATTTTGAGTGATATTCATCATTTTTTTCCATGGGATTTGAGGAATTCACACCATTTCAAGTGTCATTTTCAACTTCCCATTACCATTCTTTGTCTATGACTTTGGTTTTTTGTCTTTCAATTAGCACTCCTTACTACGTCCCTTTTTTTGTGAGTTTGGGTCACCTTTTCTAGGACTTGGTTGCAGTGGATTTGCAAACTTGAACTCCTTCTTATTTCTCTACTTCAATTTCTACACAATGTTGACAACATATTGATAAGTGGGCTCTAGTAAGGAGACGTCCAAGAAATACGTCTTGATTTGTATGTACTTCTGTATACCACTATGGTACTTCAAAACTATACGCCACTCAGAGTATTTGATACCCAACTTTGAGTGCAAGGTATGGAAAATATTGATGTACTCTAACACCACATTCTCTCTTTCCTATCACAGGGTTGTCCATTTCATGTATTGGTCATCATAGTTATCTATATGATATAATTCCTCTTTAAGGGCATAAAAAAAAAGTCTTCCCAATTGGGTCTTTCCTTGAATATTATAGAACCATCTTCATTTTGTCTCTCCCAGCAATGTTGCCACCAAACTTTGACATGGGGAAGGGCATTCAGGAGTGCAAAGGTGATATTTTCATTGAAAATTTCTTTATGGAGAAAATAATATCCCTCTAACATATTTGACCATTTCACCAAAGCATTGGCATATATTTGGCCTTCAAAATATATGGATATCAAATTTAACTTATACCTTGAGTGGTGTCACACATCCAATGTTGCCACTAGTTGAAGGTTCCCTAGTTTTTACTAGAATTATTTGAAGGATCCATGAAAATTTTCCATCATCTCATTCCTTTGTCGCACGAGTGATTCCTAAAGAAAAATCTTGATAACATCTCCCACTCCATCATCTATATTTTCTTCCACCATCAGAGGTTATTTGGGTTGGAAAGAGAAATTGTTCCCAAGTGAAACTAGCTTGAGACCCAACTGTCTGTACCTTTACCTTATTAGGAACATGCACTAATAAATAACAAGGAGAATATTTCTCTAATACCAATTATATGAGTTGTATAAGGAATGAAATGAAAGGAAGGAAAGCAAATGAAATGACAAATACATCAAGAAATATAATAGAAAGCATATAATATGGCGAAAAATCAACTTCTATAAATAAATGAAATAGCATAATACTATAGAACACAAACTAGATAGAATAGTGGTAACTATCTCTGAATAGGGAGATATGGTGACTTTGTGCATTCACAAAATCCATTACAAGAGGCCAAAGCAATGGGCTTTTAACATAAATAAAGAACCCTAGAGTTCTAAAGACCTAAGCTTAGAAGATGAAACACTAAAAGGTTTGCAAGTCCTCAGATGGTTAGTTGGTACATCAACTTTCAAGGGGGTGCAAATTTTGCGTACAATATTTGTTTAGAATTCACAATAACTTCTTGGAAAGAACTATAGGAGGCCTACAACTTTGAACCATGGCTTGGATATGCCATGGAAACACTTAGCCTCCTAAAGTTTGCGACCCAAAAATAATAGAAAGAACTCCCAAGAATATTGACAACCATTAAGATAGCATAAGAGGTGGATGGTCATTGATATCCACCTGGATCATGTAAAAATTATAGCAATATAAACGATAGTATTAGATCTATATAAAATAAACCCCTATATGGTGACTTTGTGCGTTCACACTCTTCACCATAGCTTTAAGGAAATCTGACAAGGAACATATGGATAAAGAAATGAAATATTAGAAAAATGCTTTGTTAAACACTAGCTACAAGAATAATGACATCAATAGAACCATCACTAAAGCCAAATCTAGAACCACAGCTAAGCCCCCCCCGCACCCCCCCATATAATACCCAAGCCCTAAGTGGTAAGGTGTATCTCCCTTCATCCAAGACATCACTAATAAATTAGCCAAGGTACTGAGGAGGAAAGGCATATCAAACTCATTTAAAACCTTGAATACTATCCAACATAGGATGAGATCTGTAAAACGTGACCTAGATTTCTTTCAACTTAAAGGTTTACAAAGTCGTGTACTTGTGGTAAATGTTACATTGGTGAGACGAGAAGATCCTTCAAGATCAGACTTAAGGAGCATGGAGCAGATATTAGGAAAGAAATGATTAGATCCTTAACACTTGTCAAACATTATTCAAAGATGAGTCACTATGTGTCACTAGAGAACAAGGAAATAATATCTAAAGGAAACCATTATTATAAAAGGAAGATGCATGAAGTTCTGGAAATCATGAAACATCCCAAAAATATCAACAAAGAGATAGAGGTTAGCTGTAGTTGGATCCCCCTACTCACACAAAACCACATCCTAAAAAACCGGGACTAATCCTCCCTCCTTAACCTTATCATACTACACCTCCCCCTCTCCCTTTCCTTAATCATTAGCATTAACAATTACTAACTTATAAAAAAATAATAAAACTAATAATAATAATAACAAACAACCTCAACCTCAATGGCATAACTTTACATCATTTTTTTTAATAAAACTCATAATAACATTGATAACAAACTACATTATCAACATAATTTTAAAGGATTAAAAATAATTAAAATATTATATCATATAAAACTAATATTCCTCCATTAATATCATTAACATGTAATCCTTATTTATATCATTAACACTTAACATCTGAGTAAATAATTTTAATATAAATACTCATATAATAACAAAGATTACAACATCAACTTCTAGTTAGATACTTTATAACTATTATAAAATACTTATTATATACAAACTTATATCTTCTTAAATATTTGTATAGTTTTATGCATTAGAGACTTTCTTTTATATTTATAGAACTCATTTCTCATTCTCTTTTATTAGACTTTTGTCTTGATGATGGGTCTTGGTTTAGACTCTGAAACGTTAACAGTAAAAATGTCTACTGTGGAGTAATTTCCGGCATCACTACAACAAACCTCTATATTGATAATCAGATAAGAGAGAAATTTCCATAAGAATATCAATGTGCTAACCTCCAAATTAGCAATGAAAATGTTTGAGAGGCTTAATAATGACCATTTTGCATTAAATAAATACACTTCAATTACCTAATAAACCTTATAAATCTTATGAAAATAATGTTTCAACTCACTTCTAACATCTCATTCAATTTCCAGGGATCTTAACTAAAGTGGTTTCGGTGAACAAAATATTTCCCGAATAATTGGATTCAAGTCTCTACACATATGTTTCAACTAACCCGTTTGTAAAATTTATGAAATAGTTATATCTAGTATAATAAAGGCAATTGATCTTTCAAAATCACTAATTCTCCAAAAAAAACATATTCCAATTTAAAAATAATAAATAAATATCTCATTCAATAAATATATATATTTTAATACAAACTTCACTATTACTTCATTAAATAAAAACCACATTCACCATCTTTAAAAGATTATTTTTCATTTAAAAAACTAGATCGTCCAATTTCACTATGTCAAAAAAAATTGAGTTTTTAATTTAAAAAACTATATCGTCCAATTTCACAATCTTAAAAAAATATGAGTTTTCTAACTCAATCCTCAAAAAAAAAATGCGTTTTCTAATTAAAGGGCTTACTTTTATTTTTAAGTTTTTAAAAAATTTATATTATTTTATTGAGAAATTGTCTTATATTTCAAATTTTATTTTGAGAAAATATTTATATATTTTTATTAAAATATAATAAAAAATAAATTATTAACTTTATAGATAATTATCATATTATATATATATATATATATACTTTTTTTTTAATAGTAAAAGCATAAACATAAATGTCTTTTTCTCTATGTTTGTGTGTAATTTTTTCTATTTAAATTATATTTTTTAATGCATAAATAGATACCATTTTATAAAAATGTTTGTTTTTAGTAACTTTTGTTTAGTAAACTATATAGTTTAAATTTATAATGTAATTTTTCATTATTTAAATCACATTTTTTAATACATAAATAGATACCACTTTATTAAAATGTGTTTTAGTAATTTATGTTAGGTAAATTACATAGTTTAAATTTACTATTCCTTCATGGCCCAAATTGTAGAATAATGAGAGACTCCAATCTTTTAATTATAAGAATTTATTTTTTTAATTATTTATATATAAACATTGAAATATCTCAATTTAAATCCACATTGTACTTTTATTATTGATAATATTTTAAAAATACCACATATCAATTTTATGTTAATAATTGAATGAAATATTTTCAATGTTAAAATATTTTTGGATGGAATCATATAAGTTAATATAGTTATTCAAATATTTTATTTTATTTCTATATCTAAATATTTTAATATATCTTCCTCATAATCAAAAACAAAAATATAAGATTTTTTTTACTTTTAATTACTTTCTCTCTTTAAAGTTTATATAAAATTATAGGGAGAGTGATAGTGAAATATTTCAAGGCAAATTGGAATATATGCCTATAACAAAGTGAAGATAATGAGAGTGAGTACATTTATTGATATTCTATAATATTTTTAATTAAAACTAACTAAACTTTTATTTATTCATTTTTATTTTTAGTTTTTATTATAATACACATTATTATTTTATTTAAATAATATAAATATGGTTGAACACAAATAAATTACATATAGATGATATATCTCTCACACTGACAGCTTGGAGTATGCCCTAAAATTGCTTTTGCTTGGCTAAGTGTCAGTCTTTCTCCAACTTAAGGAAACAGGTTAAAGGCCAAAGACTTAAGGAAACAGATTAAATGCCCAAGACCCATAGACATTTGGAAGGAGAGAAAGTCTATGCCCTTATGAACCAGCACATTTTTCCAAGTGGCATGATTTTCCTTGAATAAAAGTGATGAGTCAACCTGCATGATTTTCTTTAAATAAAAATAATAAATCAGTGTACATTCTGAATTAACCACTAAAAATAATTATCTTCACAACTAAATTATAATAAATTTTTCCGCCAATTAAAAAAATCATCACACTTACTCTCAACTTTCTCGTTCTAACCCAACGGACCTCCAAGAATTGCCCGTCATACCATAACAAAGAGAAGGATTAAGAAGCAAATTTGATCGTATAAGAGTTTCACAGTCCGAATTCAAGTGAATGCGAAAAAAGCATTTCTCTCGTTGGACGAGGTATCATCTATCAAACATAGCATATCCATAAGGTATATGTGGAAGATTTCTCTCGTTGGATGAGGTATCATATATCAGCATAGCATATCCGTATGGTATATGTGAAAGAATTATCAAAAAATTATTGTTTCTTTCGGTAAAGCATCTAAGTGTTATCATTATATAAATCATATTTGCATCGAAAGTAGCGTAGCGCATTTTACAGTTGTGCTGGAGTGGGACTTGCCTGTTTAAATATTTCAGTACAAACTTTCTATGGAATGCAATCATTTGGAAACTTTATAAAAATTTAATGCATATGTATGGTGGCATAGAAAGGAGCGTAGCGCATTTTACAGTTGTGCTGGAGTGGGACTTACCTGTTTAAATATTTCAGTACAAACTTTCTATGGAATGCAGTCATTTGAAAACTTAATAAAAATTTAATGAAGGATTCGATCGAAAGGTAAAGCTGATTCCAAAAAATGACAGAAAGCCTAGAAAACAGGAATGAAAATATTAAAGCTTATCCTGAAACGAATTTACCTTCTCCCCATATTCGGATGTTTTTTCAGGGCAGATGCTTGGCAGGATCCCAGGCATCATTAGGAATCAGCACTATAAATCCTTCCACCACGACACCAAGCTTGTCATCCATAAACATATGGCTGTGCATACAGGCTCTTAGTTATGTCATTCTGGATGAAGTAATTTGCCAAGGATTATGAATGTATAATCTGCATCCTGAGGTTTGAAATTCCACTTGAAACTCCACGCCTTCGGATGCAGGTTACATATTCATGACCCATGATATGATACAGATGATGTCTGAGGTATAATATCTCGTTAATGGTCATAATTTGCAGATGAGCATATATATGTTATTGGAAAGGTTGCGATCATGAACATAATCTAATTCTCTCAATTATTGTTGCAGGTAACAGTCAGTATGCCAACAGTTCTATCCTCTTGTGGTATCCATTAAGAATTTCTATCACTAAGGTACTTAGTTGATTGCCTGATTTCGACAATTGTAATAATCGTTTTGTTTGCAATTGGATTTTCATTTTTTAATCAGTATTTATTTTTAATAAATATAAATATTTTTTTTATAAATGTGAGAATTACATAAGTTTATAGGATGAAGAAGTAAACTTGTAATTTCTTCATATCAAAGAATACCTTAAGAAAATATCTTATCATAATTTATTCAAAAAATTTATAAAAAATAAATACAAATATTTAATATATAAATATATATATATATTATATTTTATTTTATTTTATTTTATTTGTTAATTTAAAATTATATATTTAATATTTTAATATTATATATAAATTTATTTAAATTAATTTATCATTATTATTTTAAAAAATTTATATTATCTCAAATGATTTATTAATAATCTGATATAAATTTCAATTTATTCAAAAAACTTATATTATCTGCCCTAATTTATTAATAATCTGTAAGTAGATTTTGATTTCTAAACTTTAATCTGATTTTTTTAATTTGAAAATGCTTGGATAACTTATTATTGATGAATATGAGTAGACTTTGATTTTTCTAAATCGCTCACATATTTCTCTTCATCAATTAACTAAATATATATATATATATATATATATATTAGAAAATGAAAAACTTACTCTACCTAAATAGCATTTATAATAAAGGAAAAATTCCAAATGATTCTAAATGAGTTTATTTAATTTTAATTATATATATAATTAAATAGTACTTCAGCTATAATATATTCTTCTATATTCAGTTTTTGTTTCTTTGTATTTGGTCAGAGCTTGGCTTGCAAAATAGCAGTAGTAGTTCTAGTTTGTTTGATGGAAAATTCTACCTCCCTCTCTCTTTGGGTTTTGACTTTAGTCTCCCAGTGCCAAAACTTTTTGCCATTTTCTAATATGATGAATGATGAAAATTTAGCCCAGCTATATATACGATTATTTATATATTATTAATATTTACTTTTAAATATTTTTATTTTATTATTTTTTTTATGGATAATATATTAATTATAATTAATGTTTACAATATGAAATTATATTTATTTTTACATATGTGAAATTTTGTTAATTTTATTTTTTTTAAGTAATTTAATAGATATTGATATATTGGAATTATATATTTGAGTTGTAAATTTTGTATAATTTATAGTTCGTATAATTTAATTATTTTTTTAAAATATTAATTATATTTATACATTATAAAATTTAATTTAAATAATTAAAAATTATAATCTAATAAAAAATTATATGTTTAAATTCAAAGGAAAAAAATGCCAAATAATTACATTACACAAGATAACAAATACACACTTAATAGTAGATTTTTAGTATAGAATAATCTAGATTCATGTTAAATCTAATTTATTATGGCCATAACTGAATTAAATCCCTCTCCATATAAATCTTCCTTTTAGAAAATAGAACATGAAGAAATGTTTGCATGTGATACTATTGGATAGTTATAAATCCCAATAATAACAAAAACAAAGTAACAAAGGCTTATAAAAATGTTTGTTTAATGAATAACAAAATTTTATAAACTTAAGAGATGATGATACCTAATTACATTCAGTTGTTTAATTATTAATTTTACTTGCTAGTCTAATGTTTAATTAATAATTTTCTAATAGTTATTTCAGCTCATCATCATACTTCTTATTAATTTTACAAGATCAAGTATAATTGTTTACCATTTTATCTTTTCATTGAAATTTTTAATTTTTTTTATTTGAATACATAAATGATAATGAATTTGTATAAATTTAACCATTTAAATTTATTATTCCAATAATATTTAAACATATAAAAAAACATTAAACTATTTAAACTATATTATTTAATAAATTTTTAATAATTTTAAAATCAAATATTCCATTTCAACAATTTACAGTGAAATAGTTAAACATAAAAACATCAAAAACTTAAATTGTAGTACTCTATTTTGATATATACATACTTAACTCTCAGTAATTTTCTAATCCATGCACTATTAATGCATCAGTCTTCTTCTAGTTCTTCTCATGCTCATGAGAATTTTCAATATTATCATCCAAGGTTACCTGAGCTAGGGTTTTGATAGAGTTTCACTCCACTTTTATGTGTACTTAGACGAAGTGTTGGAGTGACATGTACTTGAAGTTAGACGTCCAACGTTTGAGGCTGACTGAACATTTAGATCCGAGTTGATTTCTTTCATGTCGGCTTTCGATACTCGTTTCAGGGCACAAAACATGCTGAGATTAGTTTTTATGACATTGGAATACGTGCCCATGGGCATGGTTAAAATTTCAATTTCCTTCCATGGCCTTCTTACTAAGGCTTTATAGATGTAGACTTATGAAATACCTTTGCAAGTAATTCAATGTCCTATTAAGTGGAACGAATTGCTTTGAAAGGGATGGCGTTGCCTTATTCCAATCTTAGGATCATGAACTCTGTTTATTACAGCTCAGTGTACTCTCCTTAACTTAGAAGGAAAGCAGGTAAGCTTTCAATTCTGTCATTCTATCATGACCTCGAAACCCTTATATTGCAAACTTACTCCATATCAAAGCCGAGCCACCTAGAGTTTGATGCCAACGTCACAATTCAGTCCCTTGTTTTTTGGGTTCCATTGCAAAGCCCACAACCTAGAATTTGATGCCAAAGTCACAATGCAGGTTTTTTTTTCCTACTTTCCTAAACAACATTTATCTGTTATTATGAGAAATCAAGATAAATAATAGTCAATCATGTGACATTCTAACCTAAGTGTGGAGGATAACAAAAGTCCATCCCCACCACTCAACTATCACTTCCCACTAGCTGGACAAACCTA
Source organism: Pinus tabuliformis (assembly GCA_031772625.1). NCBI lineage: Eukaryota > Viridiplantae > Streptophyta > Pinopsida > Pinales > Pinaceae > Pinus > Pinus tabuliformis. The sequence goes on along the minus strand of CM062805.1, from coordinate 83,719,393 downwards.
ACAGTACAACTCTTACACAGTAAAGAATCCAGTCCTTACTGGATAAGAATTTCACTGTTTGTTTCAGAGCCAATGGCATCGTTTTCACGACAGACTGCACTTTAATAACGAATTACATTGATTTAAATGCAGAAGCGGCGGTTTCTCTCACGTTTTGAATGTATAACGTTTAGTAACTAAATAGGTAATATTATTTCACTTTTGAGTGAGTACACAACTTTTTTAGTCCACGTTTATTGCTATTAATATTTATTTTTAGAGCTATAGTTTTATTAATGCATTGAATTAGAGCTATAGTTTTAGACAGGTACAAAATGTAAATGTTGACCTATACTACCTCAGTGTATTAATAAAGCTATAACTTTATTCACTCTTTGCACACGATTCACTCTTTGCACACTATGGGTGATCTTCCATGACCTTAAATGCTTCCATCCTTGAGCTCAAATCAAGTAGGTTGAATTTCTAATTGTTGTTACTATCCACAGGCGTGGTGTTTAGCTACATTTTAGACAATATGATTAATGCACTTAAACATATGACGCGTTTTGCTAAAAGTAAAATGCTGAAATGTGTTAAATTCTAATTTTAAAACAGCGCGCGGCGGTTTTTGAAAACAACCCCGGTCTCCCCGCACCGCCATTCACCAAAGGTGGTATCCGTAGCGGAGGCTCCGACACAATCACACTCCACCACGCGTCCTTAGTACGACGCCGAAAACCGCTCTCCCCGGACGCTAAAGGTAGTTTTGTTCGCGCGACCTTGGCGAGCGAATTGCATTGGATTGAGTTTGGTGGCTCGGATCGGCGCGAAGTTGCACGGAGGTTAACGACCGGGCCCGACGAATGGGGTGGCGACACGTGGCACCGAAGTGACGTCAGCCGACCCCGCCCGCGTCAAATGAATTTTTTTTGTCGTTTTGTTTCGTTGACCGCCGCGGAAGAAAAGTTATAGTTTTAATGTTTTTACGTAGATTAGGTGGATGCTTTTAATATCGTTATGGGCATGTGTTTAATATAGTTATGGGCATATGTTTTTATATTTTTTTTATATGTTTGTTTTATATATGTCGTAAAAAAAAAGTCTACGTGTGGTAGTTTTTGTTTTGTGTGTTGTGAGTGGTGGCTACGCACGAGAGTGCGATCTTCTTTTGTAATGGCACAGCAGTGCGATATAGAAATGGGTATGTAATGTCTTGATTTAGCCATTGAAGAATATAGAGCTGTTTATGTAATCTCCACAGCAGTGGAAAATCTGTGAGAGCAGCAGAGTTTTTTTTTTATTCCCTCTTTGCACTGAGGAAGAAATATGTAACAGAATGTTTGTTTTTAATTAATAGAAATGCTTTGTGACTGTGTAATGGTGTCATCTGAGTCATTTTGGTTTTAAGAGGTTCCCTGTCAAAAGATCTTGGACAGCAGAAACAGAGTATTGTCTCTGTGGTGAATAATTTTATTTGGTTTTGGTATTTCTCCATTGAAAAATACCCAACAGTGGTATCAGAGCTGGCTTAGGCTCTTTAAAGAAGTTAAAGAAGCTGAAGGGAGAAGGTTGTTGCTGCAGCAAAACTTCTCAGGCAGTTAGAAGACTCAGACAGCGAAGGATTCAGGTATTCCTCAAAAGCATTTCTTTTGTTATTGCTGAAGACAGTTAGTTGTTTTAAAAAAAACCACAGTCAAGGATTTAAAGTCATAGTTCAGAATGCAAGGAATGGCAAGAACAAGCATGGGTATGTTCAACACCCAGCTCCCACAGTTTAATGGGAAAAACTATGATTATTGGTCAATAACTATGACAGCCCTGTTTGCCTCCCAAGACTTATGGGAAATAGTTGAAGATGGTTTTGAAGAACCAGCAGATGAAACTGAGTTTAATAGATTAACTCCAGCAGAGAGAGATCTGCTGAAGAGCAATAGGAAGAAAGATTCAAAAGCCCGTGTGTTGTTGTATCTAGCAGTAGACCAGAGTATGTTTCCAAGGTTAGCAGTAGCTAAGACAGCCAATGAAGCATGGAAAACCCTTAAGACAGCCTATCAAGGCATGGAGAGAGTGAAGACAGCAAAACTACAATTGCTGAGGAAGGATTTTGAGAATCTGTGCATGAAGGAGTCTGATAACATTGACTCATTCTTCACTCATGTTGGTGTAATCACACAAATGAGAACTCATGGAGAAACCATTGAAGATAGAAGGATTGTGGAGAAAATATTGAGGGTCTTACCCTCAAGGTTTGATGCCATAGTCACCACCATTGAAGAGACAAAGGATCTCTCAAACTATTCAGTTGATGAGCTACATGCATCACTGATAACTCATGAGAAGAGGTTGAGTAGGAATGAAAACTCATCCCTTGAGCAAACCTTCAAGACCCAGATGTCCTTTGGAAGAGGAAGGGGTCAAGGAAGAGGAAACCGAAGAGGAAGAGGCAGAAGCCAAAATAGAGGTGGAAGGAACAGCCCATCAAATGCACAAGGAAGAGGCAGCAATCCAAATCAGAACCAAGGTCAAGGCAGCAGCCAACAAAGAGATCAGTATCATGCTCAAGGACAAAGGTATGATAAATCTAATGTTCAATGCTATTATTGCAAAAAGTATGGACATTATGCAAGTGATTGTAGAAAGAAACAGCATGATATGAACAGTAGACAAAATGCAAATGTTACAAGAGAAAACAGCAGTCAAGAAAATGTCCTGTTAGCTTGTAACATGGCTGAAACTCATAGTGAGGACATATGGTTTTTAGACTCAGGTTGCAGCAACCATATGACAGGGAATATAGCCCTCTTTTCAGCCTTAAATCAGAATTTGAAATCAGAGGTCACACTAGGAACTAATAGTAAAGTGTCTGTTATGGGAAAAGGGGAGGTAAAAATATTTACAAAACAAGGAGAAAGGAAAACCATAGCAGATGTCTACTATGTCTCCGGAATGAGATGTAACCTATTGAGTGTTGGACAGCTTATCCAAAAGGGTTACAATGTTTACTTTGTAAATGATGTGTGCACCATCAAGGACATACCACCCAGCAAAAGATGCATTGCTGAAGTGAAGATGACAAGGAATAGGATGTTCCCTCTCCGGATCAGGGCAGACATGAAGAACAAAAGGGAAATGGCAGCAGTCACCCAAGAGGCCTTCCAAAGCGTGCCAAAGGATGAAAATTGGTTATGGCACTTGAGATTCAGGCATCTCAATTTTGGAGGTCTAAACCTATTAAGCAGAAAAGGAATGGTAAAGGGATTACCATTGATAGAGAAGCCAGACAGCCTTTGTGAAGGTTGTATATTGGGCAAACAACATAGAGAAAGTTTTCCATCAGGGAAAAGCATAAGGGCAAAGGCACCCTTAGAGATCATTCACTCAGATTTGTGTGGACCAATGCAAGCTCCATCATTAGCTGGCAGCCTATATTTCTTAACATTCATTGATGACTTTACAAGAAAAACTTGGGCATATTTCCTTAAAAACAAAAGTGAAGTGTTCGAGAAATTCCAAAATTTCAAAGCACTTGTGGAGAACCAAAGCGGGCTGCATATAAAAGTTTTGAGAACTGATAGAGGAGGTGAGTATATCTCCAATGAATTCCTAAAGTTTTGTAGAGAAAATGAATTCATAAACAGTTTACAACTCGGTACACCCCACAGCAAAATGGAGTTGCTGAAAGGAAGAACAGGACCATCATGGATATGGCGAGGAGCATGCTAAAGGCAAAGCGTTTGCCAAATGATTATTGGGCTGAAGCTGTACATTGTGCAGTTTATATTTTGAACAGGTGTCCTACAAAAGCAGTCATGAACAAAGTGCCAGAAGAGGCATGGAGTGGGAGAAAGCAAGTAGTCACCCACATGAGAGTTTTTGGGTGTGTGGCCTATGCACACATTCCAGATAAGCTAAGGAGGAAGTTGGACAGCAAAGGGGAGAAATGTCTTTTCATTGGATACAGTGATGAATCCAAAGCCTATAGGCTGTACATTCCATCTACCAAGAAGTTCTTTGTCAGCAGGGATGTTCAATTCATTGAGGAGGAAGCTTGGGATGGAAGCATAGAGAAAACAGTGAACATTAAAAGTTGTTTGCCTCATGATGAAAATGAAGAGGAAGTGGCTGAAATGAATCCCCAAACAGTAACACCAACACAAGAACAGCAAGGTACACCATTGAGGATCAATGAGAGTGCTTCTCCAAGCACACCAAAAGGAGGAAATTCAAGTGCATCTTCAAGCACTTGCACACCAAGTGAAAGAGGTAAGAAATTTAGAAATCTAAGTGACATTTATGATGAAGGAATGAATTCCTTATTTGCCTTGTATTGTCATGTTGATGATCCTATTCATTTCGAGGATGCAATTAAAGATAGGAAATGGATAGAAGCTATGGATGAGGAGATGAATGCCATAGAGAGAAACAAAACATGGGATTTGGTTGAGTTACCAAAAGGCAAAGAAGTCATTGGTGTGAAATGGGTCTACAAGACCAAGAGCAATGCTGAAGGCAAGATTGAAAGGCATAAAGCAAGGCTGGTTGTCAAAGGCTACAAGCAGCAGTATGGGAGAGATTATGAGGAGACTTTCGCCCCTGTTGCAATAATGGAAACCGTGAGAGCAGTGCTGTCCATAGCAGCACAAAACAAATGGAAAGTCTACCAAATGGACGTGAAGTCAGCATTCCTAAATGGAGTGTTAAAAGAAGAGGTGTACATTGAACAGCCTCTCGGCTATGAGAAGAAAGGTGAAGAGCACAAAGTGTGCAGATTGAAGAAAGCTCTTTATGGGCTGAAGCAAGCGCCAAGAGCATGGTACAGCAGGATAGATTCATATCTATTGGAGAATGAATTTGACAAATGTGAAGGAGAACCCACAGTCTACATCAAGGAAAAGGATGGTAAAATTTTAATTGTTGTCTTGTATGTAGATGATGTTATTTTCACTGGAAATGATATTTATCTTATTGAGAATTTTAAATCAGTCATAAAGGATGAATTTGAAATGACTAACATGGGTTTGTTGAGATACTTCTTAGGCATAGAAGTAGATCAAAATGAAAAATGAATTTTTATATCTCAAGCAAGATATGTAAATCAAGTTTTGGGCAGATTTAACATGCAAGAGTGCAAGGCAGCAATCACTCCCACAGTGATGGGATTAAAGCTCAGCAGAGAGGACAGCAGCAAGGATTTTGGTCCTAGCCTGTACAAAAGCATTGTGGGCAGCCTTATGTATTTAACAGCAACTAGGCCTGATTTAATGTATGCTGTTAGTTTAATTTCCAGATTTATGGAGAGGCCAAAGGAGGTACATTGGCAAGCAGCAAAGAGAATTTTGAGGTATGTGAAAGGTACCAAAATGTTTGGAATTCTATATCATGCCTCAGAACATTCAGAATTGGTTGGGTACACAGATAGCGATTGGGCTGGAAGTGTAGATGATCGGAAGAGCACTTCAGGTTATGTTTTTAACATGGGCTCAGGAGCCATTTCATGGGCTTCTAAGAAGCAGTCCATTGTAGCATTATCTACAGCAGAGGCTGAATATGTGGCAGCGACAGCAGCAGCATGTCAGGCAGTTTGGATGAGAAGGATGTTGAGAAGCTTAGGCCAAGAGCAGGCAAAAGCAAAAGTGGTCTTTTGTGACAATAGCTTAGCTATTGCTTTGTCAAAGAATTCAGTGTTTCATAAGAGAACGAAACACATCGATACAAGGTTTCACTACATCAGAGAATTAGTGAACAATGGAGAAATTGTCCTCGAACATTGCAGGACCCAGGAACAGGTTGCAGACATCTTGACAAAGCCACTGGTTCAGAAGAGTTTTGAATTTTTGAGAAAGTGTTTGGGAATGACCGAACGCGCGGCTGTTAAAATTAAAGGGGAGTGTTAAATTCTAATTTTAAAACAGCGCGCGGCGGTTTTTGAAAACAACCCCGGTCTCCCCGCACCGCCATTCACCAAAGGTGGTATCCGTAGCGGAGGCTCCGACACAATCACACTCTGCCACGCGTCCTTAGTACGACGTCGAAAACCGCTCTCCCCGGACGCTAAAGGTAGTTTTGTTCGCGCGACCTTGGCGAGCGAATTGCGTTGGATCGAGTTTGGTGGCTCGGATCGGCGCGAAGCTGCGCGGAGGTTAACGACCGGGCCCGACGAATAGGGTGGCAACACGTGGCACCGAAGTGACGTCAGCCGACCCCGCCCGCGTCAAATGAATTTTTTTTGTCCTTTTGTTTCGTTGACCACCGCGGAAGAAAAGTTATAGTTTTAATGTTTTTACGTAGATTAGGTGGATGCTTTTAATATTGTTATGGGCATGTGTTTAATATGGTTATGGGCATATGTTTTTATATTTTTTTTATATGTTTGTTTTATATATGTCGTAAAAAAAAAGTCTACGTGTGGTAGTTTTTGTTTTGTGTGTTGTGAGTGGTGGCTACGCACAAGAGTGCGATCTTCTTTTGTAATGGCACAACAGTGTGATATAGAAATGGGTATGTAATGTCTTGATTTACCCATTGAAGAATATAGAGTTGTTTATGTAATCTCCACAGCAGTGGAAAATCTGTGAGAGCAGCAGAGTTTTTTTTTTGATTCCCTCTTTGCACTGAGGAAGAAATATGTAACAGAATGTTTGTTTTTAATTAATAGAAATTCTTTGTGACTATGTAATGGTGTCATCTGAGTCATTTTGGTTTTAAGAGGTTCCCTGTCAAAAGATCTTGGACAGAAGAAACAGAGTATTGTCTCTGTGGTGAATAATTTTATTTGGTTTTGGTATTTCTCCATTGAAAAATACCCAACAAAATGATGGCACGCTCTTGCACAGTGACATTATATTATCATTTTCATTCACAAGTTCGAAGGCTTCCCATTGCATCTTATCATCTAATCACATATATTACTTTTGAATCTACGCTTGCATTCATTGGCAAATGCTGACAAATCTCCCACCGATTTCCAGTCTGATACATATCATCAATTGAGTATCTTAAGTCCGAAGGCTTCCCATTGCATCTTATCATCTAATCACAGATATTACTTTTGAATCTACACTTGCATTCAATGTCAAATGCCGACAAATCTCCCACCGATTTCCAGTCTGATACATATCATCAATTGAGTATCTTTAGCAAGTAAATGCTAGGGTTTTTGCCGCAAGCTAGGTATTATTTAGTGTGGTTGCTACTTCCTGTGCCGCTACTGGGATTTTTAAACTTCAGATGTTATACTCAAGCTTATTATTTCACAGACCACTGTGAATGGAACGCTGCTCTAACGCATGCAAGAAATGCATCTATCTACAAAAGGTAATCTCAACAGGTAGTTTTCAATAAATATGGCATTGGCTCTTTCAAAGGATATGATGTTACAATGTTAAGAGCACACATGCCAGCACCACGACAGTTCAGATCCTCATACATTTTTGCACAGTAATACATGGTATGGCTTTGCTTTTCACTATTGATGTAAACACATGAATAGTTGGTTAAGGCAACATGTGATCATTACTTATTGAAATAAATGTTGCTACCACTATGGGTTCTTCATTATCATCATTTTCTGCTATGCATAGACTTGATAAATATAAATATGCTCTAATGCTTATGTCTTTGGGGGCTAAGTTCACATCTTTATGTTGACATGTTCTCATCTTTTGACAGTTTATGTGGTGCATTTTATGGGATGATAGATTGTATCATTAAACTAAACATTTTAAGTCTTTCTTCATGCTATTTACTGGATGAAGTTTTGGCTGTACATATAAATTTATTTTTATAGTTGCATTGATATCCAACTAATTTTAACATTAGAGATAGGAGTTGAGAAGATCTTTTAACAATCACTTATAAATCTTAAACCAATTTCAAGCTTAGCATGGAAGCATTATCTTCCAAGTCTCTAGCTTAATGTTTACATGCCAAATAAAAATAACATAAATTACAATACTGGATTTTTGTCTAAATTGTCTTCATCAACAGTGACATCCACTAGGCAATCTCATAGACACCATTCTTTCTTCACCACCACAACTTTGAGATACCACTTGACCTCCATTTAAAACATAGGTCATAGACTAACTTCTATCTCTCAAAATATAGTGCACTATTATTTTGACAGTGATATAGCTAAGTTATCTCGGAACTTAATGTATCCAGTAATTAATTATACAACTAACCATTTTGACATACAAACTTACATGAAGAAAACTTTTAACTAATGTTCTTGAAGCACAGGACAAGACACATTAGCATATAACAAACTCAACATAACCAACTTAATGATGTGTTATTTCAACACTGAAAAAAGTTAAAAACCATTAAATTAACTATATTTCTTTGTTCATTAATTGGTCTCAGCGTTTTATAAAAATAATTATAATATATAGAATCTTAATAAAATAACATTAACAATCTACATGCTCACAGCAGCCTAGCATAAACCAAGGTAGCGCTCTTTCATAGCATTAGAGGTCCATGCTAGTCTCCACCTCAAAGATGTACAATATGAACTGGCATGTCACACAAACCTGTTGTAAATCTCATATTTTAACTAAAACATTAACTACATTCTTATATAGTAAAATTATTGCTAATATGATTATCAATCAACTTCGTAATGTAATATACTGACACTACCAATGTTGTGAAAGCTATTTTCGAGCACTGACCATCCTAATAATTTGCTACCCTAATTTTGAATAATTTGTTAGCAGTTTACATAACAAATTAAGCATTATTCCCAACACTCCCCCTTAATGCTTAATGATGATTTACTATCTTACCTCGTAGTGCCAAAAATTGAGTTTTTGCAACTGCTTTGGTGAATATATCTGATGCTAACTATTTATATGCTTCAATTCAATATCCTTCTTTTGCACCAAATCTCTAATGAAGTGATATTTCATGTTAAAATGCTTTGTCTTGCTGTGATGAACCGGATTTTTTGCTAACTTGATGGAACTTACATTATCACAATAAATCACTCTAGGCTGAATTTGCTTTTCTCCAATTTCTTCCAAAAATTTCTAAGCCAAAGAGCTTGTGTACTTGTTGAGGTAACTGCAACATACTCCACTTTTGTGGATGAGAGGGAAACAATTCTTTGTTTTTTTGAGCTCCATGTAATTAAACCAGAACCGAAAGAGAAACAATTTCTAGATGTGGACTTACGGTCATCAAGACTACCTCCCCAATCTAAATCACTAAATCCAACAAGATTGAACTTTTCATAAGAGTAGTAATGAATACGAAAATTTAGAGTGCCTTTCACATACATTAAAACCCTGTTGTCTGCCTTCATATGTATTTCAAATGGATTTGTCATATACCTTAAAACAAGTGAAACTGAATATGTAATATCAGGCCTTGTGTGGGTTAGAAATATCAAGCTCCCCACAATACTTTTGTAAGTTTTCTCATCAACTAAATTAGCTTCATCATCTCTACATAACACCTCTCCATGAGCACTTGGAGTAGGGGATGGATTACAATCAATCATATCAAATTTATTTAGTATATCATGTGCATACTTTGTCTGACAAACGAAAATCTCATCCTTACTTTGATAAACCTCCATTCCTGGAAAATATTTCATGATGCCTAGATCTTCCATCTCAAATTCATTCATCATAGCAACTTTGAATTTATCATTCATCTTAGAACTACTACCCATATACAATAGATCATCAAAATACAAACTTATGATTAGAATATCAATACCTTCTTGTTTGTAGTAAAGGGTAGGATCACTCTTACTTCTCTAGAAGCCATTTTCTTGAAAGTATCCATCAATCCTTGCATACCACGCTCTTGGTGCTTGCTTGAGACCATACAAAGCCTTCTTCAACTTGTAGACATTATTGTATTTTCCTTCCACTTCAAAACCTTATGGCTGCTCCACATACACTTCCTATTTTTATGTATCCATTCAAGAAGGCACTTTTCATGTCCATATGATGTATGCTCCACTTTTTCTGAGCTACTAACAAAATCAACATTCTAATGGTCTCTTATCTTTCTACTGGTGCAAAAGTCTCTTCATAATCAATTTCATACTTATGTGTGAATCCTTTAGCAACTAATCTTGCTTTGTGTCTTTCAACACTCCCATCACTGTTAAATTTAGTCTTATAGACCCATTTGGTGCCAATCTTTTTCTTGTCATGTGGAAGCTCTGTCAACTTCCAAGTGTCATTCCTTTGAATGGAATCCATCTCTTCTTGCATGGCTTGCATCCAAACCTCATTAGTACATGCATCTTCAAAACATGATGGTTCAAAATCAGCCTTAGCTAATAAAGAAAAATTGACTACCTCACCTATTGGACTTTCTTCATGTGCTTGATTTGCACTGCTCTGATAAATATCACTCAATCTTCTTACCTTCTTTGTAGAACTTGGAGAAGAAGTTGGAATTGAACTTGATGAAGAAATTGATGAAGGGTTGCTTGGTGGAGTTAACCCACTAGTTATAGAAACATTAGTTGGTTGCTTATGATCATTATCAACAATTATATCATCATTCAAAACAGATTTTGTCTTCTCAACATGGCCTTTTTTATCACCATAAACTCCCCCTTCATTGAAAATTACATCTCTTGAGACAATAAGGTTGTTATTTAGAGGATTATACAATTTATAAGCCTTGCTTGTCTCACTATACCCAATAAAAATACATAACTCACTCTTTGCATCTAACTTTTTTCTATTATGATCAGGTACATGCACATAAGCCAAACAACCAAAAAAATTGAAATGATTAACATTAGGCCCTTTTCCATACCAAGCTTCATAAGGAGTCATCTTTTCCAATGCACTGGTGGGGCTATGGTTGAGGATGTACACTATTGTAGCAACTGCATCTCCCCAATAAGAATTGCTCAACCCATTAGTTTGTAACATGCATCTTGCCATTTCAACCACAGTACGATTCTTTCTTTCAGCTATGCCATTCTGTTGTGTGTATGCCATAGTATGCTGCCTCCTGATGCCATTCATATCACAATAACTCTCGAAAACTTTTGAGCAGAATGGTCCTCCACTGTCAATCCGCAAACATTTGATCTTGCACCCTGTCTCATTTTCTACAAGGGCTTTGAACTTCTTGAATGTATCTAGGGCTTCACTTTTGGCCTTCAAAAACTACACCCAACAATTTCGTGAGTAATCATCAATAAAAGTGATGAAATATTATGACTTACCCAAACTCTTAGTTTGCATAGGACCACATATGTCTGTATGAACAAGCTGAAGTGGGTGATGAGCCCTCCATGCAGTGCCTTGTGGAAACCTTTCCCTTGCATGCTTTCCTTTAGCACTTCCTTCACAAACCTCCTTATGCTCTTCTACCTTGAGCAAACCAAAAACTAATGCATATGAGGTTAGAAACTTCAAACTGTGAAAATTTAAATGCCCATACCTGAGATGCCATAACCAACCTGAATCCTCATAAGCCAAGAATTTTGTTATGTTCATCAAACCTCAAGGGAAACATCTTATTTCTTGTCATATGCACAACAATGATCACCCTATTTCTCTTATTTTTATCATAGATAGTACATGTCTTATTTTCAAAGACTACTTTATAATTTTGCTCACATAGCTGCCCAATGCTCAACAAATTATGATTCAATTGTGGAGTATAATAAATGTCATGAATACTCTTTATACCTTCTTTTGTTTGGACCTCCATAGCTCGTTTGGCAGCAATCTCTAATGATTTATCATCACTAAGCTGGATCTTGGATTTGAAACTTCCATCCTTTGCTGAAAGCAACTTCTCATTCCCTATCATATGGTTAGAGCATCCAGAATTTAGGTACCAAGCATTATTACTAGTATTTTCACCTTTGACATAAGATAAAAATAAATGATATCGAGGATACTCACCACTTTTTTTAGCATAGTTAGCATGATTACCTTCTTTCAATCCGCATTCTCTTTCAAAGTGGCCATACCTATTACAATAGTAACATTGAACATTTCTCTTATCAAATCTACCTCTACCTCTTCCTCTGAAACTACCTCTTCCACTTGAGCCACCTCTTCCTCTACCTCTTGAATAATTTTGGCTTTGCCATTTACCTTGACCTTGATTTCTTTTGGTACTGCTGCTGCTTGCATCTTCATTCTTTGTAATTTGTAATTTAGAGGAAAAAGCTTTCTCTACACCTTCAAAAGTGTCCTTCAATATTTTTTCATGAGACATCAAAGATCCAACCAATTGATCAAACTGTAGTTTTGTCAAATCCTTACTTTCTTCCATGATTATGACAACATGATTCCATCTATGTGTTAAAGATCTCAATACTTTTTTAATTAAAACTTCATTACTTACAATTTCTCCAAGTGTAGCCATTTTATTGACCACATCTTTGACTCTCACACAATAGTCACTCACACTTTCAGCGTCTTGCATCTTCAAATTATCGAACTCTCGCTTCAATGTCTGAAGATTAACCACCTTAACTTGATCACTACCTTGGTAAGCTTCTTGTAGAGTCTCCCAAGCATCTTTGGCAGTTTTTGCTCCTGATATTCTTGGAAATAAGCTCTTATCAAGAGCTATCTAAATGTGAAACAAAGCTTGAGCATTCTTCTTCCTTTCTTCCTTTCTGGTTGTTCTTTCATTGGCTGTAAGAGCATTCTAATCAGCTGGTTCCTCATAACTTGATTCAACAATCTCCCACAGATATTTTCCAATAAAAAGGTTAGCATCTTAATGCACCAATAATCATAATCGTTCCCAATCAAATTCTAGAACTGACATTTGGTTAGAATTCAATATGATTAATTTTGGTAAAATTCCAACAATACAACTTTAACCCAAAACAATTTTACGTGTTCTGATACCACTTGTAGAATATGAAATGGCCCTCTTTAAGCCAGCTGATAAGCCAACATAACTATGAATAAAAATACATATAAAAAAAATAGTGAAACAAATAAAACACAGAACACAAAATCTGCTGACTAATTTGTCAGTAATTTACATAACAAATTAAGCATTATTCCCAACAAAATATCCAGAAGAATACTGTGATTTAGGTTTTGTAGTTTATGGGAAGCATTGGGATGGCCCAAGCAACACACTGTAAAGCTAAACAAGCATATAGATTTGGCTACAAACTCATGTATTGTGATATCAGTAGAGAAGAGGATATGTTAATGAAGCGGAAAAAACAAAATCCATTCCTACCCAAATATCAGCAATGATACCCATGCCTATAATGGGAATTGGGTTGTGCTAGTCATGAAAGGACAATTTATGCAACTAAGCATCAAAAAAAAAATTCTTGACACTATGGAATTGTCTCTGCCGGCCGATCGATTCCTCAAGTGTATGAACCTTCACTTTCATGTTCATTTGGATATCTCTGTTTATTTTCTCCACTTAAGCTACATATGGAGGTGTATCATAATCAGGATATGCACCACCTTCAAATGTCAAAGACTTGTCTCAGTGCCTTCGACGATTTAACATATTGCTACTATCGGTCATAAATGGCTACTGTCAATCATTCATACTAGTTGTTAGTTCCAGTTAAAACACCCGAAGTCTGAATGGTCATCCTCCAGTTACTGGACCTTAACCATCACACAATTGATACAGGTCTCATGGTTCCAGTGAGGCTTAAACTGTCTTCTCGGTTTCCATCTTCTTAGTCACTACACACTCAATACAATACTGAAAAGCAACAGTGGGACTACATCAACTCTATTTGGCCTTCTGGTGCGACACCAATATTATCCACTACTGAAGCTTCAGAGGGAAAACACTTCAAGCAACATTTCTTGGCAAAAAACACAACATGAACAAACCTCAAAATCATCCATAGGATTGATATTCACATGGATCTAGCTGAAGTTACACGATCCTCTGCCTACACTGCTTGGGTGTTGAGCCCACATAATGGGCCTGTGCTTTAAATTGGTCAAACAAAGATAATACAACGACACTTCCTCCAACAACACTCCATCGAACACTTACAAAAGGCTTCACAACCACACAAAACACAGAAGCACCTCCTCGTCACAATGGCAGCGCTCCAGTGGCTCCTTCTGCTGCTCATTAAAAGGATGTATAGACAGAAAAAAGTACTCACTTCAAAAAAATATATTCACTCTCCCTATGCCCTTGGGCCCTCCTTTGAGGAGTTAGCTCACTCTGGCTGACACCAACAAAGAAAATTAATTTGCACACAATTTTTTTTTTAAATGTTTTTTTCTCGTATATATATTTGGATTGAGATCTAATTAATTCTAACATTAGAGATAAGACTTGAGAAGATCTTTCAAGTTTCAACAACTCAAACCAATTCCAAAGTCAGCATGGAAACATTATCTTCCAAATATATCTTTTCACATAATGGCAAGTTACTAAATATTTCATCATGATTGAATTTCTATACCCAGTGTTAAAGCTTGATGGGAGGGCTGTGTTTTGAGGCTTATGTTTTTGGCATTTCCAACTTAGTTTTGTATTAATGATTTTATAGAGCACAGAATAGAGAACCTACCTAGTTGTATATATATGTTTTCGATTATAACATTGTTAAAAAACATTTTTTATTTAGTAGATATATTTTTTTAATTAAGCCTATAAGAGTCCTCTTATTGAAGTGGGTAATAGAGTTTCAGATGATAAATTCCTTGCATGTGTTTAAACCATGTTTAAATTCAAAATTTACAAAATATGATTTGTTGCACTTGTAATTCTGCATTGATAAGTAGATTTGGATGTAATGAATTATGTAATGTCTTCATGCTTTGTCGTTTACATTCCTCTCTCTAGTTGCATATGGTTAAAGAAACTTTGTACTACTTGATTGTGGATCACTACATTTAGCTTCACACCAATAAATCGCAGCATAACAATCTCTTCCATAACTTAAATTTTTATAATATTAATTTTTTACAACTTAAGTTATTAGGTTTTATAATTTTATGTTTTAGGTTTTATTGTATAACTTTATTGTGTTGGTCGACATATCCTAGGCAATAACTACCCTCATGAATGACCCCCACATCTCATATGTCTTGTGATTTTTGCAGCACCATTGGAACGCCTTCCGTAACTTATCGAGTTTTGAACATGGAGGTTGTGGAAAACCCACCCTCTTCTAACATTATGGCTTGTGATGAGTTAGTGCACTCACTCTACTTCCTAGCAAGAGGAACTCCAAGGTACAATGCTCGAGTGTGGGGAAATTTGCAATTCATCTTTGCAACAACTCGAAGGCAGAGTAGCAACTAAGATGATGGGAATTGCGATTGAATTCATAGCATTTATGGTGCGAGAACGAGGTCTCCCACACAGAGGAGGCCAAGGAAGGGGAAGACCCCCCTCTCACCTTGGCATGGACAGGATGATGAGCACTACCACTGTGGCATCCCTCATCGCTACTGTATAATGGTTGTCGAGGCTCAGTAGCTTAGAGTCACGAAAGACCACCAGTAGGCACTACAAAATCTCCTCGGTTACCTCTTCAGAGACTAGGAGAACATCAATATGCTACTGGAGGGCAATGTGCTTGACATGGGATTGCACCTACACCATACCAAAGATGCCTACCACCAAATTGCAAACCTCCTGGGCATGCAGCTCCAGGGCTCTATTTCTCCTTCAACGAACATAGTGGATAACTCCCATTCGGTCTCTCTAGCTCAAACTAATACCCAACATGACAAGCTTCACATCCCTTCACCAAGGTGTTTGTAGACCCAGAGTGAATCGAAGGATCCTCTAGCTAGCTTAGGCCCCTCCAGCAACAAGAGTTGCCAAGTTAGCCATGGTGTCTTTCCTTTCTCATAGAAATCATCGCATCCATCTTCATCTAGTTGGTCAACTTCCATGGGGCACCTCCTTTTTAATGATGTAGAATACTACAAGCCTTGTCCAATGGTCCAAGAAGACCCTCTAGAATGCTAGCTAGGTGAAGCTCATATCTTAAGGTATCTCCTTTTGTAGGCACAATGTCTCTCTACTCTTGGATCCCCCAATATTTTTGTTTGTTTTGTTGCTATGTACTTGTCAGGAGGACCTATGGTTTCTCCTTTATGGGAAAAGACTTCCTCTTGCTTTTCTAAATTATTCTATCTATGTTGTCACCAAATCTAACCTCAATTAGAACTTGGCTCTTTCTACTAGGTTAGCCTTGCAATTCCCTCAGCATATGAATTATTTGTATTCTGATGATCAAAACCACATGCACGAATCTTCATGACAATATATTTATGTCTTGCCCTGCATTAAGATTATTGTTATATTAGTCACTATAGCTTATAAAGATCATTATTGCATTAAATGAAAAGTTTGAAATCCTAATCTTAAATTAATATTTATATAAAAAAATATAGCTATAAGTTATAATTATTATTTTAATAATCTAAAATAAAAATAAATTAATAAATAAATTAAAAATCAAATCAAATTAATTAATAGTTAAAATTAACTAATCAAAATATAAATTATTGACATAATTTAAAAAAAATAAAAAATAAAATATAATAATTAAATTAAATTTAAAAATATAAATTAACTAAATTATATATGAACTAAATATAATATAAACTAAACTAGTTAAAAAAATAATAATAAACAAAACAATGTAAATTAATTAAAAATAACATAATTAACTAAAAAAAAATATTAAATAATTTTATAAATCCCTAACCCACCTCATACAATTAGCAATGTGAAATTCCTTATATGATCCTAAAACATTTTTAATAATCCCTTTTAATACACCATCCCCTGCGTGACTTAAGCCCCCAACTTAAAAACTAATCATCGAGTTTATTCTCACCTGACATGAACAGTGATTACTCGATTAAAATGTCTCGATGGTTGAGATTCGTCGAGCCATAGTTGCCTCATAATTTCTCTCTCCTCGAGCACACCCAAAAGGCATCAAATTGGGTTTAAAAAATTTATTATGTTTGAATATGCGTGTTAAGGTTTAGAAAGTTTATATATATGTAAAATATATATATATGTTATTCAAAATTTATATATGTAAAACTTTTATATATATATATATAATTCTGTTTTTGATAGAAATGTTGTATAAAATTAAAAAATGAAAATTAATATACGATATCTGATTGAATTTTTTATCACACATTTATAGAGGGACAAGGACTTATTTGGTTGTGATATGAAAGTATTTTAAAAGATTCTCGGAAAAGATTTTAACAAAATGTAATGAAAAGATGGAATATATATTTTATTTAGAAAAATTTATTATTATTATCGTAATTTTATTTAAAGTAGTTATAAGAATTAAATGGAAAACTAACTCCCAGCAACATAAAAAATGATGTAAAGATTCATTTGAGGGCTTCAAAAGGAGACAGATTAAGAAGATGGTAGGTTGGAGATGAAGACTTCTTTCTTACATCCATAATGCACTTGTTACAGTGACTCTTCTCATTGTGATTAAATGATGTAAACATTCATTTGAGGGGTTCAAAAGGAGATAGATTAAGAAGATGGCAGGTTGGAGATGAAAACTTCTTTCTGACATCCATAATGCACTTGTTGTAGTGACTCTTCTCATTGTTACTGTGAGGTTTCCTTAATAATATCACAATTTATTTCATTTCATTTCATTTCCTTTCATGTGTTCTTCTTTGTTTAAATTCTATACTAGCTGGTAGAATCATTCAAGATTGCTAATTTAACTTGATTATACAAAAATATTGAATGCATAAATTGATTTAAATGTCTTTGAATACTTGATATTTAAGGGTTTTGGATCAAATTTGAGTTTATTTGTTGTAGGCCAAAATTCTAATGACACATGTTAGCTAGGGTTACTTGATACTGAATTTGAATGCCAAAAGAACCAATTTTCCTTTTCATTTCTCTTTTATTTTATTATTGTTTCCTATGTTATTTATTTCACTAACACATGTGATTGATGAGAAATATTTTGACTCATCATAAATATTTTGACTTGACCATGTTCTTCGATCTTTCACACAAAAATATGATTTAGCTTTTCCCCAATATTTATTATTGAGAAATAATTAAATCATATATTCTAAGTGTTTGTGTAGGATAGATTAATATTGTTACTTGATATCATATTGTTTTAACTACATATTCCAATTAGATGCATTTAAGCCAGTTTGTTTGGATTTCCTACTTTCCCTTTTATTTTTAAATTATAATTCTCATCATGTGTGAATTATGATATGTTATTCAAATTCATGTTGTCATAAATGATGTTTTATTTAATAAGTTTGACGTTGTGTGTTCTTACCACCCTTCTCTCCCTAAAACCCTATTTTATTAAAAAAACATCCTCATATCATTATCTAGCCATAATTATTTGTTTCATTAGAAAATATATTTAAATTACATCAATCAAATGGAATACTCCCTAAGGTGAAGTGAGGCTAGCCCTCATCACATGAAGCGGGAGGATTCTTATAATCCTCAGTGAATATCTTCTCTATACATTCTTAGTTACTGAGACAATCTGAGAACCAACATTCTTTTGGCACCGTTGTCAGGGAGAAAATTGTCAAGATTTCATTTTCCTGGTAACTAGATTGATTGGTTAAGTCTGTAACCTACTGGAGAATAGGGTCACATCTGCAAGTGCCTTAAATATCTTCAAGTATATATTTCTTTGTTTTTTTGTTCACCTAGTGACTCCTTCATTGTTTAGATAGTTTTTTTAATCTTATTTTATTTATAAATGATTTGCTCCACTTAATTTCTATGATATATCAGGTTTTTAAATCAAATGCTTGAGATAGATATGTGGGATGCTTGCCCTAATTTTGTGAAGATGATGATGATGATCTTGTTCAACACCTCATAGAGTTCCACAACTACATTCCAAAGATTAGGGTTTATCATGAGTACATACTCATGAAACTATTTATGATGTCCTTAGAGGGTAATGAATGATAATGGTACAAGAGGATTCCTCCTAGTGGTATTTCATCTTTAAAGTTTTTCCACACAATTTTCTATGAACATTATAAAATCATATATTCCTCTAACTTACTCATTGTAGATTTTTTCCATTCAAATGAGATTTGTGATAGATCTAATTTAGGAATTCAAGAAAGTGAATCTTGTACTCATAATGAAGTTGAATGTCAGCAAGATGAATCTTATAATTATAATGAAAAGTTTTTACCCTATGAATCTTTAAATGAACATAGTAGCATATCTCGTTTTGATTGCAAACATTATCTTAAGGAAGCTAACAATTTAATCACTAATCTCAACTTCGATTCCTATTTATTTGATTTCCCTGATCATTATATTGATAAATTTTGTGAAGCGGGGTAGGTCGAGGAGTAAATTATGTCTATCACAATGTCAACCTCATCCATTCATGATTATGTAGATCAAATATCAACTCTGGAAGACATTTCTCAAACAAACAAATTGGTATGTGATAGCGTTTTCAAGAAGTTGTAATATCAGTCCACATAATATTTATGTTAATTATTCTAAACTTTTTGTTTACAATGTGTATGATGATGAACAATTAACCTTTGATCACGATTTTGGAATAGGAGATGGTTTCGATATAGGTTTTTTTTTATAGTCACAACTTGATTATGAATCTTTTTGTTATGCAACTAGCTCACAAATAGATAGATCAATGACTTAAAATTTATCCTCTTCAAAGGGGAAACCTCATGTACATTATATAAATGAACAATTCTTGGATGATACAAATGACAAGACCTTCTTTCTATTGATAGGATTTTAAGGGGTCATAATATAATCATAGCCTACATAAAAATAATATTGTAAGGGCACAACAATAACAATACTGGGCTTCTATGGGGCACAATAATAACAATATGGGGACTACATGGGCACAACAATACAATAAGGGGTTACACTAGCAATATAGGGATGTAACATGCTCCTCTCGTTGAAAAAAGTGATGTCCCCAACATTTGAGTAGTTCTGGATGCTTCTGTATAAAATTATCATCCTCCCATGTGGAATCTTTAGTGGGAAAGTTATTCCACTTCATGAGATACTCTGAAATTGGTC
Organism: Pinus tabuliformis; assembly: GCA_031772625.1. Classification (NCBI taxonomy): domain Eukaryota; kingdom Viridiplantae; phylum Streptophyta; class Pinopsida; order Pinales; family Pinaceae; genus Pinus; species Pinus tabuliformis. The sequence continues at coordinate 83,699,368 of CM062805.1, read as the reverse complement.
GATTTCATATATTTCATAGTTATTTCGTGACTTATTCATGTTCTAATATGATTTTTCCTTCCTCGTCAAGTTCTAACAATATTTTTTGAACTGGGAGCTTGTCACCTATAACCTTCTTTAAGCATGAAACATGGAGAACTGGGTACACTTGGGAAGATGCAAGAAGCTCCAATTTGTATGGCATAATACCAATATTTTGCAACACCTTGTAAGGACCATATTACTTTAGTGATAATTTATCATCCTTCTTATCTTGCTTGAGGGACATTTGTTTCTATGGTTGTAGCCATAAAAATACCCAGTCGCTTACATCAAAACTTCTCTCGTTGCGATGTTGATCTTCATGTTGTTTCATTCGATTATGCGTTAAAGTGAGGTTATCCTTTAATAGTTGGAGAACTTTTTGTTGATTCTCAATGTGATATTCCATGGCTTCAACCTTAGAATGATTGTCCAAGACTTTTTGGAGATATGGAGAAAATGATGATTTCATTGTTTGAACCTCTAGTGAACATAATTGTGAAATTACACCCCATTGTTATTTCTTTAGAATCTTTGTCATGTCATTACAGTTGATTATCTTTCATGGTTTCTCTGCGATACCCCTTAATTCAACTTCCTTTCTTTCGCAAAAAAATTTCAAGAAAAGTTCTTAAAAATCAAAGGCTATTTTACCCAAAGATTGTAATCATTGGACTCCTAGCACAACATGAGGACTACCCATTGGAATGGAAATCATTGGAATATTCAATATACATTCTCCCATGGATAGCTTGATATTATGGCATTTTCTAGAGAAATTTATGGTTCCTCCATTTGCAACCATCACTTGACACTTAGTGCTAGATATAGGAAGCAATTCAATTCCTTGGCTATCTTACAATGAATAAAATTATGGGTACTACCCAAATCTATCAACACTATTACCTTCTTCTTCTTGATATGTCCTTCTATCTTGAGAGTTTGATGGGTGGTAATTCTTGTCAATGCATTACAAGATATGGTCGGATTCATTTCTTCTTTCTCTCAGGTTGGTTCCTAGTGTATATCTTCTTATTTTGACATTTCTTGTTCTTTTTCTTCCTCCTCTTCCCAATTTACGTAAATTAATTTCTTCTCAGCACACTTATAAACTTTAGTGTATTTTCTATCACAACTGTAACAAATCCATTTCGTTATCTTTTCCTCCAATTTTTGTGGTGTCAACCTTGTAGGTTGTGGAAGGATGGGAGCAACAACACTTCCATAATTATAGTTGTGAGTGGTAAGATTCCAACATAATTACCGATCAAAAGAGAAAGTGAACTGGTACCTTTTTTTTTGAGGTAGCAAAAAATCACCCGATTTTGAAAAATGGTGATGCCATAATACACTCTTTTTTTAGCATATTTTTGACACTTTAAATTTTCTTATGTATCAAGTGTGAACATTTTTTTCGCTGTTAGTGATTTCATGCTGATTTTGAAAAGTGTTGATGCAACATCAACACATTTTTTTAAATGTTATCGATTTTCATGCTAATTTTGAAAAGTGTGAACATTTTTTTTTTGTTAGTGATTTTCATCTTGACTTTGAAAAGTGTTGATGAGCATCAACCCTTTTTGTTTAAAGGGCTTAGTCTTTATAGTTTAAATTTTCTAATGAGTTAAGTGTGGATATTTTTTTTAAATCTTGGTGATTTTCATGTTAGTAATAAACCATAAAAAATAATATAAATAATAATAATAAAAAGACAAAAAAAAATCAAATAGAACAAAAAAAAAAAAAAAAAAGCAAACAAACAAACAAACAACCTACAAAAATGTAAAAAAAATAAAACACAAAACATGTTAGTAATAGAACATAAAAATAAAAATATAAAAACATGACAAAAAAATCAAATACAAAAAAATATATAAAAAAGGAAAAAAAGAAAAAAGAAAACCTAAAAAATGTAAAAAAGAACCAAAATTAACTCGTAATAATAAAAAAATTGGAAAAAATTTTATTAAAAAATATATAATTTAAAGAAAAACAAATTGATCCACAAAAAAAATCTAAAAATATTTTTTTGAGTTAAAAAATATAATTAAAAAAGCCTCATTACAAAAAAAATTTAAAATATTTATTAAAAAAAAAATTAAGAAAAAAAATAATTAAAAAGAAAATATTTAAATTAAATAATTTAAATAAAAAAATAAAAAATAAAATGAAATAAAAATTTAAGAATTTTTTTTTTTTAATTAAAACTATAAAAATAAAGAAATAAGGTAAAAAAAAAAAACAAACAAACAAAAAAAAACCAAAACAAAAACAAAAAATAAATAAATAAAAAATTTAATTAAATTTTAAAAATTTAAATAAAAAAAATCAAAACAATTAAAAAATAATTAACTAATAAAAACAATTTAAAAAAAACAAAACCAAAACATTTAAAAAAATAATATAACAATAAAACAAATAAAATTAAAATTAAAAATAATAACAATTAAAAAATCACAATTTAAAAAAAAAAACAATTTAAAAAAAAAATATTAAGAAAATTAAAAATTAAAAAAAAAAAAAAAAAAACAATTAAAAAAAATAATAAATAAAAAAAATACCATTAAAAAAAACAATTTAGAAACAAAACAATTAAATTTAAAGAAAAAAATAATATAAAAAAATATATATTTAGAAAATTAAAAAAAAAAAACAATTAAAAAACACTTTAAAAAAAATTCAGCCCACTCTCCGCTCTCACCCTCCTCCTGACTCCTTCCCCTCCCGGCCCTGACTGCACCCCCGGTCCGCATCCACCTCCTGAGTCCTCCCCCACATGGCCCACACCCTCCTCCCATGGCCTCCCCCACCCGACCTCCACCCCACTCTCCGCCCTCAACCTCTCCCTCCCCTCCCCTCCCCGATCCAGCCTCCACTCCACCCTACACCATCACCCTCTCCCTTCTCTCCCCTCCCCGACCTGGCCGCCACCCCACCCCGCAACCTCACCCCCCTCCCTCCTCTTTGCTCCCCCTCCCTCCGCTCCCCTTTCCCCTCCCCCACATGGTCCCCACCCCAACCCCTGATCTCAAACCCCCTTGCCTCCCCACTCTCGCACCCCCCGCCCACACCTTACCGCCTCTGCTCCCCACTCGGGCCCCCAGTTAGCAGCCAAGAGGCCACAGGCTGATTCCGGGCATCAGCCTACAGCCTGGGGCTCAGACGGGGAGGGGAGGGTTGCGCATAGCCTCCCTCGCTCTCCCGGCCCCCTAGCCTACGGCCTCTTTGCTGCTGGGTGGGGACCTGGGTGGGGAGGGGAGGGGGGTAAGGGGGGTCGTGGGAGGGCTGAGAGTGGGGAGGGGAGTGAGGGCGGGGGATGGGGTGAGGGCCAGATGGGGGAGAGGAGAGAGGAGTGGAGGGAGGGTGAAGGGCAGGAGGCGGGCGGGGCTATATTTTGTAATTGTTGTTGTTTTTTTTTTATTTGTTTGTTTTTTAATTTTGTTTTCTTTTAATTTTTATTTTTTTTATTGTTTTATTCTTATTTTTTTTAATTGTTTTTTTTCAATTTGCTTTTTTTAATTGTTTATTATTAATTTTTAAATATATATTTTTTTTAATTTTAATTTATGTTTTTTTGGTTTGTTTTCATTTTTTTTTTGTATTTTAATTCTTATAATAATTATTATTTTTATTTTTAAATTTAAATATTTTTTATTTTTATTTTTAAATTTAAATATTTGTTATTTTAAATTTTTTATAATTTAAATTAAAAAATAATTAATTAATTAATTTTGATTTTAATTTTTTTTAATTGTTTTGATTTTTTTTGTTTTTTTAATTATTTTAATTTTTTTTTTTATAATTATTTAAAAAAAAATTAAGTGGCGTTTTTATTTATTTATTTAAACTTAAAAAATGTTTTTTTTTTTAATTTTAATTTATATTTTCTTATATTATATAAATATTTTTTTTTTTTTGTTTATTTTTTATGTTAGTTTTTTCATATTTATTTATTCAATTAAGTTTTTCATTTTTACAAGTTAATTTTGATTTTTTTTTTTACATTTTTATGGTTTTTATTTTATATCTATATATATATATATATATATATATATATATATATATATATATATATATATATATATATGATTTTTTTATTTTTTTTGTCATGAATCATCCCTTTGCCACCCCTGGCTAGTTCGGCGTGGGAATTTTTTTTTTTTCAATTTTTAATTTTTTGTAATGTTGTATTTTATTTTTGTATTTTTTGTTTTTTTTTTTTATTTTTTTAATTTTAATTTTAATTTTTTATTTTTTGGTTTTTATTTTATTTTACTCTCTTTTTTCCCCCTTTTTTTTTTTTTTTTTTTTTTTTTTTTTTTTCAATTTTACATGGTATGGTTAATATTTTTACATTTTATAGTTTTTTTTATGTCATTACTATATATTTTTTATATTTGATTTTTTGTCATGTTTTTTCATGTTTTATTACTTTTATCTTTTAATTTTTTTTCAATATTTGAATTTTTATGTTTTTATGTATCTTTCATATATATATATGTGTGTGTGTGTGTGTGTGTGTGTGTATCTTTCATATATATATATATATATATATATATATATATATATATTGTAGGGTATGTGTCGATGCTTGTCTAGCGACCCGATTCCATTATGTGCAATTTTATAGTTGATTCTAAAATTTTCATTATAATGAATCGAGTCTGCCCCACAATGTGTTAATTTCATGGTTGGTCTTTAAGTTTTCATTACAATGGGTTGAACTCACCTACACTACGTGTCAATTTGATAGTTGATTTTTATATTTTTTTCGCAACGTATCAAGTTGTCTTAGGCTAAGACTTCAAAATCGCTATACATTTAGCATTTAAAAAAAATTACTCTTGGTATAATAACTCTTTCATTCAAGGTGTTCATTTTTAAAGTTTTTTTAGCCATAAATTTTTTCCATAATGTCATGCTTAAAATGTTTTGAAAATTTAAGATTGTTTTGTAGTCATAATCTTTGGTTTTAATTCCATTGTTGAAAATTTGCCAGGATTTTTAATGTTTTTCTAAGTCGTGATATTTTATCTTTAATGTTATGGCTGAAAACAATTATAAATATTTTTTCTTAGCACCATACTTGAAAATTGTTGGAATTTTAAGGTTTTTCAAAGAAGTGATATTTTAAGTTTAATGTCATGCTTGAAAATCATTGGAAATTTAAAGTTTTTCAGAGTCACGATATTTTGTTTTTAACGTCATTACTAAAAAGTGTTAAAAATGTACCCTGAAAATAAAATAAATAAATAAATAATAATAATAATAATAATAATAATAATAAATAAATAAATAAATAATCACTATTCTGACATCAACACTTTTCAATTTCAAGGTGTTTTTTGCACCAAACAAAATGGCTTTTATTATTTTTTTACTGTTAATTTTAAAAAATATTGAAAATTTACTGTGAAAAAAATAAAAATAATAAATAAAAAATAATAAAACTTTATTCTGGAATCAACACTTTTCAATTTCAAGATGTTTTTTAAAGTTTTTTTATGGATTTTTGGGCTCAAGTAGCCATTTCAAGGTAATAGTTCATGTTTGATTGGTAACTATGTTTTCCTTGTTGCCATAATTTTTCTTCAATTTTCTCGCCAACCTGAATGCCTTCTCCAATGAATCAAGTTCCCATAGACGAACCTCATGTTTTATGTTATCATTTAAAGTCCCTATGAAGACATCAATCTTATGCTCCTCTACAATATCATTTACCCTCATATTTAGCTTTTGGAAGTCCTCGATGTGCTCCACCATTGAACCCTTTTGTTTGAGATTTATCAATTGGCTAAAAATGGTGTTTCTCTTTGTATCCTCATAATGTGCTATCATTTCCTCCGTAAAAATTTACCAAGTGATAGGTGGTTTACAAGAACAAAGCCATCGATACCATACAAACTAATTGGATTCTAAATATAAAGATGCAATGCATACCTTTTGTGTGTGTTATACATTATGGAGATTAGAATATTGTTCCAACTATAGTATCCATGTTACCAGATCCTTGCCATCAAACTTCTTCATATCGATCTTTGGAATAGGAAGGTCTTCAATGCAATTTTAGATTCTATGAAATCATGATTAACATTCCTTTTGTTCTCATCATGAGTTTCATCTAATACCTTTTTGCCATTAGGAAGCATTTTTTGTAGCAACTTTGTCAAACCTTGCTTCAAACCTTCCATGTCTGCTTTTAAACCATTCTTCAAATCTTCCATGTTGCCCTTCATTTCTTCTTCTATGTCATCTTTCATGTCTACTTTTAAACCATTCTTCTAACCTTCCATGTCTGATTTTAAACCATTCTTCATACCATCCATCTTAGCTTCCATTTCATTTTTAGGTACTCTTTGTGAGAGCGAAATTTGTTACACTTGGTCTTGTAATTTTGATATTTGATGTCGCATTTCTTCTTCTTCTTCATGTGTCATAGTAGAACTTTCGGGTTGCTTACTAGGTGTTTCCATTTTTTTTCTTCGGGTCATCAATTAATGATATTTATGCTTCATTGTTGCCTTTGAATCACTTCAAACTAATTTTTCAAACAAAACTTATGCAAAAAATTTCAAAATTACACACCTTTTTCTTGCTTTGCAGGAGCTCGATATTGAATCTATTATATCTCAGTAATTTCAAATCCCCAAGATCTGAAATTATGTCTTGTAGTATCCCTTGTACTCACAATGAAGTAGTTTAGAATACTCATTATGAGTAGTTTAGAATACATAAAGATAAAATTATTTACATCTTCAAGAGTCCTTATATGATTATAACTCGAATGGTATATGGATCTATGGATCCTTATGTTGTAGTTGCTACAACCACCCTCCAAAAAAATTTCGATGCTTTGATTTTGGAGCTTCCCTTCTATCCACGAGAGCTTATCTTTTACTCTCGTTAAGTATTCATGATATGCTAAAGACTTATTTTTTCAAGTTTCAATTGTGATTTCTCGTTTTGATCTCGATCTAAATCTTTTAAGTCAAAAGAAATTTTTTGCCCAAACCTTGCAGCGTTTTTGAGATTGCCTCCAAAAACTACAAAATATTGGAAGGCAAGCCAACCTTTCCTCCAAAAAATGCTCAATTCTTCTTGGCAGACTAGCCTTGATGATGGAAACTACATAAAGCATCTCATCAACTCAGAAACTGTGCAATGCGTTGAGTCAAGGAGCTTCCCAGTCCTTGGGAATTCCGCAATCTTCCTTGGTAGTGTGAATGGTCAATTTTCAAGGAAAAAAGAAAGAAAAAAAGGAAAAAATTAAAAAGAATCCCCAGAAAATAGGGAGTCATTAATGAGTTTCTTGAAGGTGACACACTTACTATTTTTGGAGCTTTCCACCAAGTGTCACTTTTTCCTTGATTTTAGGCATGCATGTGATAAACCCTAATGAGTATAGATCTATATAATCGACACCCCAAGAGCTCATTTTCACATTTGATCTTGAAGCTCTAGCATTCCCAAGGAGATCAAGGAGCATTTGGTGGAGTTTGCGGTGCTTTTCCAAGTGAGTTTTTATTTTGTCACTTTTTCTGTCACTTTTTTCCGTTTAGCTTCTATGAGCAATGTTTTTCTTGTTTATTTTCATGGTTGCTAGTGTTTTAATTTCTATTAGCTTGTACAACTGTTGGTTCCTTGAATTATTTTCCTTTTACAAGTGTCACATTAGTTTTCTTATTTTTTCCCATTAGTGGTCGTCGTTTCGGCGATTCTCCATGCATGCTTTTTTTTTCCTTCTACATGTTGATCATTTGCACTCAATTTTCATTGACCCTTCTATCCTTAGTTAGATATGCACTTTAAACTTGCACCATCACTCATATATACCAGTTTCCTACACTCTTATTAGGCATATCGTTTCATCCCTTGGTTAGTTTTTTCCTTGTTTAGCTGGGAAATGCGCAAGTCCAAGGCTCACGTTGTCAACTTGGCCTCTGAGACTACATAATGCATAGTACCTGGCTAGCCAAAATATGAATTGTGCATTTCCAAGGTTCAAGCCCATCCCTTGGCCATTGGGACTGCGCAATGCATAGTCTCCACCTCAGTCTGCCGAGAATGAACGCTGCATTGCACAGTATCTAGCCCCAAGCTACACCACTAGATACTAAGACTACACAATGTGCAGTTCAGACAACCAATCTCCCTCCTTCACCTCAAGAATTGCATAAATTTCCTAGTCAGTCCACTCGGTGTTGTTGTGATCTTGCTTTCAGAGTCAATTTGTTAAAGCTAATTTGTGTTTGCCTTGAGTGCATTTTCCTCCTACAGGTATTGCATTTGTTGAGAAATTATCTTCATCAATCACTGACATCATGGCACCAAAGCGATCTACTTCAAAGGATACCACAGAAAGCAGCACTATGGAGGTAGTTAGGAGTACGCCAATGAACTTTCCAGTTTACGCAGATACTAATTTTTTTTTAAAAAAGGAATCATATATCACATGGTAGAAAGTGAATGAATCATTCTCAGCAAGAAGCTTCCAAGCCGAGATTGAAGACTGGAATGTGTATATCAATGTCTAGAAGTCAGGGTTACATAAGGTTGCATGTAGGTATCTGACTTTCCCATGTGCAGAAGTTATCATTTGGATAGCTTCTCATATAGATCGAAAGACTATGACTTTGAACAATGCCAGCGGAAAAAGGCTTGCTTCTTTTCTAGCACCATATTATCATCTCATGTATCATTTGCTGAAAGCAGAATTGCTCACGGATTCTTACTTTTATGTTGCCACCAACTACTTGAGCACCAGCCATATAGTTAAAATCTAGGTGAAAGAGCCAACAGAGTTCTGTCAGACACCCACTAACACCTATAGGATGAAATATCTTAGGAGGAATTATCAGTTCTTGATAGTTCTATGTTGTAGAACCTATGATCAGCAAAGCACGGAGAACTTCCTTAAATGGTGGGAATTATTACCAAACCAGGTTGTGAATGAAGGAAAACCATTTAAGAGGTCAGACTTGCTGGCTTAATAGATGTAGATCCATGTATCTAATTCCCTCATCCCCCCAAGGGAAAGCAAGTTATATTTTACATGTCTCCCTATCCACTGGATGCAATTTTCACACACAATTCATTCCCTGGCATGAATTGGACTTGGACATCATGAGAGCCTATTATGCACATACACTGCTAACTATTTTTAGAGTGCATACATAGAGGAGTAATGGAAAATTTTACTGATCACTTCCTCATTATGTTGTACAAGTTGATATTTGAGGAAGAGACACCTTGCATGTCACGTGGGGCAATGGAAGAAGTGTTGGAGATAGCAGATTGGTTCACCTCATCGGATGGTACATTCCTTAGAGTGTTCTATTGGGAGAAGTCACCACATATTTTACCGAGGCATGCCACTGATAAGTTAGCCATACAAGAAGTTGCACATCATCTGTCAGGGTTGCTAGCAAATATGCACAAGAAGAAGAAAGCACATTTACCAACTCTTCCTATGCAAATCAGATTGTAGGAGAAATAGAATCTAAAATTCGTGGATACTGAAGGAAAGGCGATAGAAAAAATTGCATTTGGTACTTTGGACTTCAATCCATAAAATCCCTAGGATGTTTGTAGAGACAACTGTGTGACGATTCATTTCTAGTGGCTGAGCGGGACATTCTACAACCTAGAGGAGGAATCATGGAAGAATGGTTATAATGCCTCCATGTCCTGCGATTCAAGTAGTTTTGCAAGAACTTCAAAGGTTACTCTATAGAGAGAAGTTACTCCAGAGGTAGTGCGAGCAAAAGGGAACAACCTAGTGTGGGAGAAGGGAAAGAGGAAAGTTGTGCATGGTCCAGGGGGAGAGTGAAGCCATAAGATGAAAGTAGATCCAATCATACTTAAAGCGGTCATAGAAGTTATTAGCCCTCCATATTTTTCCTAGGATTAAAATAAAATTGCATATGTAACCACAAACCACTTTTAAATTTGGGATCTAGTGCTTCTAGCTTCAGAGAGGGATCTCTCTATATGATTTTAATTTTACTGTTTAGATATTAGGCTAGATATGAAAGGTCAAGATAGGTTTTTTCAAAGTTTCTTTTGTAGAATGAAATAAAATTCATTGGGCATGGAGTCATAAAGAAAATCTTCAGTAATCAACCACAAATAAAAAGAGTATTTGAACAGGGTGAGGTAGGCATGCTCCTAGATCTCGAGAATTATGTGTGGTATGTATAATATGAATATAATGTAAGAATCAATTAAATATAAAGAATACTTAAATGAATTTTATATTTAATCTAGGAAGGAAAACATTAAGATTGTTTAAACAAGTCAGAGCAGAGTATTCCAAGTAAATTCAACTCATAATCTTCTTGTAATAATTAGGAAAGAACATCCATGTGAAAACTTAGAAAGAAAAACACATTAACAAAGAGGAAAACATCACCATTTATTTGACACAAGAATCCTAAAACAATATTGCCTCTGTATTTCTGAATTGATTACTTCAAAATAAAGTTCACTGCTTACAATCAAATAAATATCTTCTCTTTTACATAATCCAACCCTTTCTAAATCTTTTTACAAAATACTTATAGATTCTGACTTGAACTAAATTTGGACTTCAAAATAAAATTATTTACAAAATAATATGTACCAGAAAATGTAGATATTTTAAAAATAGAACTAAATGATAGCAATGTTTGGCTAATTCAAATGTTATGTTCACACTTCGAGGAGAGTTGTTGACTATAGCTACATTTCTGCTTCTTCTATTTGACCGCTCCCAATCTGTAGGATTTCTGTTTGATTTTACTGAACAAGCTCCAACAGTTTATCCCATCGTTCGTCACTGGGAATAGAGAAATTTACCATACTTCGAAATATTTCATCTACTTCTGTGTGCTTTGAAAAGTTGGTTTATTAAGAAATAGATGATGGACTTGTTGAATGTAGTGGTCATATTGTAGGCCTTCTAGTAAAGCTTCTCCACTTATTGTTTCTCTCACTTTGGTCAATTTAGATGTATCTGCAACCATATTACACAACTGGTCCTAATATTTCTCTAATGGAATATTTTTTCCATTATAAGCTCTCAACTATGGAATCCCTTTCTCCTGTAATAAATTAAACTTTCTGTTGAATCTTTTCACTTGCAGTTCTAACTATTTGCATTTGTTTTCAAGCTATATAATAAGGTTCTTATTTGTTAGAACTCTTTGCACTTCCATGATTGTGCTTGTTCTGTCTTGTATATCGAGTTCTTCAAGCTCATTCTTGGTCTTGGAGTTCAACATCTTGATAATTATATGTGCTTTTGTTGGCCTGTGTTCAATTTCAACCATTGTTTGTTCAACTACTGCTTTGAAATTCTGTAGTAGTTCCTCCTGCTCAAATATAATCTAAAATTATGACCACAATTTTGTAATATTTGCATTAATGTTATGCCATATGCTTTGCTTGGCCTCTGCCAACATTTGTGTTGTTAAATATTGGTTTTCATACTTTGCAATCTACTGAGTCAGCTTAAATTTTTTTTCTATACTTTTGCTAAATATGCATTGTCAACTTTGATTTTATTTCCCCCCATTATTCTCACTGATGCTAACAATCTTTCATTTTCTTGGTTAGTTAATGATAAATCTCCCAGAGCCTTTATTAAATTTTTAGAAGAACCTGCAATGGATGTTTTTGCCCATTTTGTTGAGTTCATTGTTGTTGTTTGTTATACTATCTATTGTGTTGATGTACCTGTAGCTAACAACAATTCCTTTTCTTTCAAAAGTGCCTCCATGTCTGCTTCCATTTTCTGAATTTGAATGTTTTGTTCAACTATCAACTTGAACAAATTTTCTTTCTTTACCTCCAGCTGAGTGATTTATTTAGTCTATGGGTGCTCTGCGGTTGGAATTTTGAGTTGATTTCTTAGTGGTTGAATATCAACATTCTTATTTTTTTATCATCTCCTCAACTGCTTTGATATCACTAGGATCATATCCTTGTTTAATTACCAAATCTACAAGAGATTTGGTTCTGGTGTCTTTGGCTAAGGATGGCATTCTCTTTATCTTTAACTCTAAATACATGTTGTTTAGAGAGGTCTACAGCTTGGAGGTTTCCATGGTTGAACTTGTTAATGTTGAGTATATCATTTCTCCAACCTATTTATGAAAATCAATCTGGTTGATTGCAAGATTCTTCTTGGTATCAAAAGAAAAGATAGAAGCTTTGTAGTCTTTTGCACCTTTAGGGTTTGGAACTGTAGGTTCCAACAAGGCTAATTAGAATTTTCCCTTCTCTATGTCAAGGGTAGACAACAATCTGTGCTGAGTAGTAGAAGTCTGCTTCCAAAATTCTTTGTATGTTGTAGCCTTCAATGCTTCATTCTTTCTCTTAATCTCTCTATATCTGGCAATGTTATGTTGTGTTGCAATCTTGGATGGAGAAGATATAAGTGAATCTATTGTCTCTTTAGTGTGTGAGAAGGAAATGTTTGGATGACCTGTTAAAACAATTGTAGTTTTATCCTATGAGATCTTTTCTTCTGATGATTCCTCCTGAGTATTTATCTGAGCATCATTTTTAGTATCAGACTTAGTATTTTTCCTTGGATATGTCTTCTTTCTCCTATTGAAAACCCAAAAGTATGCAGCTTGAGAACTTGAATTTGTAGGAAACATTCTTTCCCTTGATCTCTTAGCCTCTTTGTCTTTTGAAAAATGATTTTGTAGGGATGTCTGCTTGACAGTTTTATCTTCAGCCTCTTGCAGTGTATTCTCTATCCACTTCTCTTGATTGGCATATTTCTTTATTTCTGGTCTAGGTGTACGTGCATATGGTGTGGTCTTCTGCTCAACTCTAAATTTTGAAATTATCCCTAAAGGATCATAAGACCATGCGAAGCTCAGCTTGAAATTCATCTTCTTTAGTAACTCATCCGCTTCCATTGTTGCTGCTTTGGTGTTGATAATGTAAGGACCAATATTTGCCTTCAATTTAAACTGTGCTTTCTTCTTTCTTGACACAAAATTCAGGTCATCCATATTTAACATTTTCCTAATATAATCCAAGGAAAAAATTCTAACTGGTACAAAAACTGGCAACCTGTAGGGAGGGATTTCACATCCATAAATTTGAATTTATGTATAATTCTGGTAAAGGTACCAGTCTCCAACCTTGGCTTGTTCTGTAAGATGAAAAACTCTTTTGATTTCTGGTGAAATCCTTGGGATAACATTGCTTCTAAGAAGACACAAGGATACATGCAAAACCTAATCTGCAAAATTGCTAAATGAATATTCTTCTGTATTTTCTCTAACTAAGGAAGTCCAGTGAATAACTAATAGTTAGTGGTCTTCCCTGTTCATCCACTTTCTGCAACTAAAATTTGAACTTGTTTTCTTGATGGAACAACATCAAATATATGAGGATTGACTGGTTTTTGAATGCACCTTCAGCAGTAAACTTCATAAACTGGTCATGAATAACATTTGATAAGTATTGACAACAATTAAAAATGGCTGATGAATTTTGACAAATTGAAAACACTCACAAAAATCCTAACACTACGTCATTTATGTTGAGAATGCAACAAGATGATGGAGCTTAGTGGAAAGGAGTCGCCTTCACTAAGTGGGCCCGTAGGCAAATTATGGCGCAAAGTCTATTTTTAGACTATGTCTATTTTTAGACATATGGATCATGGTCTATGAGTTGTAGTACGTTGTTTATGGATGATTGGTCATGTTGGGAAAAACAGATGGACTTCTATTTTTGGTTCACAGCGGTGTGATCGGAGTCTATTTTTAGACTGCCAGGCTAAAAATAGAAATGTCAAATATTATTGTCTCACAATAATATTTGGACTATAAACTTTATCTTATCCTCTTGGAACACTTCAGTTTGAGCTACAAATGTGGCACATGCAGTTGTCATAAGGAAATACGCTTTTCTTGTGAGTCAGTTGAGCTATTGCATGCAGGACTTCATTTAGAACTCAAGCAGTTGAGTTTGGTGGAGTTGGATGTGGAGTTGATGGAGTTGTGTTCAGTTTGACTTGGTTAAACTAGTTGTAATTAGTCTAACTGCAAATAGACTAGTGATGAGTTGTGTGAATTAATTATTAACTCATAAAGCAACTAAAGAATACATCAGTTAACTCAGTTGCATGTCAGTGCATGTATAGTTCAGTGGAGACAGGTGTTAGAGGTTGAGATTGCTATCAGTTGTGACTATAGTTGTGCATGAGATCTTGCACAATCAATGGGATTGAGTTATGCCAATGAGTACTGCGCAATCAGGCCAATACCAAGTATTATAGCCTATGCTCACATGATTTCCAGGGTGAGTGATTCTCTTGTAGGTTTGTGCAGTGGAGGCAGGCAAAGCAGTGTTGGAGATTTGAACCTGTGACTTGTTCGGATTTGAGCTAGTTTTGTGTGTAACAAGTGGAGATAGTACTGAGTACTTGTGAGGAGTATTGTACTATGTATTGTTACATGTTCTCAATCATTAATATATAGATAGTGTGGGGTTTTCAGCTGTAAGCTTTCCCTGGGTTACATACTGTGTTCATGTGTGCATGCGATTGATGTTTTATTATTTTTTATGCTGCTAAATTGATGATCAACGTAGAGGAGGTTATGTATTATGCATGTATTTCGCAATAGTGTATAATCGAGATAATCTCTATGAATAAGTGTCATATTATTCAAAATTTCTACATGGTATCGAAGCTGTTGATCATCAGATCTATTATTCAAAAAGTGTCTACATCTTATTTCTTTAGGCAGAGTCTGTAATCGGGCTAGGTAGCCTCTGGATTCATCCTTCCTTTGGAAGGTGAGATATCTGGTAAAAGCCCGTACATTCAATCTCTGTACGAGAAATACTTTGTTCTCATGAACTCTAGATCCGAGGCAGTTGAGTTTGGAGCTGGTGGAATTGGAATTTGCAGCAGTGTTTTCTTGGTATCAACGTGGCAATGTCTTTCAACGGATTGTGATTGGAGTATGCTCTTGAGGGCAGCTCGAACTATATTGCATGGAAGGATAGGATGGAGACAGTTTTGGATGATAATGGGCTGAAGGATTTCATAGAGGCTGATGTCCCAAAGCCTACTGATGCTACTCAAGTTGATGGTTGGCAAAAGAAGACAGCAAAGTGTCGAAGGATTTTGTTGGAGGGCGTGAAGGATCACATTGTGTCTAGCCTGCATGGAAAGGCTTCTCCATACTTGATGTGGAAAGCGTTAACAGATCTATTCCAAAGCAAGAACGATCAGAGGAAGCTGGCGCTCAAGGATAAACTCAGAAACATCAAATGTGAGAAGGGAGACAGTATGCCCAAGTATCTCACGATGTTTACTCAGTGTCGAGATGAGCTAGGAAGTGTGGGGGTAACTGTCGATGATGAGGACTTGGTGAGCTTAGCTCTACTTGGTCTTCTAAAGAGTTGGCATTCCTATCAGGACTCTGTCAATGGTCGAGAGAAATTGCCAGGATGGGAGAGACTTTGGTCAGATCTTGTGCAGGAGGAGATCAGGCGGAATACCAGGGACAGATCTTCATCAAAGGGAGCTGATGAAGAAAATTGCGCTTTGGCTGCCAAAGCAAAGAAGGGGAAGAACAAGAAGGCTTCTCAGTCCAGTGCGAAAGGCAAGAAGTAGGACATGTCCAAGGTGAAGTGTTTTCACTGTCACCAGCACGGACACTATGCCACTAATTTTCTGCAGAAGAAGAAGAACAAGAAAGCTACTGAATATGCAGCAAGAGAGGCTCTAGCCTCGCAGTTTGAGCTTGATTTTTCAATGATCGCATGCTTGGTTTCAAGTGTGATGGGATCGGTATGGTTCTTGGACAGTGGTGCATCCTTTCACATGACAGGAGATCGAGATTTGTTTTCTGATCTGGAGGACAAAGATCTTAGAGTTCACATCGAGATGGGCGATGTTGGCAGATACAGTGCGACCAGTATCGGTACCATTTCCTTTGAGAGGGAGTCTGGTAAATCCTTCGTATTGAAGGAAGTGATGCATGTTCTAGGATTGAAGAAGAATCTTATCTCTGTGGCGATGTTAGAAGACAAGGGATATGATGTTGTTTTTAGCGAGGGAAAGGCTTTCCTGCGCAGTAAGAAAACTGGAGAAACCTGGAAGATAGGGGTTCGAGTGAGGAACCTTTATTAGTTGCATGTAGATGGTTGTGCAGCAATGGCATGCAAGGCAAAAGGATTGGTGAGCCGAGATGATGGTGAGCTGTGGCATAGGAGATTGGGTCACCTTCACCATGGAGCCTTGAAGATACTGCAGCAGATCACTACAAGGCTTCCTAAAGGCACTCTTGCATAGTCAGATCAGTGCAAGCGGTGTACTTTGGGAAAGTTTGTGAAAGCCACCTTTCACGAGAAGGATAGTCATGCCATGACGATCCTTAAGAGAATTCACACAGACATGTGTGGACCTTTCTCAGTAGCTTCGACAGCAAAGCACAGGTATTATGTAATTTTTGTTGATGATTTCTCTCGTAAGTGTTGGATCTTCTTCATGCAGAAGAAGAGCGATACATACTCAAAGTTCTATGAGTTCAAAGCACTGGTCGAGAAGGAGTCAGGGAAGAAGTTGAAGGTTCTTAGGAGCGATAATGGTGGTGAATACATCTCTGATGAGGTCAAGGATTTCTGTAAAGTAGAAGGGATTCGAAGAGAGCTCATAGCTCCCCATAACCCATAGCAGAACGAGGTTGCTGAGTGGAAGAACAGAATGATCATGGGTGCTGCATGGGCAATGTTGCATGATCAGAGCCTACCCCTTCTTATGGGTGGAAGCACGCAATACAGCAGTATATGTACAGAACCGTTGTCCTCACAGGATACTTGGCATGAGTACACCCGAGGAGGCTTATTATGGTAAGAAGCCTGATCTTTCTCATTTGAGGATTTTTGGTGTTAACGTTTACATGCATGTGATGAAGGATGCTAGGAAGAAGTTGGAGCTGACCGCAGAGGTTGGGATATTTGTGGGGTACACTGATACGCCCCACAACTATCGTGTGTATTTTCCAGATAGTGGCAAGATTGTTGTGTGACGGGATATAAAATTTCAGGAGGAGAAAGCCATGAAGTGTTCGCTTGAGAGGGAGCCACACTTGCATGCAGATGAGGAGCTATTAGTTTCTAAAGATGAGCTTCAGGATGTGGATCAGCCACAGGACGAAGTTCATGGAGTGGAAGAGACCACTCATGCAATGCCAACCATCAGAGGGCGAAAGCGCTTGACAGAAGCTGAGCGACTGGCTCAAGATGCAGAGAAAATTATAGGACCACCTACAGCCCAACGCAGGCATAGACAATCACCTTATTGGTACACTAGATACATGGCTCTTATGAGAAAATGTGTTGTGACTGAGCCATCCTCTTTCGAGGAAGCTATGGAGGATCCCACATGGGTAGACGCCATGGTGGAAGAGTATGATTCGATTGTCAGAAACAGTGCATGGGAGATTGTCCCAAGACTGGAAGGGAAATCAATGGTGGGTTCGAGATGGATCTACAAAGTTAAGCAGGCAGCTGACGGGAGTGTGCAGAAGTACAAGGCAAGATTTGTTGCCCGAGTCTTTTCACAGATAGAGGGGATCGATTATGAGGAGACCTTTGCACCTGTCGCAAGGTATTCTTCCATACAGACGATTCTTGCTCTCTCAACATAGATGGGGTGGCACATTCATCAGATGGATGTGAAGACTGCGTTCCTCAACGGAGTCATTGAGGAGGAGGTGTACATTGAGTAGCCCGAAGGTTTTGAGATCTTCAGCAGCAAGTCGCATGTGTTCAGGCTCAAGAGAGCACTGTATGGGTTGAAACAAGCACCACGTGCTTGGTACACATGAATAGATAGTTATTTCACCAGACTTGGATTCTCCAAGGGTGGGGCGGATCCTAACCTATGCCAGATTGTGGTGGAGGGTAAGTTGCTTATAATTTCACTTTATGTACATGATTTGATTCTAACGGGTGATGAGTTGTTGATACTTTCATGAAAGGATGATCTTGCTAAGGAGTTTGAGATGAAGGACTTGGGCCTCCTTCATTATTTCCTGGGATTGGAAATTTGGTAGCGTAGTGATGGACTATTTGTTTCTCAGGGTAAGTATGCTCGGGAGATACTAGAGAAGTTCAACATGCATGGCTGCAAGCCTGTTGATACTCCTCTTCCTAGAGGTTGGAGGAAGGAGGATGCCACTTCGGCAGAAGAAGTGGATGCCACTGTTTATCGATAGTTGGTGGGGTCACTTATGTATCTGGTCAATACATGACCCAATATATGCTATGTTGTTAACTAGCTTTCACAAGCTATGATTAAGCCAACCAAGCTCTTCTGGAAGGAAAGCAAGCATGTATTGCATTATTTGAGAGGCACATCAGGATATGGTTTGTGGTATAAACAGGACGATGAGGTGAAGCTATGTGGCTTCACAGATGCAGACTGGGCAGGAAGCCCAACGGATAGAAAGAGAACATCGAGAGGGGTCTTCAGTATCGGGTCAACAGTAGTTTCTTGGTACAGCAGGAAGCAGAGATCCGTGGCACTCAGTTCAGCAAAGGCCGAGTATATGGCACCAAGTTTGGCTACATGCGAGGCTATATGGATGAGGAAGATTCTAGTCGGGTTGTTCGGTTCTCACTTGGATCCTATTGTGATTTAATGTGATAACGAGAGTTGCATTGAACTCTTGGCTAATCCTGTATTTCACGATAGATCTAAGAATATTGACATCAGGTACCATCATATCAGAGATTGTGTGCAGCGGAGAATCATGTTACTTTCATACATTCCAACGGAGGATCAGGATGCTGATATCTTGACGAAGGCGCTCACCAGGAGCAAATTCGAATACCACCGAGGCAGGATAGGGGTTGTTGATAATCCATATCTTGTTGAGAGGGAGTGTTGATAATGCAACAAGATGATGGAGCTTAGTGGAAAGGAGTCGCCTTCACTAAGTGGGCCCACAGGCAAATTATGGTGCAAAGTCTATTTTTAGACTATGTCTATTTTTAGACATATGGATCATGGTCTATGAGTTGCAGTATGCTATTTATGGATGATTGGTCATGTTGGGAAAAATAGATGGACTTCTATTTTTGGTTCACAGCGGTGTGATCAGAGTCTATTTTTAGACTGCCAGGCTAAAAATAGAAAAGTCAAATATTATTGTCTCATAATAATATTTGGACTATAAACTTTATCTTATCCTCTTGGAGCACTTCAATTTGAGCTACAGATGTGGCACATGCAGCTGTCAGAAGGAAATATGCTTTTCTTGTGAGTTAGTTGAGCTGTTGCATGCAGGACTTCAGTTAGAACTCAAGCAGTTGAGTTTGGTGGAGTTGGATGTGGAGTTGATGGAGTTGTGTTCAGTTTGACTTGGTTAAACTAGTTGTAATTAGTCTAACTGCAAATAGACTAGTGATGAGTTGTGTGAATTAATTATTAACTCATAAAGAAACTAAAGAATACATCAGTTAACTCAGTTGCATGTCAGTGCATGTAAAGTTCAGTGGAGACAGGTGTTAGAGGTTGAGATTGCTATCAGTTGTGACTATAGTTGTGCATGAGATCTTGCATAATCAATGGGATTGAGTTATGCCAATGAGTACTGTGCAATGAGGCCAATACCAAGTATTATAGCCTGTGCTCACGTGATTTCCAGGGTGAGTGATTCTTTTGTAGGTTTGTGCAGTGGAGGCAGGAAAAGTAGCGGAGGAGATTTGAACCTATGACTTGTTCGGATCTGAGCTAGTTTTGTGTGTAACAGGTGGAGATAGTACTGAGTACTTGTGAGGAGTATTGTACTATGTATTGTTACATGTTCTCAATCATTAATATACAGATAGTGTGGGGTTTTCAGCTGTAAACTTTCCCCGGGTTACATACTGTGTTAATGTGTGCATGCGATTGATGTTTCATTGTTTTTGATGCTGCTAAATTGATGATCAACGTAGAGGAGGTTATGTATTATGCATGTATTCTGAAATAGTGTATAATCGGGATAATCTCTGTGAATAAGTGTCATATTGTTCAAAATTTCTAAAATTTATGCATTGATCTATGGGATAACCTAATCAGAAAGTAACCATAGAAATAACTTGCCATGACATTTCAAGGAAAATAGAAGCAGAATATGGGGGATTATGTCTGGGAAATTTAGAATTTACAGGGAGAAAAGACTCAAAAATATGGGTTCATTGAGAGAAAGTAAGCTTCTGGTATATTTCCATGAGTGAATCAATGGAAAATGGATGTAAGGGATATTGAGGATTAATCTAAAGAGCTCGACAGATGGCTTCTGGTGCAATTGAGAATGAGATTTCATTATCTTGGGTGATTATAGCTTATTGGCTAGGGAGATACCTAAGATGACACTATGTAACAAATTCCTAGAAAACATGAGTCTAGGGAAAAATAAATTGAGGCAAGAATTATTCCCAAATACTAAATTCATCATTGTTATTTAAATATTTTTCATTTTCCCAGTTACAAAGCTCATACAAGTTAAAATCACGCTAGGTTTATGCTATTTTATGATGTGTGTCAACCAAAGGGAATTCATCTAAATTATGAATAGGAGGCAAAACAAGACTCTCAACAACCATTTTCTCCTTTCCTTTATGAGAAGACATCTTCAACTGTAATGGAGGCTTGGGAAAATAGTATTACCAGACTACAATTGATCGGTTATAGGAGGGGAATGCTACTATAGAGATCATTGGTGCACTTGAAAACCTTGACGTCTTAACTTGCATAGATCAAAAAAATCGCAAAAGGAAATAATGCATGGTGATATGGGATTTTTAAAATGAGAGAAGGGAGGGGGGTGATTAATAGAAACATTATCGTTTTGGAGCATTGTATTAAAGGAATTATACGTTGGTGGGAGTTATTAATGACCAAAGTCCATAGTATTGTTGTCAGGTGAATTTAATAACCAATGGTACTGTGACGTCGATGGTAAGGTAAAGTGGATGGTTGAATGCATGGTAGGTGGCATACTGTGGATGGAGTGGGAGCAGGAAGGAATGGGTAGTAGCTGGCAGTAGTTTTCAGGGTGGTACAAGTGGTAAGTGGTAAAGCGGGGGAGGCCCCTGAATCCATTGTGGAGCTACCACATAGCTTTCAGAAATTTTTTATAAACCATATTTTGGACCCCCACCCCTTGTTAAGTCCCGAAAGCTTGAGGGGGGCCCAAACATTGTCCTCCATCGTTGATCTGGGTGGGGATGATCTCAGCCTTTCAAACTTATGAACACTTTATCAAAAGTGAAAAAACATCACATCCACTTTATTTATAACTTTAAACAAAGTCCATTACTAATTAATCAACCTTAAACATAATTAGCGCGCCCCTTTGGGTATTTTTATTAGCGTGCCCCTTTGGTATTTTTATTTTTTATTTATTTTCCACATATTTTTTATTCCCCTTTTATTTTTTCTCTATTTTTCTTTTTTCTTTTCTTTTCTTTTATTTTTCTATTTTATTTTTCTTATTTTTTCTTTTCAAAAGCTAAAAACAACTTAAAATGAAAAAATAAGTTACAACATCCCATTGGGATAAATAACTAGATAATCATACCTTGATCACTATATTTATAGGACCCTAAAAAAGGCTCCAATGGGGATGGCATCCTCCCTGTAAGGTGCAAAGAACATAGTAGACTAGTAGCCTTCTCTGTTGGGCGTTTATTTAACCTTCAATCAATTGAAATTGACTTGATTATCTAAAAATTCATTACATATGGTAGAAACTCATTTGAAACTTAGTGCCTTCACTTCGGGCTTCAATTTCGTATGGCAGCTACCCATACCTGGAGTATTTGAAACAATAAACTGATATATACAATGACGATGTTTTAAATTGACTGAATTTAGCTAACATAATGTTTGAGTAACCTTCCATTAACAAGTCCTCTAGCAAGTGATTCCCCTATTATATATTTCAACATAAATGCATTGGTCCCACAAAGAGCTTCAATCTTGTAAGGCCCCTTCCACAAACTGTCAAATTTTCTGTGTTTTCCCTTTTCCTCATTTCTAGCATCCCATTTTAACACAAGGTTATTAAGCTAAAAATCATCAGCTTCCACACTCCTGTCATGAATTCATTTGATCTTATCTTGGATTACCTGAGTATTATTCTAGACTTCTTCTCTGGTCTGCTACGATTGTACCATTTGATTTATCCATCTCTGCACATCATTTGTTTCAACCTCTAATTCCTGCAATAATTTCAATACTAGAATTCCTAGGGAGGTAGGGAAAATTGCGTCAACTCCATAAACCATTTGAATGGTGTCATTCCAATTGATTTCCTAGTACTTACCCTATCAGCCCATAGAGAATTTATCAACTTTTTGTGCCAAGACATTTTATTTTCCTTTAATAACTTCTTTATTATATTGACCAAGATCTTGTTAGAAGACTCTACTAAACCATTTCCATAAGGATAATAGGAAGTAGAATTTCCTAGCACTATATGATATTTATTGCAGAAATCAACCATATTTTTATATTTAAATGTAGCAGCATTATCAATGATGATCTTCATAAGGACATCCAAACCTAGAAAGAGTATTACCTTCCATGAATTGGATAATTACTGAGTTTGTGGCCTGCCTATTTGTAACTACTCTTATCCATTTGGTGAAGCAATCTGTGGCTTTCAGAATCCACTTGTGATGGGCTTAAGAACTTAGATGAATCTCCCCAATAAAATCCAAACCCCACTACTGAAAAGGTACTTCTACTAAAATGGGCTCAAAGGAAAAGGTAAGAGTTTCTTCCTTCCTTAAAAATTTGACATTAATGACAAGTAGAAACCCTTTTGTGCACATCAGCAAACAAAGTAGGCCAGTAGAAACCAACTCTCAAGATTTTATTTGTTGTAGTCTTCCAAAAAATATTCCCTCCACAATCACCTTTATGAAACTCTTCCATTATCTTATCTGCCTCATCCTCTAACAAAAAATTCAATAAAATTCCTCCAGCGTCCTTCCAATATAAAGCTTGATCCAAAATGCAGAATTTGACAGCCTTTAATTTGAGAAATATTGATTTAGTCTTTGTCAGACTAGGTGGAGCTTGTAAATGCTGCAAAACATAAACAATATTTGTATACTAGGGGGAAGTAACAAATTTTTCTGATACCTATTGAATAGGGTCTTCTTCACCATCTAGAGCAACAATAAAATTGATATCCAATGCATGCAAATTTGATTCAGCCATCAATTTGGCCAATCCCTGACCCTTAATAAGTTTTGTGGGCTTAATCTCAATATCATATTCTAAAATAACAACTATCCACTTACCTCTCTTTCCTTCTAGATCATTTTGAGTAAGGATGTCTTTTACTACTGCATTGGGAACAAAAGAAATTATATGAGAATGTTGTATATACACTCTTAATATTTCATGACTTTTACGAAGGAAAAATATTTCTTTTCCATAATATTATATTTCAAAGAAGCGTCTCTTAACCCCCTACTAAAATAGGCTATGGGTTTCTCATATCCCTCCTTGTTTTTGTGCATCAATACTACTGCAATAGTATGTTCTGAAGCAAAGGAAAAAATAATGAAATCCCTAGTGTATTCAGGACTAGCTAGAACAGGAGCATGAGTCAAGCTTGACCTTACCTCACTGAATGATCTTTCTGCTTCAGCATTCCATTTTATTTCACCATCCTTTATACCAACATATTGGTGATTTCTCTTGAAATTTTAGCCAAATTCGAAATAAACCTCCTTAGACAATTAATTCTATCGATGAAAGACTACACTTCCTTTTTTATTTTTTGGGGGATCAATTTTCATGATAACTTTAATTCTACTTGGGTCATTTCTGATACCATCTTTGAAATTTATATGACCTAGCAGTCTACCTTCTTCCAAACTAAAACGAGACTTTTTAGGATTTAAAGAAATACCAAATTTTCTACATTTCTCAAAGACAATTTTAAAATGAAACAAATGATCTTCATGAGGTTTAGAAAACATAGTGATGTCATTGATATATATCACAATAAATATTTCTTTTTCATCTGTAAAAATTATATCCATTGCTCGCTGAAAATTTTCCCATGCATTCATATGTTCGAAAGGCATCTTCACATACATGAAAGTTCCCTATGGTGTTGTGAAGGTTGCTTTGTCTTGATCATCTAGATGCACTAAAATCTGGTTGTAACCAAAAAGCCCATCAAGCAATGAAATTCTGCTAGAACCAAATACTCTCTGCAGTATATGATCCATCTTCGACAAGGGGTAATTTTCTTTGAGAGAAAATTTATTAAGCTTTTAGAAATCCACGCATAACGTTATTTCTTCAGTATTTTTTATCACTGGTACTAGATTTGATAACCATTTAGGAAATCTCAAAGGTACAACAATCCTGGCATCAAAACGCTTCCTTACTTCTTTCTCAATTAAGGGTAGTAGAACAAGGTTCACTCTTCTTAGCTTCTTCTTAAAAGGTTTTTGATCTTCTTTGATAGGAATAGTATACTGAATAATGCTTGTTTCATAGGCCTTAAGTCCTCGTATCCCCATGCAAAAACATCATAGTATTCTCTCAATAAATCAATGTATTTCTACTTCTCTTCTGGAGGTAAGGAATTTGAAATCTTCACAATATTTGGATTGTCTTTAGTCCCAATGTTATAATCCTCCACTTTCATTCTGACAGGGTTCATTTTGGTCTTTTGAGCCACATCATTGAAATCAAATAATTATTCAAGTTGTAACAAACCTCTTGGTATCACAGTGTCCTTTAACTACATGATTTCAAGCTCTACTTCATGTTCATCAGAGTTCTCACTAATCTGATTCAAAATATTTTCCTATCTATCATAATCAACACTACTTTCTACATCAATATGCAAATTTTCAAACCCCCCCTTTAATTGCAAAAAATTGTCTAATTGTTTGTCATTGTCAAACACTTGCCAGTACCTTATGTTATTTGGGACAATAGGCCTATTTTTTACCTCAATTTCATATTTATTATTTAGGTTGAAAGAAATATTACATGTACTTGCTGAGGTAGGAAATGCATCAGCAAACACATTTTGATTTCTAGGAATTAGAGACAACTGATACTCTGGAAAGCACTGCAAAAAATCCAAAACAACAATTTTGTGTGCCCTCAACCTAGGATATTTGGTTAAATACTCACCTTTGATTTGATTTATGATGAATTTTGAATCTCCATGGATAGAAATCCGTTTGGCTCCTAATATTTCAATAGTTGCAACCCCAAAATAAATGCCTCATATTCGGCCACATTGTTGGTGCATTGAAAAACAAGATTGTAGGAATTATTCTTTGACCTACCTAATTTTGTGTCTAAGATGAATACACCAACCCCGAATCCTTCCTTGTTGATTTCCCCATTAAAATCCATATGCCAAAGGCCTTCATCGTTATCATCTTTTGTTTTAGTCTTTAACCTCACATCCCTTTTTTTTCCTAATTGAGTTTCCCTGTCTTGAATTTCATCTTCCAAACATATGTCATTATATAAAATGAAAGAATCCATGTCTAAATGTATAGAATAAAGTGAGTAATTATTGGGTTTTCCCTAACTACTTACAATATATTTCGTAAGAGTCTCAATCTACAACCTCCTTTGTTGCACAAAAATATGAATAGTTGCATATTCCATATCCATTTGCAATGTGCCTTGCAACTTTTCTCCCCGAGACCTTCACAAGAGCATTCCATATTTTGGAGGGATATCAGCCACAAAAATATCCACCACTGTAATTTTGGTTGGGATTTGGATAAGGGTCATACAGAAATCCTTTATCAAACATAAACATCTTACTCTACTTGAATTAAAAGAGAAAACATCTTTATATGGTCTGGTTATATCTGAGTTTTTCCATAATCACTTTTGGCATGAGATTATGTGAAGAACCTGAATCCATCATGGAATTGCGCAAAATGAAATCATGAATGTTAATACAAACATAAAACGGTGGCACATTACCATCTTCTGATTTTCCCTCAACTTTTGGTCCAAACAACAATTTAGGTTGGTCATCACTTATATTTACAATATTTGTTCCCTCCTCTATCTTTAGTGCTTTTATAACTTGACTTCTATATACATCATTTTTCATTAATTCAGTTAAAGGAACAAAAGTATTATCCTTTGACAACTCATTTTCAATGTTAAAATAAGGTTGAGTCTTTTCTACCTCTTTTGCATTTGTATCTTATTTTTTAGGGGCTTCTTTTGGAAGATCAACCTATGTTTGACTTGTAGAAGGTATATAAATTTGGATCTTTTTAGGAGGATTTGTTGCAGCTTTTTTATTTCTCAGATTATATTATTTATGCACTTCCATAATGGAATTTTGATAACCTTTTTTGTAATCCTCTGATTTTGTAGGCATCACATCTTGTTGTGCTAATAAGAAAAAATATTGTTCCTCTTTGGTCAAGAAAACATTATCTATTTCTCCTTCACCAAAAAGATTGATTTGATTCTTTTCTGGCTCATATGCTATCTCATGTTCTTTCTTAGCATAATTTTCCTGAAAAGTAGGTCTAATTTATTGTTGATCTACTGGGTTTCTCAACTCTCTTTGCTTGATTTGAGTCTTCTATCTTCTAAAGTTTAGATTCCAGATTTGAGGACCCCCTTGTGGTTCTTTTGGTGCAACTCTATCTGTCAAAGTCATTCTTTCCATCATTCTCTCCATAGTTTTAACCAAAGTGTCCATATTTACATCTGATGATGAAGAAGGTTCTTCTTTAATGGTCACTCTCTTCTCATACCTCAACTTAGCTTTCTTGGAAAGTAGATTGGCCTCTACACTAACTATTAGCACTCCTCAGTGTCCCGAGGCTGAGAAAGGAGACCGACGGAGGTAACCTCAAACCAATATTTAGATCTAGTAGCTAGCCCTACCAAATCAGAGAGGGATCTCTCAAGGATCTCACAGCCAATGAAGTGACTGGAGAGGGAATCAGATGTTAGGCTAGATATTAAGCTCAATGGTGTTTGATTTTTAGGGTTTGCTAGATGAAGCTCATAGATCTAGGAACTAGGATAGGGTTTCAAATGATCAATTGTAGAGATATAATGGGGCAAGGTAGGTATGATCAGTGATAGAAGTAGGTTTTCATGGTGGTGCATGGATGAAAAGGTAGAGGATCAGAATGAGCATGTAACCATGAATTCATTCATTAGAAGAAACAGAACACTAACATGAAAACCTCATCAAAACAGAGCATATAACTTATGAATTCTGCTCAAACACCTATGAGATGATCACAAGAAAGCATAGATATGGTAGAAAGGCAAAATATATATTCAATTTGATGATAAAGAGAGAAAAACAATGTCATAAAAGCATACCACAAGAATCCCAAGATAATAGTTGCAATTGATTATTGTATTACTGCAAAAAATTGTACACTAGCTCCAAGCTATGATTCTCAAGTATCCAACCCTCTCTATGACTTAGATCAAGCTACATATAGATCAAAAACGACTTTCCCCCTCTCAGGGGTTGAATCCATCATGATAGGAACTATTTACAAGAATATCTCCAACCATACCTAAGACTAGGGAGGTTAGAAACCAACTCCCAATTTGGCCCAAACTGATTAATTTTAACTTTAAAAGCTTTAATGAGCATGAATCTACACTAATTTGACATTTTCAAGCTTAAATACATTTAATTACATCATAGGAAAACCTTAGAGGATAAATTACATCACAAAACTTGACCTTGACCAAGAAAAACTTGAAAATTTCACTTGCTGACAGAAACACAACGAATCTCCTCAGAAGCACAACGAATTTGACAGAAGTGCAATGAATATTTTGAGGGAACTTTTGAGTGAATTTTCTTCATCCATTTGTTGAACAGAAGGTAGATCTAGAAATCATTGGATGTCTACTTGTCCTTCGAACCTTCAAGCAAGAAAAAACACTTTTCCAAGGTGGCTAAAATCACTTTTCCCAAGACTGCTCCAGAAGCGCAGCGAGGAGGTCAAAAATGAGGCAGAAACATGATTTTTAGCATGTATTTTGACTTTTTCTCTGAAATTGCAAGCTGATATGGAAACCCAAGTATATATTTTATATGTACAGGTCATAAGCTATCCAACCATATATAATTTTCCTCATTTAGTACCCTACTGTAGCAACTACAATCACCCTCCAAAATTTTGCCTTAGCTTCATTTTGTAGCCTCCCTACCAACCATCCTTAGCAGCATGTCTCACATTGTCAAGTACATAGGCTTCAGCTGAGTTTCATTGGCTTTCCAACCTATGCATGTTAGCTTGCTTGTTTCCCATCACGGGCTGCCATTCTGGACTTAGGTAATTTTCTGGCTGAGATATTCACTCAAGAAATTGCGCAATTTTGGAGTGGAACCAACTTGCCCTCCAAAAATTGCGAAATCATGCTAGGCTACATGATGGGCTCGAGAATTGTGCAATCCAGCTAGGTAGCCCTCCTTCAGAAAATTGTACAATCCATCTCGACACTAGGCTTCAACCGATAAATTGTACAATTCTAGGATTCAGTGACCTGCTAACCCCAGAAAATGTGCAATTCCTGAGGGATAGCCAACCCTTCTCAACCTAGAAATTGTGCAAATCCATTTCCCAGACTTGCAGAGCATTGCATGTGCCTTCCAGTTGATTGGTTCCCTTTGAGACTGAGCAACCTTAATTTGCATGCATGGGCTGCTTTTTCCTGAAATAGCAAAAGGCAACATTCAAAAGCATCCCTAAATTTTAGGGATCTATTTTTAGCAGTTGGAGATTACATGTAAAGATCGTTTTAGAAATTTCCCTCCAAGTGTCTCTTTTTCCCAGATTTGTGGCATGCACATCATATGCCTCAAACTTATTTATTCCACGCCATAGAGCTCATTCCTCACTTCGATCTTGGAGCTCTAACATCCCACAACACATATGGGAATCTTCAGCACATTCAGCTCAGTGGTTTTTGAGTAAGTCTCCTTTTAATGTCATTTGCTGCTTTTCTGTCGCTTTTCGTCTTTCACTTTGTATGAATGTTGTTTGCTTGGTTTTGTTGAATGCCTGTCATTTTAATGTATATTAGCTTCTAGAAGCACCGTTTCAGTTTTTTTTTCCATCTCACTGATGTTGCATGCATGACAATATTTTGCACAGACGGTCGCCATTGTGGCAACTCGTTTCACACACATGCATGAGTTCCCATTTTCTAAATCCTGCATTCACTGTTTGCATGCATGATCATTCACTCTTACCTACACTCAGTCTCACCATGCATCCAAACCTTTTCATGTTTTCAGTCACCAATCGGCGGTCTGGGATGCCTTGGCCTAGACAAAAATGTGCATTTCTAGAAGTGAAGGCTCTATCTTCCCTCTAGAAATTGTGAAAATCTGGCCCAGCACTAGCCTCCAAGCTTGCATTGGGCAATTCTGGTAGGCAGTGTCGTGCTGACCAAGAAAATTGTTGAATGAAGTCTTTGGGCATGCATGTCCTTGTTGGTTGAAACTGCACATTGCGCAGTTTTAGTCCTCAATAGAAAAGCTGGACTGTGCATTGCATAGCTCTAGTAGTCAACCAGCCTCCTGACAGCCCAAATTATGCCTTGTGCAGTTTTTTCAGTCAATCTTCCAGCCTCCTGATGAAAATTACGCAATCTTTACTGCCAGTCACCCAAGTATGTTGCATGTTAGTCCTCAATTTTTTTTTCTTTCAACTGACATATTTCTTTCCATGAGTGTTGCTATGTCTCCAGGTATAGCAGGTGTTCATTTGTCTCTTCATAGTATAGGTATAATGGCCTCCAAGAGAGCACGAGCAAAGGACACAATTGGAAACAAAACTAGAGATGTAGTTGAATAAGTGTCTATGGGTCTGCCCGTTTATGAAGACACCAAGTTTTGCATAGAGAAATACATCAAGATGAAATGGAAAGAAATCAATGATACGTTCTCAGGCACATTTGAGGAAGATCTGGAAGATCACAGTGTCTATGTCAACATCCACAAATCTAGCTTGTCTTGGATTGCATGTAGGTATCCCGCATTTCCATGCACAAACATGATACATTGAATTGTCTCACACACTGATCCTGAGATGATGATGTTGAGAAGTTTTAGCGGGATAGAGCTTGCTACCTTCAGAATGAAGGACTATCAAGAGATGTATCACTTTCCACAACCGGTGATCACAATGGAGAAACCCTTCAACAAATGCATCAACGCAAACTCTAGAGATATCTTGAAGAGTTGGGTGAAAGAGCCATCCATGTTTTAGACATTACCCGGCGTGGTTTACAAGACAAAGATACTACAGAAGGCATATAAGTACTTGGTTATCTTTACGTGCCGCTTATATGGCTAAGAGAAGACATAGACCTTCCCACAAAGTTGGGTGATTGCGTTGGATCAACTGGCCAGTGAAGGAAGGCCATGTAATTGGTCTGACATGTTGGCTCTCAGGCTGAAGGAATAGGTGACAAAAGATCGGAATCCACCCAAAAATCAACAAGTAAATATATACATGTCTGCTTATATTCTAGATGCAATCTATGCCCGTTAGCAGGTTCAAGGTTTGAAGTGGGCATGGACACCTTCGGAAACCTTTGTGCACACTTATTTTAGATTGTTCTCCAAATGCAGCTTCCACGGAGTCATCACACAAACCTGATGTACAAAATGATATTTGAGTAGGATCCATCTTACATGTGGAAGGTAGCAATGGAGGCATTGATCGATATGGAAGATTGGTACACCTCATCTCTTGGCACCTTCATAAGGATGTACAACATGGAGAATCCTCTGCATGTTTTACCAAAGTTTTCCATGGATAAGCTCGTCATGCAAGAAGTTTCATATCACATCTTGACAGGGCTATCATCTATATTGCAAAATAAGAAGAAGGCACCTTGGCCCTCTATTCCTTTGTAGATCAGGTTGTACGAGATACAAAATTTCAAGCATGTTGATGCCGAGATGGAAGAATTCAATAGATTCACTTTCAGCACTAGAAGTTTCAACCCATATGACCTAGGTTTCTTTGTAAAGAACCACTGCATGAGAGTGAAATTTTCTTGGATCCATGGGACGTGTCATTGGCCTGAGGAATACCCATGTGTAGGTCTTAACCCCATAGAGAAATTACCTGCATACGAATTCTAAAACACAGAAAATAAACAATGCGAGAGCATAACACATAAAACACATATACACAAAGATTTTCCCCTGGATCCCAAAACCGGGACTACTGGCTTGATTTTTCATTATTTTCCTTTCAATGTTATAATACATATTTATACATGTCAAAGCATCTAATACCATGGACTGAAAACCATCATATCCAATACCATGGACCAAAAACCATCGCGTCCAAAAAACATGTGCGAAAATCATGCACAAAACCATAGGTGGGTCCGCCCAACCTAACATAGAGTCCAAAACCAAAATTTTCTGGGGCGCTGCCCTGGACCCCATAAAGTGGGGTTACGGGTACACCTCAAACCCCTTGTGATCCCCCCTCACTACACAATCGGCGCAACGAAGGGGGTGCTCCACCCACCCCTCTAACCCCCCGATTAACTACGTGGGTTAATCATGGAAAGAATATAACATAACCCAACATTCTCCCACTTGTTGTTTTCTTTCCATAGGGGGCCACAAGAGAGTTTAGTAATTTTTCCAGCCCCGAAACACCCATTATTTCTCTACACCAAGAGAACTTCTTAGAGCTCACAGATTTTTTCAATGCATCTACAATATTCTTCAAAGTGTCCACCTTTACCAGCAACACCTTTTTGTCTTCTATCATATCCCTCACAAAGTGATACTGAACATCAATGTGCTTTGTCTTTGAATGATATGCGGGATTCTTTGCCAAGAAAATTGCACTTTGTTTGCCACAGTCTAACCTTATAGCTCCTTGTACTAACCCCATACTTGAACAGAATCTCTGCAACCAAAATGCTTCCTTGCTTGCATGAGTGGCTGCCATGTATTCTGCCTCGGTAGTTGATAGTGCCGCTACAGATTGTTTCTTACTCATCCAACTGACTGCACCTCCAAATCAGTTAAACACATACCCACTTGTAGATCTTCTTTGATCCAGATCTATAGCCCAGTCTATGTCAACGAAGTCACGAATATCCAACACTTTGTCCAATCCTCGTCTTCCTTGGTTGCACAAACCATAATCACTAGTGCCACGCAAATACTTGAAAACCCGCTTCACTGCTGTCTAGTGCTCCTTCCCTGGTTTTGACATAAACCTGCCCAATACTCCCACTACATGTGCAATGTCTGGTTTAGTACAAACCATTGCATACATCAGACTACCAGCTGCACTTGCATATGGAACACAGGACATGTCCTCTTCCTCTTCTTGTGTCTTGGGACACTGTTCAACAGATAACCTCACACTTATAGGAATAGGAACCTTCACCGGTTTACTATCCTTCATATTAAACCTCTGCAGTATTGTCTTGACATACTTCCTCTGGTTTAACCATAGCTTCCTCTTTGTATGATCTCTTTTAATTTCCATGCCCAAAATATAGTTTGCAGCACCAAGATCTTTCATGTCAAATTTGGAGGATATTTAGGTCTTCAAATCCTAAATAATTTCTTTGTCATTTCCAACCAGCAACATATCATCCACATACAAGACCAGATAAATAACATGGTCACCAATTAATTTAAAATACACACAGTGATCTTCTTTGCTTCTAATGAAGCCAAGTCCCCGTATAAACGTATCAAATTTCTGATACCACATCCTTGGTGACTTTTTTAACCCATACAGAGACTTATTTAACTTGCATACTAGTTCTTTCTTACCCTTCGCTGCAAAGCCTTCAGGTTGCTTCATGTAGATTTCCTCTTCTGGATCCCTGTGAAGAAATGCTGTCTTCACATCCATCTTTTCTACCTCAAAATCAAAGACAATGGCAACAGATAAAAGTAATCTAATAGAAGTTACCTTGGCAACAGGAGAGAAAATATCACCAAAATCAATTCCTGGCACCTGGGAATAACCTTTTGCTACCAATCGAGCTTTGTATTTCTCCACTTTTCCTTCTGCATTTGTCTTCTTTTTGAACACCCATTTGCTGTCGAGGGGTTCCTTCCAGCCAGAAACTCCACCAGATCCCATGCCTCATTTTTGTGCAAAGATGCCATTTCATCAACCATGGCCTCTTTTTAGAGTTTTCCATCCTCTGAATCTGTTGCTTCCTTCACAATTCTGGGTTCATCATCAGTAATAGATAAAGAAAAATTTGAATAGAAAGTAGATGGACTATACCTTTCAGGCTGCCTTCTTTCTCAAACTGATCTTCTCATAGTTGGAGTTTGTGGCTCTTCATCTTCTGATTCCTCCTCTACTATAGAGTCTGATTCTTCCTCCTTTAGCTCAAACTCTATCTTCTCAGGTTCCTTTGGTTGGACTTCATGTTTAATAACATCTTTCACCTCTCTGAACACCACATCTCGATTGTACACAACCTTCCTTGTTACTGGGTTCCAAAGCTTATAACCCTTTAAACCATCCTTATACCCACTAAAGACGCACTTTTCATATTTACTATCCAACTTGGTTCTTTTCTCCTTTGGAACATATACATATGAATCACATCCAAATACCCTTAGATGTGAAAGAGAGGGTTTCTTACTAGTCCATACCTCTTGTGGAGTCTTATCCTCCAACACTAATGAAGGTGACCTGTTGAACAGGTAACATGTAGTATCCACCGCCTCTACCCCGAATTCCTATCCTAACCTGGCACCACTGAGCATGCTTCTTGCCCTTTCATTCAACGTCTTGTTCATTCTTTCTGTAACTCCATTTTTCTGAGGTGTATATGTAGTAGTCTTCTGTTGTGATATACCACACTTCTTACAGAATTCTTCAAATTCCTTTCTGTAAAACTCTCCACCATTATCTGTCCTCAACACCTTTACCTTCTTCTCTGTCTGGTTTTCCACGAGAGCCTTAAATTCTTTAAACCTGTCAAAGACTTCAGATTTCTTCTTAAGGAAATATATCCATGTATTCCTTGAGAAGTCATCTATAAATGATACATAGTACACAAACTTACCCAGTGATGGAACCTTCACAGGTCCAAACACTTCATTGTGCACAAGCTCTAATATATGTTTTGCCCTCTTACCACCAGAGGGGAAACTCACCCAATTATGCTTCCCATATACACAATTTTCAAAGAAATCAAAATCCAGAGA
This sequence comes from Pinus tabuliformis, assembly GCA_031772625.1. Classification (NCBI taxonomy): domain Eukaryota; kingdom Viridiplantae; phylum Streptophyta; class Pinopsida; order Pinales; family Pinaceae; genus Pinus; species Pinus tabuliformis. Next base: position 83,665,094 of record CM062805.1, on the reverse strand, counting down.
GCTATTACTCATATCTTTTACCATACCTTTACCATGAAGTATTCGAAGGCCCTTCTCTCCAATATGTCCAAGCCTTTGATGCCATAGCATGGTCTTCTCTCTGGAGACCACTAGATTTTCTACTCCACTTTCAAGAACCAGAGAACTTTTTCACCCATCAATAACAGTGCTACCTTGCAGCTTGTATAGAGCTCCAATCTGAACTCCCCGCATCAATACCAGTTCTCCCTGAACCATCTTGCAGGTATCCTTCTTGAACATTGTTTTTACACCTGCATCATCCAGCTTGCTAACAGAAATCAGATTTCTGGCTAATGCAGGAATATGTATGATCCAAATCGGATCCATAAACAACTGTCAAAGAACCCTGACCTGTATCAGGATGAAACAAATCCTTGAAGAATCCAAAATAGCAATCGGAAACACCCTGAACTAGTGGCCATGGAAGCCAGTGTGGAAAGACGAGGACCTCGATCAAAGCGCACTGACTGAGGCCCATGGAGACTGCGCAGGAGGTCGATGTAGCCCCTGTGAGCCCCAGAATGGGAAAAGGAGCTGATTTTCGATGCGCAATTAGTGCCTAGAGCTAATCCCACATCGCTAGGAAAACAGGGCCAAAATGGAGGGCCCTTAAGCCCTTGGTCATGTTGGGAGCTGGAGAACCGTGGGCAGAGAAATGAAAAGTGCCAATGTACGAAGGTAGGGCCCACAACCTAGAAACCGGTGATATTGATCGAGGCGCCCTTGAACGGTAAGAGGTTTTGGAGGAGAGCGGAGTGATCCCACTCAGTGATCGACGTGTGGCAGTGGAGGTGAGAGAAAAACCACCGTGATCGTGCATTATCGGTCGAGCAAGTCAACCGTGCTCGACATGCGTATGATGTTGGATCTAGAGGAGCCCAGATCGGACGGCTGAGATTGCGCCCGATAGATAGAAGTGGAATTGATAGGGAATTAAGCTGCGATTTAAGGGGATTTGGAATCTGTTGACCGCCACGGTGGAGAAAGAACGTATCCACGACATAACTGAAGAAATGAATCGATGAACAGGCTGGCACTGTTCCGATGGGGACACGTGGCTATCCCAAGCATTCATGCTAAAGCCGAATAGGGAACTTCAAGCACGCAGGCGGTAGGCAAATCGACGTAGGCGGGAAAGGAACCAAATAGGCATGGAGATCAAATGGCTAAAGCCATGAACAGAGACAGTTGAATAGGGATTCATAGAGAGCGAAGAGTCCAAGCGACCAAGAGAGACAATGAACAGTGAACCCTGAGAGGGGGACTGAGCACAGAGAGCAGTAAAGCCAAGCAGAGCAGACAGAGGGCCGAGCTGACCACAGGTAGCATTCGGCACCAGAGAGCTTGAAGAATCAAGCCTTCCCATAGAGGAATTTGTCAGGATTGAGCATCACAATTGGCTCTTTCCACTGTATACCGAGGATCACAGAGCTGGTAGGAAGGAAAAGAGTCTGTGAACTCCGAGTGGCTTGGGGAATCCAAGAACCACCCTCCCAAGAAGAATCTATTACAGGAGAACTCATAGTGAGTCCCTGCATTGTAATTTCTCTTCTAAAAGACATAATAAAATAAGGCCACCACTGAAGTTGGACCGGAGACGTAGCCTTGGAGAATAGGGTGAATTCCTTATTAAAAATTGCTTGTGTCTTTGTGTTGCTTACTATATTTCTCTGCTGTCTTTCCATTTATTTTCTGTGTATTGGCAATCTAATCGATCCGTTGTTTCAATAACACAGAACACACACACCAGCACATGGGTCTATAATACCTTTTTGTTTAATAAATCTTAAACTGAGGTCACTCATAGGGTGATTATCAGATCAAGTGGTATCAGAGCTCTAGGCTATAAGGTTAGACAAGCTTGTGTTGGTTTAGCTGTGAATGCTCACTAGATCAAAGCTCAAATTAGGAGAAGGAGAGTTGGTGGAAACTAATCCTGAAATTGGGAGAGTCTATTCTTGGAAGACAATGTTAGAAGAAGGTTCTATAGGGCAAAACCCTCAATTCATAGAAAGTTTCCTAGCTATAAAGTCTATGGTAGAAGTATAGGGAATTTAGAAAGCATAAGGGTGAAGATTCATCAGGCTCTAAGAAAGATAAAGAAGAATATGAATCTCATTCCCATGACCACTCCAAAGGAAAGGGGAAAGAGGAAAGCTTCCCTACACCTCCTACTAGCCCTGTGCATAATAAGAAAGCATCTTTGATTAAGTTAGATGTTAAATTTGATTTTCCTATATATGATGGAGAGCTAAATGCTGAAAAGTTGGAAAATTGGATTAGACAAATTGATGTATATTGCAGAGTACAAAATATAGACTCAGACAAGAGTAATATTTAGTTGGCAAGCCTACGCCTAGGAGGCACTACCTTGATTTGGTGGGAAGGCAGAACCCAAACTGATATGAGGAAGCATGGTAAGACCATCTCTGTCTGGAGTGAATTTGTTACTGCAATCAAAAAGAAGTTATATCCATTGGCCTACATGCAACAAGCCATGATGAGTTGGAAAACTCTTCAGTAGTTGAAAGGGCAAAGTGTACAAGGGTATACTCAAGAGTTCCGAAAGAGAGCATTGATGTTGGGTATTTCATTAGACTCACCAGAAACTCTTTTGAAATACATTGGTGGTCTACACAAATACATGAGCCATACCATCCTCATGTTTAATCCCACTAGTATAGATGAGGTATTTGTACAAGCTACTCATCTAGAGTCTAGAGGAAAGGATGGAAATCCAGAAGTTGCGGGACCATCCCAACCCACTGTAAGCAATAGCAAGGAGAAAAGAAAGCAGAAGTGGAAAGCAAGGAAGGCTAACACTTCACAGAAAGGCAAAGCTTCATGCACTCACTGTAAAAAGGAGGGGCATGATGATGAGCACTATTGGATTCTGCATCCAAAGCTGAGACCTAAGAAGTCCGAGGGCAAGAAGAAGAAGACTACTGCAGCTATTCAGAAAGATTTGGGGTCAGAGTCAGGAGATGAAACAATCATTGCAGCCACAGGTATAAAAGGTAAGAATTCTGAAGCATCTACTAGTAATTCTGCTCAATATATTGTTGATGAAGAACATGAGAGAAAAAGGCATGAGCTTTTCCATATTCAAGTTGTTTCCAAAAATCAAAAGATTGATACTTTGATTGATAGTGGCTCACAAGTAAATCTAATTTCTGAAGCAATTGTAAAAAAATTGGGATTAGCAACTACACCTCATAAGAAGCCCTACCCATTAGGATGGTTGAATGATAAAGCACAACTACAAGTGACTAGACAGTGCAAACTCAAGTTTTCTTTTGGGTCAACATTTGTAGATGAGGTTGAGTTAGATTTAATTCCTTTGGATATATGTGGAATTGTTTTAGGAATTCCTTACTTGTATGATAGAAAGGATATTTTCTATAGAGCCGAGAACAAGTATCTACTTGTTAAAGATGGAATCGAATACTTTGTAAGAGCTCATAAGCTCAAGAATAATTATACTCTCATAAACTCGGGAAAGATGAAAAGAATGATAAATTCATGCAAACAGTTCTTACTAATGGTTGTAAAGGAAAAGAAAACTGATAAAACCAATGTATTTGAGGGCTGTAATTCTGATCAGCAAGCTGATATAGAAAAGATTGTTTCAGAGTATGATGTCTTGTTTCAAGAACCTCAAGGTCATCCACCCAAAAAGGGAATAGTACATGATATTATTTTGCAGCAAGATGTTCCTTTGCCTAACATTGGGATGTACAGGTTATCTGCTTTAGAGAATGTTGAAATCAAGAATCAGGTGCAGGAGTTGCTCGAGAAAGGGTTCATCAGGCCTAGCACATCACCATGTGGGTCACTAATCATTTTGGTGAGAAAGAAAGATGGCTCGTGGAGAATGTGCATTGATTATCGAGCACTGAATAAGATAACAATCAAAAATCATTATCCCCTTCCTCGCATAGATGATCTTTTAGATCAACTGAAGGAAGCTGTTTATTTCACCAAGCTAGATTTGCATAGCGGATACCATCAGGTCAGAGTTGCAGAGCAAGATGCATGGAAGACTGCTTTCAATACAAAGTAGGGATTGTATGAATGGTTGGTTATGCCTTTGGCTTGACCAATGCCCCTGCTACTTTCATGAGATTAATGAATGATGTACTCAGACCTTTTCTTGATGATTTTGTTATTATGTATTTCGATGACATTCTGATTTTTAGTAAAACGCAGGAAGAACATTTAAATTATGTTAAGCAGACATTAGATGTTTTTAAAAGATAAAAACTTTATGTTAAACTCGCCGAATGTGAATTTGGCAAAACCTCTCTAAATTATTTGGGTCATATAGTAGGGGGAGGTGAATTGAAAATAGATCCCTCTAAAGTGGCAGTCATTGTAAACTGGCCTAAACCCAAGTTTGCTACAGAAGTGAGAAGCTTCTTAGGAGCAACACAGTATTGGAGGAAGTTCATTTCAAATTTTTCCTCAATTGCAGCTTCCTTACATGCTTTGACAGGATTGAACAAGGTGTTTCAGTGGGGAGGCAAACAGAAAAAAGCCTTCGACACCTTGAAAGAAAAAATTAGTACAACACCTGTACTAGCACTGCTAGATCTACAAAGACCATTTGAGATCCAAACTGATGCCAGTGACTATGCCATGGGAGTAGTGTTGACACAGCATGGTAAACCCATATGTTATCATTCTAAGACTTTTAATCCTACAGTAATTAACTATCCTACCTATGATAAAGAATTGTATGCATTAGTTCAGAGAGTGAAGAAGTGGAAACATTACTTAATGGGCAAAGAAACAGTAATACATACTGATCATCAGCCACTTCAATATCTACACTCCCAAACTAATTTGCAACAATCAAGACATTACAGATGGATAGGTTTTCTACAATAGTTTCATTTAGTCATCAGATATAAAAAGGGCATGCATAACAAGGTTGCAGACATGTTATCTAGACCCATTATAAATGCATCCACCATACTTAAGCGTAATTATGTGCTGCATGAAAGCTACATAGAACAGTATGCTGAGGATATGGACTTTAAATATGTATATGCAACTTTGAGTTAAGGCAAAGGAGTAGAAGAATTGGACTATCATGTGAAGGACTGACTCTTATATCATTGTGAGAAACTCTGCATTCCACAAACTGAGAGAGCAAAGATAATTAGGGAAGCACACACTTCTTTGATATTAGGTCACTTTGGGGTAAGTAAAATAGTTGCACAGCTGCAAAGGTTCTGCTATTGGCCAAGAATGAGTGAGGCAGTTTCTAGATACGTAAAGGGATGTGCTATGTGTGCTAAAAGCAAGCCCAACAATAAAAAACTAGGCTTGTACACTCCATTGCCAGTTCCTTCTCACCCTTGGGAAAGCATTTCCATGGATTTTGTTGGACGGCTGGCCAAATCTAGGAAAGGTCATGATTATCTATATGTTGTTGTGGATAGGTTCAGTAAAATGTGTATTTTGATACCTTTTAGTAAACAGAGCTGAACAAACTGCAGAATTATTCTTTGAACATGTATGGGTTCATTTTGGATTACCCACTTCTATTATATCTGATCGAGACACCCAATTTGTGGGAAAGTTTTGGTCCAGTATGTGGGAACTAATGGACACAAAATTAAAGAAAAGCACAAACTTTCATCCACAAACAGATGGCGAGACAGAAGTAGTTTACAAGAAAGTGATCTAGTTACTGAGAGGATATCGCAGCAAACACCCTAAGCTTTGGGATGAACACTTGTGTTATGTGCAGCATGCTTACAATAGAGCCAAACACTCTTCTACCGAGAGATCTCCTTTCGAGGCCTGCTTTAGTTTCATACCAAGGTCTCCCTTGGATTTTGTCTTTGGTAAAGATACCATGGTTGATAGACACAGTGATGTGGACAGAGAAACTAGGTTCATTGAACAGATCCAGGAGATCCACCAGGCAGTACAGGAACATCTAGAAAGGAGCCAGGCCAAGTACAAGGCTAGGCATGATAAGCATTGGATGGAGCATATTTTTCAAGTTGGAGACCAAGTCTGGTTGTATATCAGTAAGGAAAGGATGTAAGGTGAAGGTAAGAAGCTAAAACCTATTAGGTATGGACCCTTCAGGATACTTGAGAAGATTGGTGAAAATGCTTTTCACCTTGATTTTCCAGCTTACATGCACATCTACTCAGTCGTGAATGCAGATTGCTTGAGGTTGTTTGAGCCTTCAATGATTGAGGACCCTAAAGAGTAGAGTCAATTACCTTCTGTTGATGACCTGCTACCTAAATATCTTAATGAGTTGCAGGAAGATATAGTGCTGGACAGGAAGGTAAGGACGACATGCAGTGGACAGGTGGAATACTTTAGGATTCGGCTTAAAGGTTCGAAGTTGAGCAGTGCGAAGTGGATTGAGATTGGACAAGTGAGACAGTAGTTTCCTCACTTAGTCGATGCTTGAAGAAAACCAACTTTTGGTGGTCCAAAAGCTTTTCAATAGGGAGGCCGTGATCCAAATCGAATCCATAAACGACTGTCAAAGAACCTTGACTTGTATCGAGATGAAACAAAACCTTAAAGAATGCAAAACAGTAATTAGAGACACCCTGAACCAGTGGCCATGGCAGCCGGCATGGAATGACGAGGACCTCGGTCAAAGCGCACTGACCGAGGCCCATGGAGACTGCGCAGGAGGTCGATGTAGCCCCTGGGAGCCCCGGAACTGGAAAAGGAGCTGATTTTCGATGTGCTAATCGTGCATCGCTGGGCAAATAGGGCCGAAATGGAGGGGCCTTAAGCCCTTGGTCACATTGGGAGCCAGAGAATCGCGGGCAGAGAAACGAAAAGCGCCAATGTATGAAGGTGGGACCCACAACCTGGAAACCGGTGATATTGATTGGGGCGCCCTTGAATGGTAAGAGGTTTTGGAGGAGAGCGGAGCGATCCCACTCAGCGATTGACACATGGCAGCGAAGGTGAGAGAAAAACCATGAAGATCGTGCGTTATCGGTCGAGCAAGTCAACCGTGCTTGACGTGCGTATGACGTTGGATCTGGAGGAGTCCAGATCGGATGGCTGAGATTGTGCCTGATAGACAGAAGCAGAATTGACAGGGAATTAAGCCGCGATTTAACGGGATTTGGAATCGTTGATCGCCATGGTGGAGAAAGAACATATCCACGACATAACCGAAGAAATGAATCGACAAATAGGCTAGCACTGTTCCTATGGGACACGTGGCTACTTCCCGAGCATTCATGCTGACGCCGAACAGGGAACTCCAAGCACACAGGTGGTAGGCGAATCAACACAGGCGGGAAAGGAACCGAACAATCATGGACATCAAATGGCTAAAGCCATGAATAGAGACAGTTGAATAGGGATTTAGAGAGAGCGAAGAGTCCAAGTGACCAAGAGAGGCAGTGAACAGTGAACCCTGATAGGGGGACTGAGCACAAAGAATAGTAAAGCCAAGCAGAGGAGATAGAGGGCCGAGCTGACCACAGGTAGCATTGGGCACCAGAGAGCTTGAAGAATCAAGCCTTCCCATAGAGGAATCTGTCAGGATTGAGCATCATAGTTGGCTCTTTCCACTGTAGACTGAGGGTCATAGAGCTGGTAGGAAGGAAAAGAGTCTGTGAACTCCGAGTGGCTTGGGGAATCCAAGAACCTCCCTGCCAAGCAGAATCTGTTACAGGAGAACTCATGAGTCCCTGCATTGTAATTTCTCTGCTGAAAGACACAATAAAACAAGGCCACCACTGAAGCTGGACCGGAGATGTAGCCCTGGAGAATAGGGTGAACTCCTTATTAAAAATTTGTTGTGTCTTTGTGTTGCTTACTGTATTTCTCTGTTGTCTTTCCAGTTATTTTCTATGTATTAGCAATCTGATCGATTCGTTGTTTCAATAACATAGAACACACACACCAGCACATGGGTCTGCAATACCTTTTTGTTTAATAAATCTTCAACTGAGGTCACTCATACGGTGATTAATAGATCAATGTAGAACACCTCGAAGCGTTCTAACCCTTCCACCTTGCAATTTCAACTTTACTTTTCCGCGACCAATGATTCTAGCCTTCCTATCATCCCCCAAGAAGACATCACCACCATCATATTTCTCATACTCAGAGAACCACTTTCTATGGGGAGTGAAGTGAAAGGATGCACCTAAGTCAATCAAGCATGCCTTGTGATCTACATGTGTACTTGAAGAAGCCAAGTACACATCACCACCTTCATCTGAGGTGGTTTTTGCCTCTACAAAAGGAGCCTCATCAGATCCCTTTGCTTTGTCAGGAGCTTTAGATTTACAGTCCCTTTTGTAGTGCCCTTCCTTTCCACATTTCTAGCACACCACCTTTACGGGTTTTCTTGGAGATTTAGATCTCCCTTTAGATTTAGATCTCCCACTCGATGACTTATTTTTGTTTCTATCCTAGGTCCACCCTCATACAAATAAGGCAACACCATTTTGGCTCTCCGTATTTTTCCATCTCATATCCTCTGTCAACAAGGATGAGACTATTTCATCAAACTGCAAGGCAATTGCATTGCTACCTATTGCAATAACCAAACTATCCCACGAATCTAGTAGAGAACACAACAAACTGATGCACTTATCTTCATTTGAAATTTTAATATCAACAGATGCTAACTGACTTACCAAAGTATTAAATGTGTTCAAATGCTTTATCACCGAGTCTCCATCTTTCATCCTCAGGTTATGCAGCCTTTTCCGCAGGAATAGTTTATTCACCATAGACTTAGATTGGTACAAAGTCCCTAACTTGTCCCACAAAGCCTTCATCGTAGCTTCCCCTGATACATTCAGCTATACTGAATCTGAGACACACAATTGTATTGTGCTCTTTGCCTACTGATCCAACTTCTTCCATTCTTCATCGAACACTCCTGTTGGTTTAGTACCCAGATCTACTGCAATCCACTGATCTTTATCCACTAACAGATCCTTCATCTTGAGTTTCCACAACTCAAAACTCTAACCATTAAATTTCTCAATCTCTATCTTTCCACTACTCACCATCTTCTTTCACCACTAGAATCGATCTCGTAGATCTCCCACTAAACAGGGTCTACCACAGGCCCGAGCAAAACCCCTCAGCAAAAAAGGTGTCCCCTTGAGGCCAAAACAACTCTAATACCAAATATAGGTTTTAACCCTGTACAGAAATTACCTGCATACGAATTCTAAAACACAGAAAATAAACAATGTGAGAGCATAACACATAAAACACATACACAGAGATTTTCCCCTGGATCCGAAAACTAGGACTACCAGCTTGATTTTTCATTATTTTCCTTTCAATGTTATAATACATATTTATACATGCCGAAGCATCCAATACCATGGACCAAAAACCATCGCGTCCAAAAAACATGTGTGAAAATCATGCACAAAACCATAGGTGGGTTCGCCCAACCTAACATAGAGTCCAAAACCAAAATTTTCCGGGGTGCTGCCTGGAACCCCATAAAGTGGGGTTACGGGTACACCTCAACCCCCCTGTGACCCCCCCTTGCTACACAATCAGCGCAACAAAAAGGGTGCTCTGCCCCCCTTCTAACCCCCCAATTAACTACGTGGGCTAGTCATGGAAATAATATAACACAAACCAACACCATGGAGATACTGTCACAACTTCTCCAGGCTCAATGAACCGGTCAGCATAGCTGTGGAATGGTTAGTGAAGTAATGCGAAGAAAACTTTCAGAGAGCACCCTCATTAGCAGCAGTAGAGGGTAACAGACCTGCACATGACAAATGCAAGAGAAAAGTTGATGACAACACAGAGGCAAAACAAATCTGCAAGTTCAAAGTAGATCCACTTGTGATGAAAGAAACTTTGGAGATTGAGGCTAAGAGGCAACAACACGACAAGAGGAACGTGCAAAGTCAAAGAGATAACTGGAGGACGGAGGAAAGAGAAAAGGAGTTGCAAGAGTTGAAGCATCAAATCTGGGAAGAACAGGAGTTGTGCAAAAGAGATAAGGAAGCGCAGCAGGGACAGACACAACAGGAGTATCAACAAGCATAGATTGATGAAACTGCGCACGTACAGGTTATAGACTCATCCAAGTTGCTGGCATAGAGTGGACAGGGTGAGCAGTCACAGAAGAAGGACTTAGCTCAAGAAATTGAAAAGATGCTAGAGCAGATGGATACAGATGCGGTGCATCCAGAGTCTAAACAGGATGTTTACCTCATGCCTTATAACTAAGAGGTCACTCCACCAGCTTCACCAGATCCGGAAGCAGAGCAAGTCCCAAGCGATCAAGGAAACACAAAGATCCTTGAAGATAATCCGGAAGTGAATATGCACAACATATCTTTCAACGAGTCGCAACACAAGGTTGGGTAGTTGCACAGAGTGCCTACTCCAGATGTCCACACATCTCCTACCTATTTTGAAGAATGAGTGATCATATCTGGTGTGTGCAATCCTCGAACATCATTGGCCTATGCTACCAGAGCATATGCCGAAGCCACCAGCTCAAGTGTTCAGTTATTAATAGCAAAAAATGAGTGAATGGCTAAAGAATTATAAGTGGCCAGGTATGGAGGAGCACAGATTACATCATCCACCAGAGTGATACTTGATGAAGTATCATCCCTCAAAACAATGATTCAAATGGTGTATTCCATATTCGGCACCATGCATAAGGCAGTTATCCATCTCAATGGTTGGCAGCAATGCTATGATAGGAGAGCACGCATATTGTCAAATATGCACACTACTATTGACTGCATGCAGACATGGACAATGAGATACAAAGGAGCCCCATTAAATTTTCCAAATATAATGAAGCCAAAGGTGGTAGAGTTGAAGGAAATCATCCGGAGTCAAATCCGAAACTATGAGTAACTCTTGCAACTCATCACCAGTTTGCAGGCTTCGCATGCATGGGTGTTCAGAAACATGGATGCCATTGTGCACATGCATGTGATCCCATCTATTGTAACACTCACAAAGGTGAAATCAAAGACCCAAGTCTGAACGGAGCTGGACATTTACTTTGATGAGTTTATGCGTGTAGCCACCAATGCAGACTTAGAGATCATCGCACACACTATCCATCAGTATGTTGCTAGTCTAGTTTCACTCAAGACTATGATGCACATGTTGTCAGGCGCATTGGAAAAGGGTGCCAAATTAGTGTACCTAGATGCAACGAGGCGAGAGTTTGCTTTTAGCAGGATGTCACCATTGAACACATGGACACCATCATGGACTACCAAGCTTGGCATCAGTTTGTCACCGTCGATCATCATGAGGATGTCGAAGACTTGGTCTTCCCATAGTTGTCCAAGTCTTAGTAGTGTCTTACATGGCTTGCTCAAGCCTATTTTGTCTCACATGGGTACATGTGCATATCTCGTAAAAGTTAAAGGCCAAGTGTCGATGGTCGAATGTAACAGTCATGTAGTAGTTGAAGAGTCATGAGGGTAGGTGAAGAGTCACAAAGGGGAATGCCAAGGGCCACCCCACCCTTTGCTATTTATAGAACCTCATAACTCATTGTAAAGGCTTTTGGTTGCCAAGCTTCCTATAGGTGTCTCTTAGAGAAATCTTAGAGTGTATTGTAACGAGCCTTAGCTTCTCCACAGTCCAGAGCTAATATATCTCTTTGGAAGAGTAGGCGACAATGACTGTAATGTTTCGCTATCGGAACCAATGGTTGGTCATGGTTGCATTGTATGATTAGATATTTCACTCTTAATATAACATAGGAAACATGTTTCATGCATATATTATTATTGTATTTTAGCTATCTTGGTTACTCTAATGATATATGTAGTTGCTTGCTTACACATGTATGTATGGACTCTTTCTATATATGTATGTATGAATCTTACTGAGATGTGATGTTGGTTTAACCATCACTTTGGATTGTTGGTTTCCCTTCGTTTCAGCTTGTGATGTATCTTTGCTTGTGTGTCCCCTTTCAAGTTGCGTGTTTCCATAGGTTTCCAAGGGGTGCACTCATTCCCGTTTCCGTGTGTTAGAACCCTTCATGCAGCTTCCTTAGCTTGCTGCATTGGTCACACCCTTTCTACTAACAAGGACAACCCACTTGCCTTTGTGTGCAACCATGGTCAAGGCGATATAGTGTGACCCACTATTGGGACTCTTACACCAAACGATCTGAGGTCTAGTTGGGACTTCTTACTGGGGAGATCCCCTGACATGTTGGTGGGTCCAACACCGTCAACATTTTTGCACTAGACAAAGGGCCAGATGACAAGCTGAGTCCTCAAATCCTATTTTGAATCTTCGCATATTCATCATGGATACTATTAGAGTCATCCCTCTGCGATGTTTCTCTAACGGTGAGCATCTCAACATCATGAGGGAGTTTTAGGATCTCTTGTCAGAATTCACGTATAATGGTGAAGGTGAAGTGGCCTCGCCTGATTACTTACAAGACTTCTATGCATTTCTTGATGATGCAGATGACTTCTCTGATGAAAAGGACAACTTGTTGCTTTCATACATACTTTGTAAATCCCCACAACGATGGTGTAGCAGCCTGCCACCTGGCAACATGCACTCACTTGAGAAGTTCTGTGATCTCATTGAATCTACTTTCCATCATTTTGATCTAGAACCTCTTGATAAAAAATTGTTAAAACAACAGAAGACTCCACGAGAATCACCTATGGATTTTTGGAAGCGCTTCCGTGTATTACAGTTTCAAGCTTTGAAAATCCAGATGAAGTTTTAATATCTTTGGGATAGATTCAAATATTTCCTTAACAAATCAATCAATCCTAAGATGAAGTTGAAGTTCAAACCCCACTCAGCATACTTTGGTGATGGAGTTGTGCAATCGCCGATGGATACAGTCGCTGTCACAAGTGACTATTCACCACCCCCTCATCAAACATCTTCACCACCACAAAGTGATGTGGGAGAACATGCACACACGTATGTTCAACTGTCATATCCTCCCAGCATCCCTACTCTCAATTTTTGCGTAGATTTGGTTGTGAAGCCCATGGCTTGTCACATGCATATGTTACCATAGTGTCCATCTTTATGTTCCGCTGATCCTTTGGATTGCATTGTCTTGTGTTCTTCCGTTCTAGACTCTACACTTAGTGTGAACGAGGATCAAGCCACCAACAGAGTTGGTGTTTCACAACCAACCTGCATTGTCATTCATGATGAGTATGACTGGAAACCTGAATATCAACCCGCGGTGAAGGATGATCTCCTTCTGTCCATGCCTCCACTTTTTCCTAACAGCTTCGGTGATTTTTCTATATTTGATTTTCATTGTGTAAATCCATCCACAGATGTATCTACCACTGGTCATTTGTAGAACACACTAGACGTCAACCCATCATTCGACAGTGGAGAAGACAAATGCTTCATTGAAAATCCAAATGATTTTTAATCTATTTCTTTTGGAAATGTAGAGGGTGAACATTCTTGCTTCTCACCTACCCCTCTATTTTATTTATCTGATCATGGGGATGCTGAGGAAATTATTGATTTTTCTGATCATAGCTATCATGATCCATTTACTCCCATATTCGATCACGATGTTGATTCTATCATTGTTGATATTTCCAAGACACCTATTTATGATGATCTCTCTATCAACGAAGTTGAAACCCCCAGACTGTTGAGGCACTTCAGCCCGAGATGATGGTTATGTCAAGCCCTCGCTGTCTTGAGTTTGGTTTCGCTTCTCGTTAGGAAATTGTTGAAACACCCGAGGCTCCTCATCACTCATAAGTATGCATTGAAGATCAATCCCACACATAGATCTCTCTTCCTCCACTCGAAATGCATGATCCCATATCTCATGCATTGGAGGAATATTACACAACAAGAACACATGCGTGACACAAGTTGTCTTTGTTTCTCTCATTTTCTTGCTTGTCATAGTCAAGAGAATGTGTATGCTTAACATCCGCACGTAGTGTCACACAGCACCATGGTATGTCCACAGATTGCATGTCATGCGCTTACACTCATCTATGTTCTGTGGATGCATTTAGACTCGAAGTATGTTTTTCTTCATTTTTATATCTTTCATGTTTGTTGGTTCGTGCAACTGCGTTGTTCACAAACCATGCCTTCACCCACATGGGTCGACCAATGCACCAGTGGCTACATTGGAAATATCACTTCACATGATCAGGCCCATGCACTGTTAGCTTAGGAGTAGGAGTAGTGTTTGATTCTTGTCTTGTTTGCTTGCATACATGTTTTCTTGTTGCCTTGTGTTTCTATTTGCTTTCTTGCTTGTTTGCTTACAAGCTTTGCTTTCACATTTTTCTTCTGCTCTTCACTCTTTTAGTTGTTTGTTTTCTTGTTTATGTTTCTAGGTTAGTTTCGCATGAAACTGTGTATGAATCTTGAAACAAGCGAGGGTAAAGTGAAAGAGGACTTGTGCAATTATCAATACTTGGTTATTTTTTGTCCTATCTCTATATGTAGAACTAGTTATCTTCAGTCCATGATATGCCAATGGAAAATACGTGATGTTCGAAGTGAACCGTGATGAAAACACAATTCTTGTGCCCTAACTAGTATCACCTACTCTAGTCAGTTGTTTTGGGTTAACCCTTGTCAGCTCAGGCAAGTAGAGTAAGGTGAGGGAGAAAATGTTAACAAGTATGTCATAGGTATATAAAAAATACTTCTCTAAAGGAACAACCTCTTTTGCTCTAAATAAGTTGGGATTCCTCTTCCACCTCTAAAATGAATAAGTGCTATGCACAGTTATGAAAAATGAAAATGTGAAAATTTTTGGAAAATGAAAAATGAATAAGGCGAAAGAATAGAAAGGCTTCCTGCATAGAGAGGTGATGCAAGTGACTCTATCAGGGTACTGACTAGGCTCGCTGGTAGCGAAGCGATGCTTGTGTTCCTACGTGACTCCGTTGGGGTACTGTCTAGACCTGCTAGTAGCGGAGCAACACCAGATATGAAACTTAAACTCTGATTGTCATATTTATTGTGTACCAATATACCCCTCATCCCAATCGAAACAACTATGTTGACTTGGCTTGGAATGTTTGCCAACCAACCAAGAGCATGGTAGGTGCTACATCTTTCAATCAAGCTAGTGTGGACACCAAGATGATCTGAGAACTAATAAATACTTCTGGAGTTAGACTTGATTTTTACAGAAAAAGGTACATTCAGAGAGCTGGAGTTCTTCCAGTGTGTCACCAAGTGTTGTAGCGACTACAAACGCCCTCCAAAATTTTACCTTAGCTTCATTTTGGAGCCTCCCTACCAACCATCCTTAGTAGCATGTCTTGCACTATCAAGTACATAGGCTTCAACTGAGTTTCATTGGCTTTCTACCATGTGCATGTCAACTTGTTTATTTCCAATCATGGGCTTCCATTCCATACGTAGGTAATTTTCTGGCTGAGATGTTCACTCAGAAAATTGCACAATTTTGGAAGGGAACCAACCTTCCCTCCATAAATTCCATATTCATGTTGGGTTGCTTGCTAGGCTCCAGAATTGCGCAATCCATCTCGACACTGGGCTTCAACCCATAAATTTCACAATTCTAGGAGGCAGTTACCTGCCGACCCTAGAAATTGGACAATGCCTAAGGGACAACTAGCCCTGCTCTGCCCAGAAACTATGCAAATCTATTTCCCAGGCTTGCGGACTGTTGTATGTGCCTTCAGGTTGACCATTCCCTCCGGAATTGAGCAATACCAATTTTCATGCATGGGTTTCTTTTTCCTTAAATAGAAAAAAGAAACATGCAAAAGCATCCCTAAATTTTAGGGATCTATTTTTAGCATCTAGAGGTTACATGCAAAGATCATTTTAGAAACCTCCCTCCAAGTGTCACCCTTTCCCAGATTTGTGGCATGTGCGTCATAAGCCTCAAACTTATTTATTCAACATTGTAGATCTCATTCCTCACATCGATCATGTAGCTCTGCCATCCCACAACACATCTAGGAGTCTTCGGCACATTCAACTCAGTTGTTTTCAGGTAAGTTCACTTTTTTGTTGCTTTTCATATTTCGCTTTGTATGAATGTTGTTTTCTTGGTTTTCTTGAATGCATGTTGTCGGTTTAATGTATATTATCTTGTAGAAGTGTCATTTTAGCTTTTGTTTGCATCTCATTGCTGTCACATGCATGACATTGTTTTCCACGGATTGTCACTATTGTGGCGACTCATTTCACACACATGCATGCGTTCCTATTTTCGAATCCTTCATTCACTATTTACATGCATGACCATTCACTCTTTCTTACACTTAGTCTCATCATGCATCCAAACCTTTTCATGTTTTCAGTCACCCATCAAAGAGTCTAGGCTGCCTTGGCTTGGACCTTTCCTTGCCCAGACAGAAATGCACATTTTTGGAAGTGAAGGCTCTGTCTTCCATCCAAAAATTGTGCAAATCTGGCCCATCACTAGCCTCTAAGCTTGCATTGCACAATTATGGGAGGCAGTGTCCTACTAACCCAAAAAATTGTGCAATGCAGGCTACAGGCATGCATGTCCTTGCTGACTGAAACTGCACATTGTGTAGTTTCAATCCTCAGCAGGCAGGTTGGACTATGCATTGCACAGTTCTAGCAGTTAGTCAACATCCTAACAGCCGAGATTGTGCCTTGCGTATTTTTTGTAGCTAGTCTCCCAACCTTCCAAAGAAAATTGTACAATCATTACTACCAGTCACCCAGGTATGTTGCATGTCAGTCCTCATATTTGTTTTGGCTGTCAACTGACAGATTTCTTGCCATGAGTGTTGCTCTATCTCTAGGTATAGTAGGTTCATTATCTCTTCATAGTATAGGTACAATGGACTCCAAGAGATTAGGGTCAAAGGACACCATTGGAAGGAAAGCTAGAGATGCAGTTGAACAAGTGTCTATGGGCCTACCCATTTACGAAGACACCAAGATGTGCATAGACAGAGACATAAAGGTGAAATGGAAAGAAATCAACAATACATTCTTAGGCACACTTGAGGAAGATCTAGAAGACTACATGATCTATGTCAACATCCACAAATATAGCTTGCACCTGATTGCATGCAGGTATCCCGTGTTTCATGCGCAGACATGATACATAGGATTGTCTCGCACTATGATCCTGAGATGATGATGTTGAGAAGTGTCAGCGGGCCAGAGCTTGCTACCTTTAGAATGAAGGACTATCAAGAGATGTACCACTTTCCACAGCTAGTGATCACAGTGGAGAAACCCTTAAACACACGCAGCAACGCAAACTCCAGAGATATCTTGAAGATTTGGGTGAAAGAGCTAGCCAAGTTTTGGACAACACCCAACTTGGTTTACAAGACAAAGATACTGCAGAAGGCATATCAGTACTTGGTCATCTTAATATGCCGCTTATATGTCCAAGAGAACACATAGACCTTACCACAGAGCTAGGTGATTGCGTTGGACGAACTAGCCAGTGAAGGAAGGCCATGCAATTGGTCTGACATGTTAGCTCTTAGGCTGAAGGAATAGTTGACAGAAGCTAGGATTCCACCCAAACATTAGCAAGTAAAGATATACATGTTCGCTTATATTCTGGATGCAATTTGTGCCCATCAGCCATTCCCAGGTTTAAAGTGGGCATGGACACCTTCAAAAACCTTTGTGTACACTTATGGTAGATTGTTCTCTGAATGCAACTTCCGTGGAGTCATCA
This sequence comes from Pinus tabuliformis, assembly GCA_031772625.1. NCBI lineage: Eukaryota > Viridiplantae > Streptophyta > Pinopsida > Pinales > Pinaceae > Pinus > Pinus tabuliformis. Next base: position 83,647,399 of record CM062805.1, on the reverse strand, counting down.
CACGGTTTTCAGACCACTTTTTCACCCTGGTGTACAAAATGATATTTGAACAGGATCCGCCTTGCATATCGCAGGTAGTCATGGAGGCACTGATCGACATAGCAGATTGGTATGCCTCACCCCTTGGCACCTTTATACGGATGTACAACACAAAGAATCCTCCACAGGTTTTACCGAAGTTTTCCATGGAGAAAATCTTCATGCAAGAAGTTTCATATCACATCTCGATAGGGTTGTCAGCTAAATTACAAAGGAAGAATAAGGCACCTTGGCCTACTCTTCCTAATTATAGATCGGGTTGTACGAGATATGGAATCTCAAGCATGTTGATGTTGAGATGGAAGAGTTCAAAAGATTCACTTTCGACACCATAAGTTTCAATCTGTATGACCTGCATTGCTTTGTAAAGGACCATTGTGTGAGAGTGCAATTTCCTTGGATCCACAGGGCATGTCATTGGCCTAAGGAAGACCCATGGAGATACTGTCACAACTTCTCCAAGCTCAATGAACCAATCGGCATAGCTTTTGAATGGTTAGCAAAGAAGCATCTCAGAGAGTACCATCATCAGCAGCAACCGAGGGTAATAGACCTGTGCATGACAAAGGCAAGAGAAAGGTTGATGACAGTGTAGAGGTAGAACAATGCTGCAAGTTCAAAGCATATCCACTTGTGATGAAAGAAGATTTGGAGATTGAGGCTAAGAGGTGAGAAAAATACAAGAGGAACACACAAAGGAAAAGAGATAAATCGAGGATGGAGGAAATAGAAAAGGAGTTTCAAAAGTTGAAGCAGCAACTCTAGGAAGAGAAGGACCTGCGTAGAAGAGAGAAGGAAGCACAACAGGGAAAGACATAGTAGGAGGTGCAACATGTAAATATTGATGAAACTGCGCCCATACAGGTTATAAACTCATCTAACAAGCCGGCACAAAGCGGATAGGGTGAGCAGTTGGAGGAGCAGGACTTAGCTCAAGAAATTAAACAGATGCTAGAGTAGATGGATATGTGATTTGAGTTGACTCAAATCCCGGATTTAACCAATATCTTTTACTTTCATGACGTGACTAGAATTTCATTGAAAAGAGCATAAAGGAACACATATGCATGTTGTAAAGAAGAAGGAACATGACAAGAATCAGCAACATAGAACACAAGATGTTGATAACAGAGTCTGTCTAGGAGGGACTACGTCTCTGAGCCCCAGTGTCAAGATGGTGTAGGTCGCTGCATTAAGTTTTGGAAAGAGTGATGATGTACATGTATGTGCTTTCTCTATCATACAAGGAATATGCCCTCACGCAGGAGTGGCTCCAAGAGATGTTCCACTACAAGAACTCTCATTCACAAAAGGTCTCCTATTAGCATGACATAGTTACACGTATCTTCATAATGAGCATCTAGCCAATATGGCATCAAAGGGATCTCAATCCATACATACATGGTGACACATGAGTATCCCGTCAACATGATGACAAAGAGATCTCAATCAAAACATGACAATACGTACATCTCAAATTGTTGTGGGGAAAAATGCCTATGCAGGACGATCCTATCCACCTAAGGTGTGATAGTACCTTAGCAACAAACGAATACAGCTACTTTGGTTTCTTCCTTTATGAAATATGAAAGAGAGGAGATTGGTGGACTTACCGTTATCTCGGTTGTCCCTCGATCTAGATCCTCCCCTCTTTGTGTGTCCACAGCTACTTGCCTCCTCGCTTTTGCTCCCACAAGATCACAAGAGAATAGCTACCTGTGACAAGAGAACAGCTACATGCAATAAGAGAAGGACACAATACAAAGGCAAATATACATATTCATAAATGATTCAGGATTAGAAGTAAATCAAATACACTAATGCAAATCATACAATAAACACCAGCATATAGGAAAGAACCAAGAAGCTTTATTGATTGATAAACAAGGTTCAGGAAGAGATACAACCCATAGGGTTCCAACCCAGCATCTCCTTCCCAGCAGAATAGAATTCCTTCTTCAGCCCCTTTCAAAGCATAAGCACCCAATGATCCAACCACAAACCAACAGCAATTCTTTGCAAATACAATATTCCAACCTCCCATGACCTTCTGAGAGAGATCTATATATAGGAGTTTTGGAGAAAGGATGAGTTAGCTTGAGGCCGGCATGGAGCTGACTAGTGTCCTCTCCCACTTCAGTTCTTGAGTTCACTTGGAGGTTCTTGCTTCCACTTGGAGATTTGGAACCTCTTACTCATTACCAGTCGAATTCCCTGATCCAAGTGTCATTTTGGAAGCTTCCTAGGCATTGACACCTTGAGAAATGAGTCTGCCACTTGTCCAGTTATGCTCAGCGCAGGTAGCCTTCTTTGCAGTTGACATTCAGCGCAGATGCTCAGTGGAGCAGTTGACATGATCCAGAAATGGCCTGTTTTTGAGTGTTTTCAGGTGGAGAACTTTTGTGAATTGCTGTGGTTTGCTGGCCTTGTTCCTCTAGGGGTAGGAAAAACATGTTTAGGGACTTTGGATCCCTTAATTATTGACATTTCATGCTTAGTGATGTAAGGCACAAAAATGTCTATAACAGTTGCCCCCTAAAGTATGAGGCCGTTTATCGGGTGAAATGCTTTATCCAGGGGAGTCCGAAGTTCATCCATTTGCTGGGAGGAGACCTGTAATAAGATACAATACAATACATTATGATTCATACAGCTTTCATGATCTAGCTGAGGCGGGCATTCCCATGCTCAGCTTTATAAATACATTTTGGTACATAGAACAGACGATCGTCTGATGGTAGACTGATAATTCCGGCGAAACTATCATCCTTTGAGTAGGATGATCATCTGCTGCAATGATGTACATATCAAATGTCTTTATATTTCCTGAATATATATCGCAGCCCGGATGGATGAAACTAGATCCGGGGTCTTCAATCTCGTTCGATATTCACTCTAAGTACAAGTCGATCCATGTGAGAATTGCGCTGAAGTCGAACATGGAAAGACATCGCTTGATTACCGGTCAATGATGTAAACCGTTAACAAGCGCGAGAGGAATCACCGATAATGATAATGACCCTCAAGGTACTGCAGTACAATTCACGTGGTGTGAATAAAGGACTTGGAGTCGAACACCACGCAAAATCTTCTGGTCGAAGGTCATTGATGTATACCAGTCGCCGGAAGTGAGAAACTTGCCATTGAGGCATGCAAGCTTCAAAGTACTGAAGGGGTTGTTCCTAGATCAACTTCTTGGATAATGAGCTGATGTCGACAAGAAGTGATCCGTCAAAGGAGGGCCTTAATGAATCCCACATCAGTGACACGGAACGGAGCTAATGATTTTAATGGAGGTGAAAACAATCTGTGACATATGATTCAGGGTGGCGGTCATGAATGGATGAAGGATAATGTATGGCAGTGGATGGGACCTGGTTGACTCTTTTCTGAATGACTTCTCTTGAACATATGGCGACACTGATGCGATGGATTGGTAGCATTACCCCAAATATGGATGGTGTGGCAAAGACCATGGTGATGTGACCGGTGAATGAAACAACCCAACCCGATGTGGTACGGAGGAAAAGTGTCATGTTCAAGAGCGACCTGCTACCATCAAAGACTTCTTGATTTTTCCCAATTTTTCCCCAGTCATTGCTGACCAGTACCTCTTTATTTTTGTCAAGCTTGAGGAGGATAACATATGCTTGTTCTATAACCTGCCCTTCGGGCAAGCCCATCGCTATGTTTTAACGAGCTTAGCGATAGTGAAACTCGTTCTCGTCTAAAAACAAGTTTGTCGCTATTTAGTGATTTTAACGAGTCTAACGACAAAGAAAACTCGGCCCTTTTCATTTTTAGAGAGTCTGAAAAGGTACATAAAGTTAACTCCAAAATTCCTTTTTCGTCATCTAATCCCTTAAGTCTTAAAAAGTATAAAACAATACAGAAGGGATGAGTTTTCGATAGTTTTAACGAGCCGAACAAAACAAGCGCTCGATCTTTTTGTGCAATAATCCCTCAGGTCCAAAAAGATTAAAATCTAGAGGAGGGATAGCTCTTCCGGTCGTTTAACGAGCTGGAAGGCCAAAACTCGGCAATCTTTTCATATTTCACGATTCAGTTGAAAAGAGCTTAAAGAAGACTCGTCTTTCGAGGAACGAGTGATGAACAGGGATAGCAGCTGATTCCAGGTACAGGTTGGAATTTTCCAATCACGGCAGTGTCACAAGGATGGCTAGGTGAAATCACTCTTCGCAGCTGTTCCTCAAAATGGGTAAACAATCATATGGAGGTAAATGATCGGCCAAATGAAAAGTGGAGGTGACGGTACACAAACACGACCAAGGCTTTTATGGTTGATCAGGTTACATACTTCAATGGTTATTTACCGGGATGGGTTCATTTTTTAACGAGCTTGAATGCGCCAAAACATTGCTCAATCTTATGTTTATTTTTTAACGAGCATGAACTATGTGCTAAAACTGCTCGGATCTTGCGTTTATTTTTTAACGAGCATGAACTTTATGCTAAAACTGCTCGTTAATTTTGCATGCCCCCAGCATAATAATGCAAATCGAGGTGCATGCTCCCCCAAGCTTCATTGCATTCAACTCGGTGGTTGGAATGAAGGTTTACCTTTGAGATTTGGAAAGGGGATTGTTTCATTTTTTAATGAGGTTGACGCAGTAAAAGAACTATCCTCATGACTCCTTGTTTCATTTTTTAACAAGGTTGACACGAGATAAGAACCATCCTCAAAGTCCAGATCCATTAGATATAGAAGGTTTCATATTCCACTGTGTCCACTTCCGCCAGATTACTCGAAGGCGGTAGGGCAAAAGTACCCATTAAGGCAGGGTCTTTTAGGAGACCTACTCCGATATTTTGGAGCGAATGATTCCTTCCATGGATCATTGGAATGCTTCCCATAAATTGTGAACTGTTGGGGAGAAATGTTTGTTGGTCAACGATTGTAATTCCTCCTTGGAAGGGAAATGCAATCTTCCTGAAGTAGGTTGACACAACTGCGGCCATGGCATATATCCAGGGTCTTCCTAGTAGGATGTTGTAATCAAGATTCCCATCGATGACTTCAACATCTATTTCTACCGTTTTTCCCTCTAGTTCAACTTTCAAGTTATTTAGTATACCATATGGGGTATATGTCCTTCCGTCGAATGCTTTTAACGTCGTCGCAGACCTCGACAAGGTTGGAGATCCTAAAGTTTTCCAGCAACTCATCGACATAATGCATGTAGATGCCCCCTCATCAATAATTGTTCGATGAACAGTTTTGTTGAGGGCTTTCACTTGAATAAGGAAAGCAAGTTGAGCTGGTAACTGAGGGTCATATCCTTTATGATCAAAGGCCACAAGATTGGAATCCATTGGGTCAATTCCACCTATTGCTGATAATAAAGCTTGCTCTTGGGAGAAGCAATTTTGCGGTACCTCAAGTGTCGACATAACGGATGGCGATTGGGCCAGGTCCTCTATCTGTGCTATTTTCGCACAAGGATTAAATGTCGATTTGTGTACTGCTCCCTTTTGCGACTTTATCATTGGCTCAAGGACGATGGGTGGCACAACTTCGGTCAAAGTTGTTGTCGAACTACTAGGTTGTTCATTAGCCTTGTTGTTCGACAGCTTTGGATTCCTGTAATCCTTATTCCTCGTCAAAGCATCATTTTGCTGCTTTGATACAGACAACATAAGCACTTGGGATCGGGAAGCATTTTGATTAGCAACTAGTTCGGTTCTCGGGCTTGGAAACGGATCATTCAACACAGCTGAGGTTTTTGAACTCTTAAAGAATCTTTTAAGCTCAGCTTTGTATGGACAATCTGCTGTCCAATGATCCTCATCGCATATATGACACCCCGTAGGGGGTTTCCTTTTTCTCCCTTTGTTTTTCTTCTTCCCCCCTGGTTGCTTCAGTCGTTTTCCCTTGTCGTCCGACACGGCACTTACTTCCGAGGCAAGAAGTTCCTCATTTGCATTTTGACTGGAAATCATACGGGCCTTTTTAGATATAGCCTTTGTCAATTTTATGTCTGTTGCGCCCATCACGCCATCACCGGCATGAGAGTCACTATTTGATTTAGGAGGAGGAGGAATTGAAAATTCCGGTCTAGGGGCGTCAGGTATTTTATCATAGAGCGTGCCGGACTGAGTATATACTAAGTCTAGATATTGTGCACGAGCAATAACTTGCTCCTCCGTTACGACTCCCCCCTTGGCCACATCTTCCGTTATGGCAGGAAGTAACGACTTTATAAACCATTCAACTAACAGCTGATCTGGAACGTAAGTCTTTACCATCCTGCGACGACGACGCCACTCATGTATATGATCGGATATATGTGTGGCCATCGTCTGCTTGAAGTTGGTTAAGATTTCCGTTCCAGTTTCATACCTTATCGGTAATTGAAAATGGGTTAAGAAATTCGTGGCTAGGGAACTGAAATTGTCGAAAGAGGCTCTAGGTAATTCAATATACCATTTAGCCGCTGGACCCGTCAATGTCCTCTGAAAAAGGCGAAGCCTTATCGAATCATCGTTCAGGGTGTTCGATGAACACCACAGATGAAAAGTCATGACGTGATTCGATGGGTCTTCACCTGGATTTCCATTGAATTTAGGAATGTCCGATGGAATTTTATGCGGAATCGCTGGCCACCAAGGGGCATAAGCAATTGGATCATTCGTCAGCCGGTTTAGATCTGGTAATTCTAGAGTTGCTACAAAGGGCAACTGTTGATTCAGGTTAGGCGGAACATACCCAGGATAAGATGGAATCGCCTGAGCAGTGGGTCTTTGCATACCAGCATAATGTATTTGATGCTGGCAACTTTGACAAGTTTGATGGGCATAACCGTTATTATACGGTTGCCCATTACTTACAAAGACTTGTTGCTCGGGTCCTTGATATGATTGCTGGAATTGCGGTTGTTGAGTTTGAACCAGCTCCGGTTGTTGGACCATTTGCTGTTGTCCAATACTGGATGATTGACTAAGATGAGGAGTCATAGTACTTGTTTGAGCCTGAGTCGCTCTAGATAAGGAGGCACTAACCGGAGGTTGTGATTGAGTTGTCGAGACAAGAGGTTGTTGTATGGCAACCTGAGAAACTTGGGGTTGACATACAACAGGTAGCGCTTGTACTTGTGACGCAATCAACATACCAGGTATAGTGGCAACATTCGACACAGGGTGGACTAGTTGCATTGAATATGCAACCCTTGGTTGCTGAGGCAGTATTGGTACCCATCCGCTGGATGTAATTCCAGTTTGACCTGAACTTTGTTGTAAACTCCCATATGGTTGTTCTCTGGGGGGGAACAATGAAAAGGCATACTGCGCTCCATATGGTGGCAATCCAGTGCTTAAAGGGTAGATTGGCCTTTGAAGACACATTGGATCAAGTTGTTGAGTTTCAACATAAGAAATACCAGATGATAATCCGGATGAAAAAATAGGAACTAACCATGTCGTCAAAACAGTCTCTGATTGGACTCCAGCTTGTTGTTGACAATTTGCCGGGACAGATGGTATACCAGCGAACATCGTTGGAGTAGCAATAGGAGGCTCTGCCGCTGCTGTGTCGGATGACACAGTCCTGGATGTCGACGGTTGTTCAGACATATTTAGTCTACCCAAAAGATTTCCTAGCAATTCTACAAGAACTTTGTGATGAAGGTAGACTAACTTCGAAGATCAACGCAGGAATAAAGGGTGATTTTTCCGTTTAAAATAAATTGTTAACAACGCTTTTAGACACAACTTGCTTTTTCAGTTTTAAAGAGTCAAGAAAAAGCTAAAGATGACTCTAGTCTCCTTCGATGTTTTAACGAGCCCGAAGTGACAAATGCTCAGATGGACTTTTTCTGTTATAGATTCTGAAAAAGGCCAAAAGAAACTGCTCTGGAGATCTAGGCAGAGGGTGTGCCAAACTTTTCGCAAAACCACAGAATACTTTTTATGGTACGGGTGGTCGATCTTCGTGAATGCTGTGTTCACTGCATTGCGATCAGTAGGGCGGCCGACACGGCTTCCTAAGGATAAAGGATATATGCCTATAGGGGTCTCCCAATATATACGCGACGGTACGTGGGAGCACAAGTCCGTATTAGTGCTATCGTCCCTCAGGAGGAATCACCCACCTTCTTTGAGATCGACAGTCACTAGGTTTAACGACGCCGGAACACGTCTCTACCTAGACCTCTATGTTGTGCGTTATGTTGCAAAGAGTTGTTAGGTTCATTCAGTTTATTTTAAGTTGATCTTTTTAAAGTTTGTCTTTCAGGATCACCACGAGATGTATTGGTACAAATTCCTAAATGCAGTCTAAGATGATAAGCAAGCTTTATAATCTTTCAACTTTGAAAATCCTAGCTACTAAGGGAAAAGAGAGCGACTATCTTTTCTCAAAGAGCAATCAACACACTCTAATGCACTCTTCCTAAATCAAACATGCAAACTTATCAAAATGCAAAATGCACAATGCAGGTGTTTGTTTTCACTTTCTTAGTATAAATGCCTACAAAGAAAGATTTTTGTACAACTTTGAATTTGCTTTTAAATGACTGAAAATAAACAAGTTTACTTTTTCCAAAATCAGCAAGGGTAGAAGAGATTACAATCACTTTGCGATTTTTCGAAAGAAATACTTGTTTCGACACTTAAAAGTGACAAATTCAAACCAATAAGCAAAAGCAAATGATAATCAAACTGCAAACAGCCAATGAACTCTCTCCTAAGATCTCAATCAATCAATCAATCAGATCTGAATCAAGGCTACAGGATGACTATTTTGCTCATGCAAAGGAAAACTGTAAATGACGCCACAAACACATAAAAACACTTACATTATTTTTGTACAAAAATGAGGCAGAATTCAAGCAAAGAAAAGGGGTATCAGAGGTGGTACCTATGCTGGTTAAAGGCTGCAAAAACAGAGATCAAAACAGGGCAAAAGACAGCAAGGAACCCCAACTGCACAAGGCCACACTGGTTCAGCACAAGTGTAACACTGTCAGTTTGACATTCAACGCAGGTAGCCTTCACGGGACCTGCGTTGAAATGCAGACTGCCTTCACAGTGTCTGTGCTGAAAGGAGAAACTCTCGTTTCTCTTAGTTTCCGGGTCATAAAATGCTCAAAAATCAACTGTTTCAGGCCAAATCAGAAACACAAGCAAGGTATAAATAGAGGGATGCTTTGAGAGGGTACTAAAGACTATCACAAAGGATCATCAATTCATTTGTGAGTCCATTGTTGAGATCATAGACAAAAACCCAGTGAAGGATCAAAGCAGCAACATTCTACTTTGCAAAGCAGTTCGATCGTTGCTGTTAAGTCTATGAGGTAAACAATGATGCAAACAAACAAAATGACTAAAACAAAGTTTGTCCCCAGTGGAGTCGCCAATTTGTTGTGGGGAAAAATGCCTATGCAGGATGATCCTATCCACCTAAGGTGTGACAGTACCTTAGCAACAAACGAATACAGCTACTTTGGTTTCTTCCTTTATGAAATATGAAAGAGAGGAGATTGGTGGACTTACCGTTATCTCGGTTGTCCCTCGATCTAGATCCTCTCCTCTTTGTGTGTCCACAGCTACTTGCCTCCTCGCTTTTGCTCCAAAAGATCACAAGAGAACAGCTACCTGTGACAAGAGAACAGCCACATGCAACAAGAGAAGCGCACAATACAAAGGCAAATATACATATTCATAAATGATTCAGGATTAGAAGTAAATCAAATACACTAATGCAAATCATACAATAAACACCAGCATATAGGAAAGAACCAAGAAGCTTTATTGATTGATAAACAAGGTTCAGGAAGAGATACAACCCATAGGGTTCCAACCCAACATCTCCTTCCTAGCAGAATAGAATTCCTTCCTCAGCCCCTTTCAAAGCATAAGCACCCAATGATCCAACCACAAACCAACAGCAATTCTTTGCAAATACAATATTCCAGCCTCCCATGACCTTCTGAGAGAGATCTATATATAGGAGTTTTGGAGAAAGGATGAGTCAGCTTGAGGCTGGCATGGAGCTAACTAGTGTCCTCTCCCACTTCAGTTCTTGAGTCCACTTGGAGGTTCTTGCTTCCACTTGGAGATTTGGAACCTCTTACTCATCACTAGTCGAATTCCCTGATCTAAGTGTCATTTTGGAAGCTTCCTGGGCATTGACACCTTGAGAAATGAGTCTGCCACTTGTCCAGTTACACTCAGCGCAGGTAGCCTTCTTTGCAGTTGACATTCAGCGCAGGTAGACAGTGGAGCAGTTGACATTCAGCGCAGATGCTCAGTGGAGCAGTTGACATGATCCAGAAATGGCCTGTTTTTGAGTGTTTTCAGGTGGAGAACTTTTGTGAATTGCTGTGGTTTGCTGGCCTTGTTCCTCTAGGGGTAAGAACAACATGTTTAGGGACTTTGGATCCCTTAATTATTGACATTTCATGCTTAGTGATGTAAGGCACAAAAATGTCTATAACAGTTGCCCCGTAAAGTATGAGGCCGTTTATCGGGTGAAATGCTTTATCCAGGGGAGTCCGAAGTTCATCCGTTTGCTGGGAGGAGACCTGTAATAAGATACAATACAATACATTATGATTCATACAACTTTCATGATCTAGCTGAGGCGGGCATTCCCATGCTCAGCTTTATAAATACATTTTGGTACATAGAACAGACGATCGTCTGATGGTAGACTGATAATTCCGGCGAAACTATCATCCTTTGAGTAGGATGATCATCTGCTGCAATGATGTACATGTCAAATGTCTTTATATTTCCTGAATATATATCGCAGCCCGGATGGATGAAACTAGATCCGGGGTCTTCAATCTCATTCGATCTTCACTCTAAGTACAAGTCGATCCATGTGAGAATTGCGCTGAAGTCGAACATGGAAAGACATCGCTTGATTACCGGTCAATGATGTAAACCGTTAACAAGCGCGAGAGGAATCACCGATAATGATAATGACCCTCAAGGTACTGCAGTACAATTCACGTGGTGTGAATAAAGGACTTGGCGTCGAACACCACGCAAAATCTTCTGGTCAAAGGTCATTGATGTATACCTGTCACCGGAAGTGAGAAACTTGCCATTGAGGCATGCAAGCTTCAAAGTACTGAAGGGGTTGTTCCTAGATCAACTTCTTGGATAATGAGCTGATGTCGACAAGAAGTGATCCGTCAAAGGAGGGCCTTAATGAATCCCACATCAGTGACACGGAACGGAGCTAGTGATTTTAATGGAGGTGAAAACAATCTGTGACATATGATTCAGGGTGGTGGTCATGAATGGATGAAGGATAATGTATGGCAGTGGATGGGACCTGGTTGACTCTTTTCTGAACGACTTCTCTTGAACATATGGCGACACTGATGCGATGGATTGGTAGCATTACCCCAAATATGGATGGTGTGGCAAAGACCATGGTGATGTGACCGGTGAATGAAACAACCCAACCCGATGTGGTATGGAGGAAAAGTGTCATGTTCAAGAGCGACCTGATACCATCAAAGACTTCTTGATTTTTCCCAATTTTTCCCCAGTCATTGCTCACCAGTACCTCTTTATTTTTGTCAAGCTTGAGGAGGATAACATATGCTTGTTCTATAACCTGCCCTTTGGGCAAGCCCATCTCTATGTTTTAACGAGCTTAGCGATAGTGAAACTCGTTCTCGTCTAAAGACAAGTTTGTCGCTATTTAGTGATTTTAACGAGTCTAACGACAAAGAAAACTCGGCCCTTTTCATTTTTAGAGAGTCTGAAAAGGTACATAAAATTAACTCCAAAATTCCTTTTTCGTCATCTAATCCCTTAAGTCCGAAAAAGTATAAAACAATACAGAAGGGATGAGTTTTCGATAGTTTTAACGAGCCGAACAAAACAAGCGCTCGATCTTTTTGTGCAATAATCCCTCAGGTCCAAAAATATTAAAATCTAGAGGAGGGATAGCTCTTCCGGTCATTTAACGAGCTGGAAGGCCAAAACTCGGCAATCTTTTCATATTTCACGAGTCAGTTGAAAAGAGCTTAAAGAAGACTCGTCTTTCGAGGAACGAGTGATGAACAGGGATAGCAGCTGATTCCAGGTACAGGTTGGAATTTTCCAATCATGGCAGTGTCACAAGGATGGCTAGGTGAAATCACTCTTCGCAGCTATTCCTCAAAATGGGTAAACAATCATATGGAGGTAAATGATTGGCCAAATGAAAAGTGGAGGTGACGGTACACAAACATGACCAAGGCTTTTATGGTTGATCAGGTTACATACTTCAGTGGTTATTTACCGGGATGGGTTCATTTTTTAACGAGCTTGAATGCGCCAAAACACTGCTCAATCTTATGTTTATTTTTTAACGAGCATGAACTATGTGCTAAAACTGCTCGGATCTTGCGTTTATTTTTTAACGAGCATGAACTTTATGCTAAAACTGCTCGTTAAGTTTGCATGCCCCCAGCATAATAATGCAAATCGAACTTACCGTTATCTTTCGGTTGTCCCTCGATCTAGATCCTCTCCTCTTTGTGTGTCCACAGCTACTTGCCTCCTCGCTTTTGCTCCCACGAGATCACAAGAGAATAGCTACCTGTGACAAGAGAACAGCTACATGCAACAAGAGAAGGACACAATACAAAGGCAAATATACATATTCATAAATGATTCAGGATTAGAAGTAAATCAAATACACTAATGCAAATCATACAATAAACACTAGCATATAGGAAAGAACCAAGAAGCTTTATTGATTGACAAACAAGGTTCAGGAAGAGATACAACCCATAGGGTTCCAACCCAGCATCTCCTTCCCAGCAGAATAGAATTCCTTCTTCAGCCCCTTTCAAAGCATAAGCACCCAATGATCCAACCACAAACCAACAGCAATTCTTTGCAAATACAATATTCCAGCCTCCCATGACCTTCTGAGAGAGATCTATATATAGGAGTTTTGGAGAAAGGATGAGTCAGCTTGAGGCTGGCATGGAGCTGACTAGTGTCCTCTCCCACTTCAGTTCTTCAGTCCACTTGGAGGTTCTTGCTTCCACTTGGAGATTTGGAACCTCTTACTCATCACCAGTCGAATTCCCTGATCCAAGTGTCATTTTAGAAGCTTCCTGGGCATTGACACCTTGAGAAATGAGTCTACCACTTGTCCAGTTACGCTCAGCGCAGGTAGCCTTCTTTGCAGTTGACATTCAGCGCAGGTAGACAGTGGAGCAGTTGACATTCAGCGCAGATGCTCAGTGGAGCAGTTGACATGATCCAGAAATGGCCTGTTTTTGAGTGTTTTCAGGTGGAGAAGTTTTGTGAATTGCTGTGGTTTGCTGGCCTTGTTCCTCTAGGGGTAGGAACAACATGTTTAGGGACTTTGGATCCCTTAATTATTGACATTTCATGCTTAGTGATGTAAGGCACAAAAATGTCTATAACACACATCAAGAATAAAACAAGATCCCACATCAAACATCGAACAGGGATCTATAGAACACAATGCACCTCAAGCAAAGAGGCAAAGAAGTACATGATCACACTTCATATACCTCACATAAAGGAGTTATATGAAGAATAGGATGATAAACTATTAGATCTGGCTGCACCATCAATCTCGCGGGGTCGAATCTCATGGAAATGATTGCTCACACATTAAATGATGACACCTGCACTCCACTTTGAAAAGTGGCTGAAAAATGAAATTATCAAATGGAAAATTTGATTGTGCCATTAGATTCGTGGCATCGAATAGTGTAAAATCGACTGTCAAATTTCTGAATTTTGAGAAAGTGAAAATCTAGGGCTACAGGAATCTTTGAGATTCCCCCTAGATTCCTCAAAGGTTCCATCCTCCGGGCCATCTGAAGATCTACTGCTCAGATCAGGATTCTTTCTACACCATTAGGTTCGTGTCACTGAGAGGTGTAGGATCGACATAAATTTTGTTGAATTTGGACACTTGAAAATTTTTTCCCTCCTAGAAAATTGGCTTAGTCATGGTTCTGCCTGCTCTTTTCTAGGATGATGGTTCCACCTACAAAAATTAATTAAAAATTGTGTCTCGATTTCACACTCTCCTTGGCCTCTGTGCACTGAGAACTAGGTTTATATAAAATTTTGTGGCGGAGTAGGCTGTTAGCCTGTTGGTGAAAACACCAAATTTGGTGCGGGCAGGTCAGGGATTCCAACCCCACCGACCCCCCTACTTGGCACATTAATAACACATAACTTCTTATTTTTTTAATTAGGGAGCAGTTAGTTTTTGTTTTGGCACGCATTTGGTTTTGGGTATGCGGAACCATTTTATGGCGTGGTTTGGTTGTATACAGTGTGGAGCCATTACATATTAAATGGGTTGTTGTTTGGTGTGATGTTCTGTTTGGCAATACGCCACATGCAGCCACCTGGTGGGGGCATACCCACGTGGGCTGGGTGAGTTCAATCCTCATCAACTCTAGTATATTTATGTGGTCGTTGTTATAAGGTGGGGGTGTGGACCCAGTCCACCGGAGGTGGCCCGCCCATAGCCCAATGTTAACATTGTTCACACATTAATGTGGTTGGTTGGGCCAACAAGGTCATGGCCTGTCGGCCGATTATTAATGTTTATTTTATTTTTTTTAAACTATATGCGTATTTTTGGGGCCGATGGAGGTGGCAGTGGTCTTCGCCCACCATCCATTTTAATATATATATATATATCTATATATATATATATAGATATAGATATATATATATATATATATATATATATATATATATATATATATATATATTTTAGTAATAGACATTTTCAAATCTTTCAAAAATAAGGGATATTGGGCAATTTAACGAGGCCACAATTTTGCCCATTTTCGAGAGCTAGGTTCCCATGCCAATTGATGGTGAATTTGTAGGACACTTAAACGTGGTTCACTACCCAACTTTGAACAAAAATTTGACTGTCTCGTTCTCCCTCATACAAGCTCGGATTGGAGTTTCGTTCATACCATTGGAATCAGGACGACGAGTACTTCAATCTGGTGTTGGTTTGGGAGAAATCTAACCACTTTGAATTTTGACCCTTTTTGAGTCCTCTAGGACTTCTGCCTATGTCAGGAGCCACCTAGATCAATCCTCCCCACTGAAGAGCTTTTTGTCCTCCAAAAGCATGAAAATAATCTGGAACTTCTTTGTACCTTGTCTGCACTTACAAGTATCTGATAAGTGACCCTTCCTTCTCCTTCACCTTTGTCCTTCGGAGCCATAAGTGATGAGCCGACACCTGCATCCTCTGCAAACCTATAGTACAATTTTTCAAATTAAATGCTTAATTCACATGACCAACTAATGACCCAAGCATCCCATACTTGCCATGATTTTATAACACATACTCGGTGGTCAAGTTTACATCACGATGGAAACAATACCCCAGCTACCAAAAACAAGGCCAACATATAATTGTTGCTTCAACAAGTGATGGAAATCACATCATCACTACAACACATGATTTACAAAAATAAGGCCAAACACTATTTTTGTTTTGACAAGTGATGGAAACACAACATCACTTTTATAGTGTAAAATGCAACACAAAATAAGACCAGAAATCATTGTTGCTTAACAAGTGATGGAAAACACATCATCACTTTTACATCTTAAAATGCAACAAATGATTTACAAAAGCACGACCATGAAAAGCTAACATATCTAGAAACCATTTTTCATTTATTGATGTGAATGGGTCATTTCCTTTTGGCGCATTCATTGTTCGAACAACCATTTCACCTGGTTCATGTACCGACACTTTGTCTTTAAGGCACTGCTCTGGATGGAGCCTCCAACAAGTGGCTCTTTGATGACCACTTCTATTGCAACAACTGCAATAGGTCTTCTTCCTCCAGATATTCTTTACCTTCTTCTTTTCCTTCTGTTGAGAGGGTCTTTCACGCCTCATCCTTTTTTGTGCTGCTATTCTTTTCCAACACTTAGCAAATGTATGGTTATGTAATCCACAAAAGGTACATGTTTTTCGATGCCATGTTTAATGTTCATAATTAACAACATAATTATAATAAAAATGAACATTCGCATATTGAGACTTGTTATACCTTTCCTTGTTGTCTCTGGTGTAATTATGGCAATGAGAGCTTGCCTCAGCTCTTTCCCTACAATGGGCACTGCCATGAGATGATGGTGATGTGTTCCCATCATTCTCTTTCCTTGATGATTTCTCAGAAGAATCTGACACCTTTGAGCATTCTCCTTCGGTGTATCCCAAGCCTGCAAATTGACATCTCTGCATAACCTCCAATGGTTGAGTTATGCCTTGTTTATTAACACCAAGTTCTTCTTCCTCGTTGTACCTCATCGTGGTAAGGAGCCTCATGTTTGTCCCTGTAATTGGTATCTCCACATCTCCAATAGAAATCATACTATGTGAAGATGAAACTAAAGGGAAATCATCATCTTTTATCTCCACTATAGAGTTAGAAAGAATTGACGAGGGCTTCTCATCCTCTGTTGTTAGTGGTTTGCTGGCTGTCTTCGTGCATTCCCCAACTTCCTTCCTGACATACCCAAGTCCTATCTGATGGGGTTGACAATGCCTTGGCCATTAATACCCAAGACTTTTCCTTCATACCCCATTTTCTTCCACAGTTTGGAGCCAATTCCTATGGTATGATTTTCAAACACAGTGAAATCATCATCAAGAAAAATACATGAATTCAGAGAATTTGTTTTTACCTCACATGGGTCATGCTGCATCTTTTCCAAGGCCTCATCCTTAGCTTACAACTTTTGTAGAAAACATTGTTTATCCTCTTTCTCTTCTTATAGACGTATCTTCAATTTAGCATTCTCTGCTTGAAGACTCTAGCTATTGTGCTTCAGTTCTTCTAAGGCCTCTTCCATGGCTCGCAACTGAGGCTGCAATCACTCCTTTTCCTCTGTCTCTTTTTGTAGAGCTTCATACATTATTTCCACCTTTTGGGAAATTCTGAGCATGGTCTCGTACATCGCTTTGTCATCCTCCATCGTTGCATGTTCCATTGTTCATGCTTGCAATTCACATCCATGCAAAGACCGCTCTGATACCAAACTTGATCCAAGTTGACTCAACTCCCGGATTTAACCAAGATCTTTTACTTTCGTGATGTGATTAGAATTACATTTAAAAGAGAATAAAGGAACACATATGCATGTTGTAAAGAAGAAGGAACATGACAAGAATCAGCAACATAAAACACAAGACGTTGATAATGGAGTTCATCCAAGAGGGACCACGTCTCCGAGCCCTGGTGTCAAGATGGTGTAGGTCATTGCATTAAGTGTTGGAAAGAGTGATGATGTACATGCATGTGTTTTCTCTATCATACAAGGAATATGCCCTCATGCAGGAGTGGCTCCAATAGATGTTCCACTGCAGGAACTCTCATTCAAAAAGGACTTCTATCAGCATGACATAATTACACGTATGTTCATAATGAGCATCATGCCCACATGGAATCAAAAGGATCTCAATCCATACATACATGGTGACACATGAGTATCCCATCAACATGACGACAGAGGGATCTCAATCAAAACATGACAATAAGTAAATCTCACATCAAGAACAAAACAAGATCCCACATCAAACATCAAACGGGAATCTATACAGCACAATACACCTCAAGCAAAGAGACAAAGAAGTAGATGAGCACACAACATATACCTCACATCAAGGAGTTATCTGAAGAAGAGGATGATAAATTGTTGGATCAGGCTGCACCATCAATCTCACAACATTGAATATCATGGAAATGACTACTTTCACATTGAATGCTGAGACCTGCACTCCACTTTGAAAAGTGGACGAAAAATGAAATGATCAAATGGAAAATTTGATTGTGCCATCAGATTCATGGCATCGAAGAGTGTAAAATCGACTATCAAATTTCTGAATTTTGAGAAAGTGAAAATCTAGGGCTACAGTGATCTTTTAGATTCCCCTTAGATTCCTCAAAGATTCCCTCCTCCGTGTCATCTGAAGATCTGCTTCTCAGATCAAAATTTTGTCTATGCCATTAGGTTTGTGTCACTGAGAGGTGTAGGATCGAAATAAAGTTTGTCCAATTTGGACACTGGAAAAAATTTTCCCTCCTGGAAATTTGGCTCAGTCATGGTTTCACTTGCTCTTTTCCAAGATCATGGTTCCACCTGTAAAAGTTAATTAAAAATGTTGTCTCGAAATCTGTGCTCTCCTTGGCCTCCGCACACTGAGAACTAGGTTTATATAAAATTTTGTGGCGGAGTATTCAACGTGAAGGCTGTTAGCCCATTGGTGAAAACACCAAATTTGGTGTGGGTAGGTCAGCAGTTCCAACCCCACTGACCCCCCTTCTTGGCACATTAATAACACATAACTACATATTTTTTTAATTAGGGCACGGTTATTTTTAAGTTTGTTTTGGCGTGCATTTGGTTTTGGGTATGCGGAACCATTTTATGGCGCGACTTATTTGTATACAGTGTGGAGCCGTTACATATTAAATGGGTTGTTGTTTGGTGTGACATTTGGTTTGGCAGTATGCCACATGGGGCCGCCAGGTGGGGGTTGGCCCTTGTGGGCTAGGTCGGTTCAATCCCTACCGGCTCCACTATATTTATGTGGCCATTGTTATAAGGTGGGGGCGTGGTCCGGGTCCACCAGAGGTGGCCCACCCACAACCCAAGGTTAACATTATTCACACATTAATGCGGTTGGTTGGGCCGGTGGGGGTCATGGACCATCGGCCTATTAATAATGTTATTTTCTTTTTTTAAATATATGCATGGTTTTGGGGCCGATGGAGGTGGCAGGGGTCATGGCCCGCCACCCATTTTAATTAATTAATTATTTTATTTTATTTTTTATAGTAATAGACATTTTCAAATATTTCGAAAATAAGGGATATTGGGCAATTTAATGAGACCACAATTTTGCCCATTTTCGGGAGCTAGGTTCCCATGCCGGTTGACGTTGAATTTGTAGGACACTTAAACTTGGCTCACTACCCAACTTTGACCAAAACTTTGACTAGCTTGTTGTCCCTCATACGAGCTCGGATTTGAATGTTGTTCACACCGTCAAAATCAGGGCGATGAGTACTTCGATCTGGTGCTGGTTTGGGAGCAATTTGAACACTTTGAATTTTGACCCTTTCTGAGTCCTCTGGGACTTTTGCCTATGTTGGGACCCACCTGGATCAATACAAATGCAGTGCAGCCAGAGTCTGAAAAAGATATGGACCTCATGCCTTATAACTGAGAGATCACAACACAGAGTTGTGTAGTCACGTAGAGTGCCTACTTTGGATGTCCACACATCTCCTGCATAGTTTGAAGAATGTGTGCAAGCATCCAACATCACTGGCTGATGCTACCAAAGAAAATGCCAAGGCCACCAGCTCAAGTGTTCGATTCTTGATAGCAAAAAATGAGCGAATGGCTAAGGAATTACAAACAATCAAGTAGGCAAGAGAATAGGTTACATCATCCGCCAGAGCAAAGTTGAAGAGAGCGATACTAGATGAAGAATTTTCCCTCGAAACAATCACGCAGATGTTGTATTCTAGATTCGACACCGTGCATAAGGTAGTTGTCCATCTCAATGGTTAGCAGCAGCACTGTGCTAGGAGAGCACACATCTCATCAAATTGCACACTATTGTTGACCACATGTAGACATGGAAAATGAGATACAAAGGAGACCCATTATATTTTCCAAATATGATGAAGCCAAAGGTGGTAGAGTTGAAGGCACACATCTGGAGTCAGATTCGAAACTATGAAGAACTCCCACAACTCATCACTAGTTTGTTGGCTTCACATGAACGGGTGTTTAGAAGCATGGATGTCATTGTGCACACACATGTGATCCCATCTATTGGTACACTCACAGAGGTGAAATCAAAGAACCAATTCTGAAAGGAGCTGGACATGTACTTTGATGAGTTGATGTGTGTAGCCACCAGCATAGACTTAGAGATCAGCGCACACATTATGCATCAGCATGTTTTTGGTTCGAATACACTCAAGACTATGATGTGCATGTTGTTAGATGAGTTGGACAAGGATGCCAAATCAGTGTACCCGGATGCAACGGAGGTGAGAGTTCACTTTCAACACAATGTCACTATTGATCACACAGACACCATCACGGACTACCAAGCTTGGCATCAGTTCACCACCATCGATCATCGTGAGGATGTCGAAGAGTTGGTCTTCCCATAGTTATCCGAGTCTTAGTAGTGTTAGAAAATTATATATTACAGAGCAATGGAACACATAAAATATATTGCAAAAATACAAACACAAAAAACACATAAAACAAGAGAGACACAAATATACGTGGTTCAACCAGTTTGGGCTACGTCCACGGAGAAATGACCAGTCCTTCCTTTTATATTATCCAACAAACTGAAGAGGTACAACCTACAGTAAATCCGTTGTAATTCCCTCTCCGCTCTCAATCTCCTCTCTTTTCCTCACTCAGAATACAAATGTACATAGACGCAATACAATTTCCTCATATACAGGAGGGGTTGCCTTCTAGGGCAAAAAACCCTAAATTAAACATAAATTCTACCATTAGATCTTCGCCTAATGAACAACCCAGATTGACTATGAAATTACACATTTTTCAAGGCAATTTTACATCTATTTTTAGCTTTGGGGGTGCTACCCGTGATCCCCTGCCAAGTGGGGCTCCCAAAAGTCGCAGTCACCCCCCAATAGATCCCCCATGTAGTGTATATTTTACAGGTGGCTTTGCCACCCCATTACAAACTGGGGTCCAATGCGGTGATACCTTTGAATACAAGAGATAATTAGGCTCCACACCCAACAATCTCCCACTTGGAGACTGATTATAGAAATTCCGCCGCCGCTTCATTTGCTGGAAAATGACTCCACTTTGGACCTGGCTATTTCTCATCTTCTTCATCATACTTGAAGACCAATTGAAACTGAGCAAACTCTCAGTTTCTCCTTGGTTACAACTTTTGTTGAGAAATCAGCAGGATTCTGGCTAGTGTGTATCTTTTCCATCTTCAACTATCCATCTTCCAATGCTGACTATATGGAATGGTACTTGAGCTATATATGTTTAGTCTTGGAATGAAATGCAGAGTTCTTTGCAAGATGTATGGCACTCTGGCTATCACCGTATAACCTGCCCAACTCCTACTTCTTACCCAATTCATCTAGAAACCTTTGTAACCAAATCATTTATTTACTAGCAATGTAGCAGCAACATACTCTGGTTTTGTTGTTGAGAGTGCAACAACACTTTGTAGTTTTGAGACCCAACTGATAGTTGTTCCACCTATAGTAAACACATACCCTGTGGTGCTCCTCTTGTTATCTCTATCACCTGCCATATCTACATCAACATATCCCTGTAGAGTAATTTTTGAACAACCAAAGCATAATTCTTGATTTGTGGTACCTCTCAAATACCTGAGAATCCACTTTATTTCCATCCAATGTTCTTTTCCTAGATTGTTCATGTACCTTCTTACAACTCCCACTACATGTGCAATATTAGGCCTTGTGCATACCATTGCATACATTAAGCTTCCAACTACTAATGCATATGGAACTTTAGACATATCATCCATTTCTTCTTCTGTCTTGGGACATATTTCCTTACTTAATTTGAAATGGCTAGCAAAAGGTATACTAACTAGTTTGCATTCTGCATATTAAACCTTTTCAACACCTTTTGTATGTACTCACTCTGAGACAATGTTAATTTGTGATTCTTCCTGTCTCTAGTTATTCTCATACCAAGGATTTGTTTTGCTGCACCCAAATCCTTCATTGCAAATGAGTTTGCCAATTTTCTTTTGAGAACATTTATTTCCTGCATGTTAGAACCTACAACAAGCATGTCATCTACATACAATAACAATATAATATAGCTGCCATCATTTTGTCTTTTGCGATAAACACAATGATTAGAGTGACATCTAGTATAACCTTGTTCAGACATAAACCTGTCAAATTTTAGATACCACTACCTTGGAGCTTCTTTTAATCCATACAATCTCTTCTTCAACCTGCACAGTAGTTTCTCCTTCCCTTTTACCTCATATCCTTGTGGCTACTGCATATATATCTCTTCCTCCAAATCCCCATGGAGAAAAGTTGTCTTTACATCTAACTGCTCAAGATGCAAATCTTCAGCTGCTACTAGACTTAAAATAGTTCTGATTGAAGTCATGTTAACAACAGGAGAAAATATCTCAACAAATTCTACACCCTTTTTCTATGCAAACCCCTTCACCACATGTCTAGCTTTATACCTTTGTCTACCTCCATCTTCTTCCTTCAACCTGTAAACCCATTTATTCTACAATGGTGTTTTACCTGCAGGAAACCTAACTAAGTCCCAAGTCTGGTTATGTGCTAAGGAGTCCATCTCTTATTTCATGACTTGCTCCCACTTCTTCCTAGTTTCTACCTTCACTGCTTCTTATAACATTCTAGTTCACCAGAATCAATCAACAATACATAATATAATGAAGGAGTATCATTCAGAGGGTCTACATATCCTGGTAGATCTTCTAACACCACTTTCAGCTATTTGAGGTGCTTGTTGCTGTTGTGGTAGCTTTTAATGTTCTGGCTGTTGATCATTATGATTTTCAAGCACCATCACTTTTTCTGTGATCTCTTCAAGCACTGTGTATTCTCTGTTTTCTTTTTCTTGTCTCTTTTCTTGCAGCTAATCCTTATACAAAACCTTTTCATTGAATATGACATCTTTGCTCCTAATGATTTTGTGTTTTTCATAATCATAAAAGCGATAACCAAAATCATTAACACCATATCCAATAAAGGTACATTTCTTTTATTTTTCCTGAAGCTTTGTTCTATTTTCTTTATTAACGTGGACAAAAGCTTCACAACCAAAAGTCTTTAAAAAAGAGTAGTTTACCTTTTTACCTGTCCATGCCTCCTCTAGAATACCACCATCCAAGGTACTTGAAGGCCCTCTATTTATTACATAAACAATAGTATCTACAACATCTACCCAAAATTGTAAAGGAAATCTTGCATGCAATCTCATGCACCTTGCACGCTCCATGATTGTCCCTGTTAGGATACCAAGAAACTCTCCTAGGTTGTAGCTCGGAGATGCCTAGTAACATATAAATTCAACTATTGTTGCAGGTTTAATGTAAGAAATGATGGTTTGGTTCAATCCAGATAACCACTTCTACTTTGTTTCACTCTAGACATGCATGAACACCCTCAGACTACAAGGCTTTAGACCACCAATGCTCACATTTTTAGATATTAGGTGAATATGGAGAATACTAACCACACCAGCAGACACACAAGACCATGTGATGGCCGGCTACAACTAGTACAGAAACATGTAAATCTAATCTATTAATGCAAAGACAGGATGATAGCTCTCTTGCATTAGATAGAAAGAAACCTGAGTAACCTATTGAGTGATACAATCAACATTCAAACATAGAGATAAAATGACAGTTATCTAGTGCTAAACATCAAAGATCAAGAACACAACATCTTAGGCACAAGCTTAGAACAGAGGAAAATGGACAGTGAGAAGTTAACAGCAAAAGAAGCTTTTATTAGCTGAAAATGAAGATGAGACGTTGCAAGTGATGAAATGTCTACAGTCTCCAGAAGTTGAACCTTACATCAAATCCCAACCTTGATTACCTCTTACTTCTGAATATCTATAACTTTTTATTACAATGGCACTTGGCCGTTTAGGTGTGGAGGGGTCATAATTCACCACCAACTGCATTTAACTGCCTCATGGAGTCTCTGAACGAGGTTTCTTGTTTCAGTGGGTGAATCCGATCTGTTCAGGTGCTGTTCTATCCTTTAGGCGGTTGGAGTGCTCGTATCGGTGGAGTCCATGATTGATAAATTCAGTTACAGAGCCATGATATGTCCATTTCTCCCTTTGGCCATTCTTTCTCTTAAATATGGTTGTTGGGGGTATTACTGTAACTGATGCTGGCAAAGTTGGTCATCTCCTTCTTCAAGCAACAAAATGTTCAGAGGATGCAGAATGCATGGGTAGGTGGACGATTTCGGTGAGTGAGAAGAATGACTGTCGGATCGGGGAAATGAATGGCGGAGATGGCTCGATGGAGGCTCGATGGAGGCTATCGACCGAGGTAGGGCGAGGTGTGTTAGGGCTGTTAGATCTTCAATGGAGAGATCAGACAGTCATCGGGCGACAGAGTTGCACAGGTGTTTAACGGGCAAGGGCGGTTTGGCCGGGCAGTAAAGGTTTTCATCGCACCGCTTTTGAGCGCTAAGCAGTGTATGCCCGAGGTTGAGCGATTCCACTCAATGATCGACACGTAGCGGTGGATGAGAGAGAAAAACCACTCTCATCGTGCACTATCGTTCGATCAAGTTGCCAGTGTGATGAATGCAAAGACCATCAGATCTTGGCAGAGATGATCTGATGGTGGAGAGTGGTAGAGTGGGTCGCCTTTATCGAGTGCGATGGGAGCCGTTGGATTGGTAGTGGTGATCAACGGTGGGGATGCGGCGTGGCGAGTTAGGACCGTGTGAAGACATATGGTAAGGTTTTATGGTTGGTTTGGGGTTTTGCGCTTAAGGCTAAGGTCAAAGGGGGTTGCTTTGTTGGGTTTAGGAGGTAAAGAGGGAAACGGAGGTGGTGGAGAGTAAGCCGGGTAGGAGGAGAAAGGAAAATGACCCATGTTGGGCCCCTTTGAAGACACCATTAAACAGACCAAGCTTTTCTCTGAAATTAGAAAGTCACCGCTGCATAGCAGGGCTAACACTAGCTCCTTCTGGGGATGAAATCCTCCCTGTGAGGTTTCAAGAACTGTAGGCCACTGCCTTTCATACAAAAACAAGATCAGCAATATTTCCTAGTGTTCCATTGGGCATGGAGTCTAATTAAGCCTACACTAAAACTTTTAAAAAGAACATAATCACAATGCTGAGACCTAAAAGCCTTAAACAACATAAAATTTCAAAAATCACCCATTAATTGGGCCATCAAAAACTGTTTCTCCTTCCATAGTTTGCAGCATGAAAGTGTTGTTCCCCTGGACCTGAGTAATGACAAAAGGTTCAATCCACAAAGCATCGAACTTCCCATGATTGCCTTTATTTTCCTTCAAAGCATCCCACTTAAGAACCAAGTCTCCAATTTGAAAATTGTGCATCTTTTCCTTTCTGTCAAAGGATTCCTTGATTCTCTTTTGATGTGCTGTAGACTTTTCAATCAATTGATCTTTGATTTGATGTACTTCAGTCAAATCACTAATCCTCTTTGCCATGTCATTTTCCTCATTTTGCTCTTCCTGCAAGAACTTGGCCACAGGGAGGGTCAACTAGATTGGGAGTACATCCTCAGTGCCATATACCAGCTTTAACGAAGAATTACTTGTGGATTTCTTGGTGGTCACTCTATCAGCCCATAGTGCAAACTTCAGTTTTGAATCCTAGTTCCTTTTATTGTCTTCTAGCAGCTTTTTGATTATCCTTATCAAGCTCTTATTGGATGATTCTACCAGACCATTACCTTGAGGGTAATATGAGGTGGAATGCACTAGCTTAATTCCCATTGAGTTACACATGTCCACCAACTCTTTTTCCCTGAAGGCTGCTGCATTTTTTGTAACTAATTTGTGTGGACGGCCAAATCTAGTGAAAATATTTTCTGTCAAAAACTTCATGATGACATGGTGATCAGCTTTCCTAGTAGGGATGGCCTCAATCCATTTAGTGAAGTAATCAGTGGCTACTAAGATCTATCTGTTCTGGCCACTAGAATGCAAATTAATTTCCCCTATGAAGTCCAAGCCCCACTGCTAGAAAGGGCTATTGGCATGTATTAGCTTCAAGGGTAAGGATTTCAACTGGTGTTTTCGTTCAAACCTCTGGCACCTGTCACAAGATTTTACAAATGAAAAGACATCAGAAAATAGAGTGGGCTAATAATACCCAGCTCTGAGAATCTTGTGGGTTGTGGTTTTCCAATAGTGATGTCCTCCACAGATGCTAGAATGAAACTGATGCATGACTTCCACATATTTCTCTTTGTCCAGACATCTCAAAAGGATTCTAGATGGATCCCTCCAATACAGCAAGCTTTCATGAATGCAATACTTGGCTGCTCTGAGCTTAATAGTCCTAGCTTGGCTTGAACTAAGGCCTGCAAGGATTTCTAGGTTCAACAGAAAATGAACTAATTTATCATACCATTGACAAAAGGCCAAATTTTCGACCAAAGACTGGTTCTATCCTCGTTCAACTATTTCTCCCCCTGTCTATCTATCATCTGTGTCTATGCTTACCCAATTCATGTCCAGCATCTTGCAATTTTCTTTAGCCATCAGCTTGATAAGGCCCTGACCCTTAATAAGTTTGGTGGGCTTCAGTTCTATGTTGAATTCAATAATCTTTGCAATCCATTTAGCCCTTCTTCCATCAACATCTAGCTGCGTTAGGACATCCCTTACTGAAGCAGAGGGCACATATGCAACTACATTGGAGTGCAGAATGTATATTCGGAAGGCTTTTAAAGATTTGATAAGAGCATAAGCCTGTTTTTCGATAATATCATACCTTAGTTTAGCATCCCTTAATGTTTTGATGAAGAATGCCACTGGATGCTCTGAACCCTCATCATTTTTCTACAATAAAACTGCTGCAAGGGTGTCATCAGAAGCAAAGGAGAAGATATGGAACTCCTTGCTATAGTCTGGGCTAATCAAAGTGGGAGCTTCCATAATAGTCCTTTTGATGGCTTCAAAATATCTTCTTGTTGCATCA
The DNA here is from genome assembly GCA_031772625.1 of Pinus tabuliformis. Lineage (NCBI taxonomy): Eukaryota > Viridiplantae > Streptophyta > Pinopsida > Pinales > Pinaceae > Pinus > Pinus tabuliformis. Next base: position 83,620,583 of record CM062805.1, on the reverse strand, counting down.
GTCCATTTGATATCTAATCCCTTTTTCAGCATAAAGGTGATGTGTTACCAATTCTGAAAAATTAGGGATAAACCTCCTTACAAAATTTATTTTGCCCAAAAAGGATTGGATGTATTTTTTTGATCTTGGGACAGACAAGGTCCGTATCGCTTTCACTCTCTCTAGGTCAATTTTGACACCTGCAGCAGAAACAATGTGTCCTAGCAGTTTGCCTTCTTCTAAAGCAAATTGTGACTTCTTGGGATTCACGATATCCCAAACCTCCTGCACTTCAGAAACACTTTCTTTGAATGATGCAAATGATCTTGATGGTTGCTGGAGTATACTGTTATATCATCCAGGTAGACGAGGACGAACTTATCCTTCTCTGCTACAAACGCTATATCCATGGCTCTCTGAAAGGTAGCCCCAACATTGTTTAGCCCAAAGGGCATCTTGGAGTACATAAAAGTGCCCCAAGGAGTAGTGAAAACAGTCTTTTCTTGGTCATCTGGATGCATAGCAACTTGGTTATACCCTGAAAATCCATCCAGGAAAGACATAACTTTGGCTCCTGAGACTTTCTGTAGAAAATGTTCCATCTTTGGCAGGGGATAGTTGTCCTTCTTAGAGCATTTTTTCAGGTTCCTGAAATCAACACACAGCCTAATTTCTCCACTTTTCTTCCTCACCACTAACAAGTTGGCTACCCTGGGATGATTATTGGGATTCTTCTCATCACTGATGATATAGACCAGCTGGGCTTCCCTGTATAGTCTTCTCCTTTCTCCTCCAAAAACTGGGACAGTGGCATAATACAAATCATTTTGCAATGTCCCACCCCCTCTTAATCGACCCTCTAGAAAGTAGCATACCAAACTTAGGGGGAACATCTGCTACCACAATATCCATCATCATGCTTTTCATGGGCAGCTGAGTTAGGGTGATGGCTAAGTCTTTGATTAACCCCAGACATTTCACCTTCCTCGAATCAAAGGAGAACAAGTCATGATAAGGTCTAGTAATATCAAGGCCTAACTCTTCCATGACAGCTTTGGGCATCATATTATGGCTGGCACCTGTGTCCAGCAAATAGTTGTGGAGGATTTTGTCATGAATGGTCAAGGAGACATAAAATGATGGGGAATTGTCATCAGCAGGTCCAGTCATTGGGCTAAGCACAATTGCAGGTTTATCATCTTGTAAATTCACATAGTCATTAGATGCTTGTGTGACTTTCAGCTCAAGGGCATCAAGGATGGGCTTTCTAAGGACCACACTCTTTGTAAGTTCTATTAGAGGTACAGATATTCTCAACATCTGGACTTCTAATTCAAAACTAAAAGGGGAAGGGGACTTAAGGGGACTTCTCAGGGCCTCTTACCTCTTGAACTGGTGATTTGAGGATGATGGGATCAGCTGTTGGTCGCTTATGTTTGTTGGTCCACTGCTCTGTGGGGACAACAACTCTTTGAGTAGGACTTTCCTTGACATTACTCATTCTTGACCTCAAGTTATACCTTTGATGGTCTTCATCCTGTAGAACAGCTTCTCTGTCCCACTCTTGACTGGTCTGGTCCCTGAGTAATGACTCCTTGTAGGCAGCTAATGTCAAAAAGGTAGCACTACCCTTGTCTTCCATATAGTGGATCTCATCCTTTTCATCAAACTGCTCTTCCTCCATGACTACGTTCTGGAAAGGAGTCTTAACCATTGGTTCTTCATTGGCCTTTTTACCCCTCTGAATGATCTGCAATTTTTCATTTGCCCTTCTGAATGGATTTGGCTTTCTAGGAGCAAATGTATTAAGTAGCCTTGCTTTCCCAGAACTCTGCTCAACCTTCAGTTTGGATATTTCAGCAGCCAATGACTCTATCATTTTAGTCATTTTGTCTATTTTGGGTTCTGAAGATGAAGAAGAAGAGGAAGACTCACCTATCTACCTCCTTCTATCAGCATGTCTTTTAAGTTTCTCTACATCCATAATATTGGATTCCACCTCCCAGGTTGCATCTTGTTTTTCAGCAAGAGAGGCACATCTTCTCTCTCTTAATAGCAGGCATAAATTAGAATCAAAAGCATTGGCATAGGTGAGTTTTGCAGAGGTGGGGGTAGGCTTTACTTCAGCTGGTATCTTGCTATACATACGATTGAATCTTTTATTAAAGTCAGACAATGACTACCCATTTTCCCTTTTGAGGTTGCCAAACTCAGTGTGGTAGTATAGCAGGTCTTTCTTATCTCCCCAATGCTTTAAAAACACATCATCTAATGCTTCAATGTCTGCTATAGACCCAGCTCAGCTTTTTGAACCACTTTCTAGCCTCTCCATCAAGGCTTTGGACAAATACTCTCATCCACACATCATATTCACTGATATCTAGGTTATCAACATAGCTATAAAAAGACTCAAGGCGTTCTTTAGTTGTTACTCCCTTTGTACCAGTGAACTTAGGCATGTATTTCTGATATTCTCCTATAGGCATGGCATTCAAAGGAATAGGCATGACCAGGGGTCCATACCTAACAGCTATGATTCTTTCCATTTTGGTAGGTGCTTGTGGGCCTGCCATGATTGGGGTATATGGAAGGGTACTGGAAGTTTGGAAGGTAGCGAGTTGAGAAATGACTAACAGGGCTAAAGGAATATGATGGATTGGAAGGGAGGTTTTCTTTGGACTAAGATCCAAAGGGGAACTTATTGAACAAGGAGCTTTATGAATCTGTAAGGGTATTTCTTCACTGATAGTGCTAGGATCTATATTTTCAACATGTGCATGCTCAGTTACAAGCCTTTCTGGCAGAGATACATAATATTGTTTAGGCTTACCTGATCCTGATGCTCCTTTTCGTGATATCTTGCTTTGCTTGACAATCTTCTTAGGGTCAAGCACTGGGTCAGCTAGTGATTTTTGAGGATTTCTCCAAGTGTGTCTCACGAACTGAGCCAGAACTATGATGTGGAGTTGCCAAAAGGTTAGTCCTTTAGTAGAGTCACCAGATAGATGATTACAACCAAAAATGTGTCCAGACTTTGTCTATCATCAAACCTGGATCTATGTCATTCTCCCAGGGAAGCTGATCTTTAATCTCCTCTCCCCGGCAATGGCGCCAATTATGTTAGGATTACAAGAAACTCTCCTAGGTTGTAGCTCGAAGATGCTTGTAACATATAAATTCAACTATTGTTACAGGTTTAATGGAAGGAATGATGGTTTGGTTCAAGACAGATAACCACTTCTACTTTGTTTTACTCTAGACATCCATGAACACCCTCAGACTACAAGGCTTTAGACCACCAATGCTCACAATTTTAGATATTAGGTGAATATGTAGAATAATAACCACACCAACAGATACACAAGACCATGTGATGGCCGGCTGCAACCAGGACAGAAACATGTAAATCTAATCTATCAACACAAATATAGGATGATAGCTCTCCTGCATTAGATAGAAAGAAACCTGAGTAACCTATTCAGTGATACATTCAACATTCAAACACAAAGATAAGATGACAGTTATCTAGTGCTAAACATCAAAGATCAAGAACACAACATCTCAGGGACAAACTTAAAACAGAGGAAAATGGACAGTGAACAATTAACAAAAAAAGAAGCTTGTATTAGCTGAAAATGAAGATGAGATGCTGCAAGTGACAAAATGTCTATAGTCTCCAGAAGTTGAACCTTACATAAAATGCCAACCTTTATTACCTCTTACTTCTACATATTTATAAGCTTTCGTTACAATGGCACTTGGCCGTTTATGTGTGGAGGGGTCACAATTGACCACCAAATGCATTTAACTATTTGATGGAGTCTCTGAATGAGGTTTCTTGTTTCAGTGGGTGAATCCGATCTGTTCAAGTGCTGTGCTGTCCTTTATGCGATTGGAGTGCTCATACCGATGGAGTCCATGACTAATAAATTCAGTTACAGAGCCGTGATATGTCCTTTTCTCCCTTTGGCCATGCTTTCTATTAAATATGGTTGCTGGGGGTATTACTGTAACTGATGCTGGCAGAGCTGGTCATCTCCTTCTTCGAGCAACAGAATAGTCAGAGGACACGGAATGCATGGGTAGGTGGACGATCTGTGTGAGCGAGAAGAATGACTGTCGGATCGGGGAAATGAACGGCGGAGATGGCTCTACGTAGGCTATCGACTAAGGTGAAAGCGAGGTATGTTAGGGCCGCTAGATCTTCAGCATACAGATCAGACGATCATGGGGCGATGGAGTTGCATGGGTGTTTAACGGGCAAGGGCAGTTTGGCCAAGCGGTGAAGGTTTTCATCGCACCACTTTCAGGCGCTAAGTGGTAAATGACTAGGGTCAAGTGATTCCACTCAGTGATTGACACATAGCGGCAGATGAGAGAGAGAAAATGCTCTCATCGCACACTATCGTTCGATCAAGTTTCCGACGTGATGAATGTGAAGACCATCATATCTTAGCGGAGATGATTTGACGGCGGAGAGTGGTAGAGCGGGTCGCCTTTATCGCGTGTGACGGGAGCTGTTGGATTGGCAAGGGTGATCAATGGCGAGGATGTGGTGTGGCGAGTTACAACCACGTGAAGACATACGGTAAGGTTTTATGGTTGGTTTGGGGTTTTGCGCTTGGGGCTAAGGTCAAAGGGGATTGCTTTGTCAAGTTTAGGAGGTAAAGAGGGAAACAGAGGTGGTGGAGAGTAAGCGGGGTAGGAGGAGAAAGGAAAATGACCCATGTGGGGCCCCTTTGAAGACACCACCAAACGGACCAAGCTTTTCTCTAACATTAGAAAGTCAGCACTGCATAGCATGGCTAACAGTCCCATTCATCCTTTCTGACACACCATTTTGTTGTGGTGTTCCTAGAACTGTCTTCTCTCTGCGAATTCCATTTTATGAACAGTACCTATCAAACTCTTTGCTGCAATGTTCACCTCCATTGTCTGATCTGAGGCACTTCAACCTTTTTCCTATCTAATTTTCAACCAAAGTTTTCCATTTCTTGAAAGTATCAAATACATCAAATTTATTTCGAATACAATAAATCTAGGTTTTACTGGTTGCATCATCAATAAAGGTAACATTATAATGAGAGCCACCGAGATATGATACCTGAGCAACTCCCCATACATCTGTATGCACAAGATCTAATTTTTCGCTCATCTTTTCTTTCCCAAATTTGAGAAATTTGACTCTCTTCTGTTTTCCATAAACTCAATTTTCACAGAATTCCAAATCAACATGCTTCAAACCTAGCAACAAATTTCTTGAGTGAAGGATCTGCATCCCCTTCTCACTCATGTGCCCAAGCCTATGATGCCATAATGTTGTATCTTCTCCTGTAGAGGTTAAAGAATTAACAAAATTAGAAATACCATTGCATAAATACAATGTACCAACCTTTTCTCCTTTTGCTATTACCAAGGCTACTTTAGTGACTTTCTAGGTTTTATTTGTGAAAGTAGCTACACAGCCTTCACCTCCCAACTGCCTTGTTGAAATCAGATTTTTCTTCAAATCTGGAACATGCCTTACCTCCTTCAATAGCCATTGATTTCCATTTTGTTGTTTCATGAAAATTGTACCCATTCCAATGATTTTACAGGGTTTATCATCACCCAATCAAACTTGTCCAAAATCTCCTTGAACATAATCATGAAAATGTTTCTGATTAGGTGTGGCATGGAATTGGGCCCTTGAATCTACCACCCAGGCATCAATACTATTTTCTAATGAAAGAATAAAAGCATCTTGCAACACATCACTTGTCACATTTGCTTCATGATCATTTTCTTGTTGCACATCTCCTTGTTTTCCCTTCCTAGACTTGTAGTCTTTCTTTAGGTGTCCTTTCTTCCCGCATTTCCAGCACACTATCCCCAATCTGGACTTGGATCTACCTTTTCTTGACTTACTGTGATATCCAGGGCTCTTTCCTCATTCCATTTTTCTTCCCCTAGTCTCTGCAGTCAAAGCATTACCTAATGTCTCATCAGAGCTTTTCCATCACATTTCCTTGCTAAGGATTGCACTGACAACATCATCAAACTTTAAAGTACTAGATCCAGAGACAAAGTTACTAATGGCCATAACTAAACCATTCCAAATTTCCGGCAATGAGCACAAATATAACATAGCCCTAACTTCATCATCAAAAGTTACCCCTACAAAACTTAACTGACTGGTAACTATATTAAATTCATTTAAATGATCAGCAACAGATCCACCTTCTGACATATTCATATTAAATAAATGCTTCATAAGAAATACCTTATTTGAGGCCGAGGGTTTTTAATATAGCTTGGCCAATGTCCACATTAAACCCTTTATTGTCGTTTCCTTTGAAATATTAAACACTACCGACGCCACTAGGCATAACTGTATTGTTCCAAGTGCTTTTCTATCGAGAATATCACATTCTGTGTCTGTCATACTTGTCATCTTCTTTGCCTTTCTGCTCAATGGTTGGTACAAATCTCTCTGGTACAAATAATCTTCCATCTGCATCTTCCATAGCTAGTAGTTTTGGCTGTTATATTTTTCGACACTAAACCTACCATATTTGCCATTTCTCCCACCCGAACCAAGAAACCTTCTCTCCCACAAGTTTATCAGCCAAATAGACCTTCGGCTCTGATACTAGTTGTTAGAAAATTATATATTACAGAGTAATGGAACACATAAAATATATTGCAGAAATACAAACATAGAAAACACATAAAACAAGAGAGACACAGATATACGTGGTTCACACATTTTAGGCTATGTCCATGGAGAAACAGCCAGTTCTTCCTTTTATATTATCCAGCAAACTGAAGAGATACAACCTATAGTAGATCCGTTGTAATTCCCTCCTTGCTCTCAATCTCCTCTCTTCCTCACTCAGAATACAGATATACATAGACGCAATACAATTCCCTCATAGATAGGAGGGGTTACCTTCCAGGGAAAAAAACCCTAAATTAAACATAACTTCTACCGTCACATCTTCGCCTAATGAATGACCGAGATTGACTACAAAATTACAAAATTTTACAAGGAAATTTTACATCTATTTTTAGTTTCAGAGGCACTGCACCTGATCCCCCGCCAGGGGGGTGCTCCCAAAGGTTGAAGTCACCCCCCCCAAGACCCCCCCTGCAGCGTATATTTTAGGGGCAGCTTTGCCACCCCATTACGAATTGGGGTCCAATGCAGCAATACCTTTGAATACAGAAGATAATTAGGCTCCACACCCAACAATTAGTGTCTCACATGACTTTCTCAAGCCTATTTTGTCTCACATGGGTACATGTGCACATCTTGTAAAAGTGAAAGACCAAGTGTCGATGGTCAAATGTAACAGTCATGTAGTAGTTGAAGGGTCGTGAGGGTAGGTGAAGATTCACAAAGGGGAATGTCAAGGTCCACCCCACCCTTTTCTATTTATAGAACCTCATAACTCATTTGACAGGAATTTAGTGGCCAAGCTTCCTATAGGTGTATATTAGAGAAAGCTTGGAGTGTATTGTAACTAGCCTTGGCTTCTCCAGAATGCGGAGCTAGTATATCTCTTTGGAGGAGTAGACGGAAGTGACTGTAACATTCTACTGACAGAACTAGTGGTTGGTCATGGTTGTATTGTATGATTGGATCTTTCACTCTTAATATAACAGAACCAACACGTTTCGTGCATATGTGGTTATTCTATTTCAACTATCTTGGTTACTCTAATGATATATGTAGTTGTTTTCTTATGCATGTATGTATGGACTCTTTCTATATAGGTATGTATGAATCTTATTGAGATGTGTTGTTGGTTTAACCATCACTTTTGATCATTGGGTTCCCTGCCTTCCAGCTTGTGATGTATCTTTGCTCATGTGTTCCCTTTCAAGCTATGTGTTTCCACAGGTTTCCAAGGGGTGCAGTCATTCCCCTTTCTATGTGTTAGAACCCTTCATGCACCTTCCTTGGCTTGCTGCGTTCGTCACACCCTTCGTACCAAAAAAGGACATCCTGCTTGCCTCTACGCCACGGTCAAGGCAATACCGTACAACCCACTGCTGGGACTCCTACACCAAATGGTCTGAGGTCTAGTTTGGAGTTCTTACTGGGGAGATCCTCTGAAATGTTGACCAATATTGCACTATCAACATGCCCCTCGGAAAAAGCACAGTGAGAGATCGCTGCACTTCTAGCAGTGTGAAATTGCCCAAATTTGCAAAAGTGCACAAAAACTAAAACATTTGCAAAAATTCATTAAAATTTTCTCTAACTTTCTCCTTTAAGTTAGTCAATGATAGGTTAGGAAATCAATGATGTATCCACAAGAAAATCAAGGTTGTTTTCTTCCTTAGCTTGATTAAGGTTTTCTGTAGTTTCTTCTTCAAATTTCTAACCTTAATCTTATTGATCTAGTTCTTGGTGTAGTAGTGCATGGCCATGTCTCTCTAAAGCTTGCTCTCCCTGTTAGCCTTCTTCAGAAGCATCTCCAAGTGTTCATTGGCTCTGCCTAGCTAATACTCTTTGTCCTTTTCAAATTATGCTACAATGGTGCCTTCAATGTATTGTTGACCTAATGGAGGAGATGGCTCACTCCCTAGTCCTTCCTTTCTTTTTAGTCCTCTAGTCTTTAGCCTCCTTGGCTTGATATGAGGCCCCTTATCTTCAAGATTCTCAACATATATCACACTCTTACCTTTATCATCATCTGCGACCAAATCAACCCTAGGTTTAGAAAGAAAAAACTAATTTACCTTAAGTTGCTTGTTCTCCCGCTATAAGAGTGCAATGATGAAGTTTTCTTTTGCCAAGTCATCCTTAAACTCTCTGATTTCTTCCTCTTTTCTCTTGGATGATTTTCTCAGGTGACTTGTCTTTCTCATGCCCTTCTATTTCTACCATGTGAGTATCAAAATGTACCTATTATTTTGCATTTCAAAGGTGCATCATGGTGATGTCGTGATGCTTGTCCAATAGTAGTAGGTTGAAGTTTTTCTACATTGTCAAGAGAAAACACAAGCCTCTTACCTCTGTTATATGTTTTTGTTACCCCTTCCCTAGGTGTCCTTGTCACTATTTTTCTTGTAGAGCCAACTTCTTGAGGTCTTGGTGATCTTTCCAATGGTGAACTTTGACTACTAGGTTGACTAGTAGCGGGCAAAAGAAAAACTGACTGCATGAATGCCTCCCAAGATAAGTTGCCCTGTGAAAACTGATGCGAAACAATAATTTTGACCAAGCCATGAGGAAATAGGTTTTCTTGGTGATCTTTCCCTTTGCTCTGTACCTTCTCTGTCATCTTGAATAGGCTTCTATATAGGTAATGAGGTAGGTTAAGAGGTTTGATGGCTGTGAAATGCATGAGTAGTCTTATGTGATACTAGTATAGCCTTGAAAACCTACCCTCATAGGTAAAGTACTTCATGATCATCTTCATTAAAGGAGCATACCTGTCAAGCAATTGTCTGAAGGGAAAAATGTGTTTGGGAGCATTCTTGTAGGGTGGCTTTAAGAATGCTGTGTAGTTCTCAATATCTAGATCCATCCCTTTGAACTAGATTTCTCCATGGTTAGGGATTCTAGTGGCTATGGAAATGGCATCTGCTGAAATGGTGAAGTCAACCCCTACTATGTTAGCCTTATCCCTCCTAAAGTTGGTGGAAAAGAGGCTTGTCAACTTGGCATTGGAACCTACTTCTTGAATCTTCTCACAGAAAACTAGGTAGCCTACATCTTGGAAAGATTTCTTGATGAAAGGTGAGGCCATGATTTCTTGGACCTGAGTGGGCTCATACCTAGAAATTTCCCTCCTTTGTACTTTTTCTTCTTAGTGTTTGAGGTTTCAGTCTGCATGGTAAAACCCTAGCTCACAAGGAGGAAGGATAGGGTTTGATTTGGGAAAATAGGGGATTTGGGACTGTTTTGTTTAGGGAAGGGAATGAAGGGGTTAGGGGTGATGTAAATTTTTGGGGAAATTTTTGGGAGTAGGGATAGGTGTTAGGGAGTGTAGGGAAGTGAAATTTTTGGGAATGAGTGAGGGGAAGGGGTAGAAAGCTTCAAAATACAGTCCTAGCCTAGGAAATTGTCAAGAAGTGTAGCATAGGCTAGGGTTTATGGGAAAGTGAGGGAGATGAGGTGAATAGGAACGGGAAACACTAAGGGGAGGTAAATAAAGCATAGGGGAGAATGATTGAGTAGAAAATGTGAGGTTTTTACCACTACAATGAAACAAAATTCCCTAGAAACCAAAAGCGCAGTGAAACCCTAGGAGAGGGTATTTCACTGACCTTTTGTGAGAAAATTGATGAAAGGAGGAGTGATGGAGGTCCACTTACTTGCCAAGGAGGTTTTAGAACCTATAGTTGCTGAAGAAAACCTCTGTGATGGCTGATTTGTCTCCCTCTTCAAAAGCACAACATTCTGCCAGAAACGCAGCAAAGGCTACCAGATGTGCAACGAAGGAGGAGAATAGCTGAATTGGAGGTAAAAGTTCAATGCTTTGGTGGCTAGAGTGCACTCTGATTTTGGAGATATTTTTCATGAGAGTGAAATGATAAATTGATGTGATTTGTTGGTATTTTTATAGGCTGGAACTCGATTTTTTCATTAGGTCATGATGTGACACCACTTGTCTTTTTGAAAAATGAAATGATAAGCTAGTGTACTGTAGCTTTACAACTTTAGTATGCATAGTTACATATTCATAAGGATCAAAATGTACTTTAGGAATCATTTTAGAATATTTTCCCTAATTACTACTCCCATAATGATGACCTAGGTGATGACATGACTCTTTTTGATGACTTGACCTAATAATGACACCTAATGGATTTACAAATTGATGATTTGGACCTTTGTACCTTGCAGTATGAATGACCATGAGATGATGAGTGAAATGGTGATCAAGACACTTTACTGATGACCTATCACAAGAAGTGATGGCATGACCAAGATGGTGTTTTGTGACCATGAAATGGTGGGAGCAGTAATATACCTAGACATACTAACCAATGATCAAATTTTATTTGAAAACTCATTTGAAACTATAAAAATTTGACCTAGGACCCTATCGACAACTTTGAAAGAGTACATTTGATCACTGGTGACTCATAGACACTAACAATAACAACATTCTTTTGCATCTCTTCTAAAGAAGTTGGATTTCTTTCTCTCAACTGATAGGCCATGTCAACATCAAAACCATCTGGATATTGAAGTAAAGCCAATCCCAGTGGGGACTTTATTTCTACTGGAATATAATTATAAAGTTTCTTGAATCTATCTGAATAATATTGAACTGACTCTCCTGGAGCTCTTCTTAAACTTTCATATTTTGCAAGAATCTGAAGTGGATTCTTTTTAACCTTCCAATGAGAAAGAAAAACTTGATGAAATTGCTGTAAATTGGAAATACTTCATGATGCTAATATTCTATACCATTTTCTTGCTTCACCTATCAAACTTTCATCAAACAATCTTATTCAAACATCATCATCATCGACCTCTTCTAGGTCTGCAAAATCATTCATTTTATCAATGTGTTGTTGATTTGTAGTAGGCCCAGTGCCATCTAAATGAGGTATACGTAATAATTCAGTGGCATAGAATTTAATGGTTGTTTCATAACCAAAGGGGCATAATGGGCTACCATAATTTGAATCTGAGAGGAGGATGAAATTATAGTTGTGCTTGATGTTAGAGGTGGCAAAGGTGGCGGGGTTGTGATCTGTTGAGTTGCTATAAAAGGAGTATGAATGACAGATGATGTAATGGGGATAGTAGAAAAGGGAGAAATCAAAGGGGAGGTTAATGATGGAGTAGAAGAAGAAATGATAGTTTATTGAACTATGAATGGATTTTTAGCAGTGTGATTCAACTAGTTTACCAAATCTTTAAGCTTTTCGAACTGTTGTAAAACGTCTTTATCAGATTCTGAAATAACAGGATTTTGTGTTAAGATGTATGGTTTCAAAATGGTTTCATCAAAATGTTTTGGGGAAAAACATTCTAATTTGGTTCTAAAAAGACTATATTCGAAAGAGAAATCATATTCAATACCCTCGAGTGTTGGAAAGCTTTCAAGGAGTGAGTTAGACCTCAGCAAAGGGTTAATTCTTACTTGACTTTATTCAAGGTTCTTTTTCCTAATCAACCTCTTAGGATCATCCACAACTTTAGGAGGATCATGATCTCATTGTGATCTTGTATAAATATTTCTATGAGCTAGATTACCAAGGGAACTTGTCATAGTTGGGTAAAAACACAACTTCTAGGTGAAGAATTCAGCCTAAATATTTCCTAACTCACTATCACCCACAGGAAATAGGTTTGAGCTCTTAAAATCAAAGTTTACCAGGGAATATCCCTAGTATGGCACCAAAATGTTAGCACTTTATAGTTTTCCTATGCTGAAAAGAAAACTGCAGATGTAACGACAAACCACTTTTAAAGCTCGGATCTAGCCCTTCCATCTTCATAGAGGGCTCTCTCTATATGATTTTAATTTTAATGTTTAGATATTAGGCTATATATGAAAGGTCAAGATAGGTTTTTTCAAAGTTTTGGTTTTAGAATGAAATAAAAGTTCATTAGGCATGGAGTCATAAAAAAATATTCAGTAATCAATCACAAATAAACAGAGTAGCTGAGTAGGGTGAGGTAGGCAAACTCCTGGATCTCGTGAATTATTTGTGGTATGGATAAGATGAATATAAGGTAAGACAAAATTGAATATAAAGCATACTTAAATGAATTTTATATTTAATATTAGAATTTACTTGGAGTTGAATTGCCTCTGTATTTATGAATTGACTAATTCAAAATAAAGTTCACAACTTACAATCAAAGAAAGATCTTCTCTTTTACATAATCCAACCCTTTCTAAATATTTTTACAAAATACTTATAGAGTTTGTCTTGAACTAAATTCAAACTTCAAAATAAAATTATTTACAAAATAATATCTACCAGAAAATGTAGATATTTAAAAAACAGAACTAAATGATAGCAATGCTAGACTAATTCAGATGTTTTGTTCACACTTTGAGGAGTGTTGTTATTGACTATAGCTACATTTCTACTTCTTTTGTTTGACCACTCCCAATATGTGGGATTTTTGTTTGATTTTACTCAACAAGATCTAGAAGTTTACCCCATCGTTCTTCACTAGAAATAGAGAAATTTACCATACTTCGAAATCTTTCATCTATTATGTGTATGTTTGAAAACATGGTTTATTGAGAAAAAAATGATGGACTTCATGTTGAATGTAGATACCATATTTTAGGCCTTCCAAGAAAGCTTCTCCACTTATTTTTCCTCTCACTTTGGTGAATTTAGATGTATCTGCAGCTATATTGCATAACGGGTCTTGATAGTTCTCTAATAGAATCAATTTTCCATTAGAATATCTCAAAGATGGAAGCCCTTTCTCCTGCAATGAATTAAACTTTTTGTTGAATATTTTCACTTGTATTTCTAATTCTTTGTATTTTTTTTCAAGTTGTATCATGAGGTTCTTCTTTGTTTTAACTCTTTTCACTTCCATGAATGTGCTTGTTCTATCTTATATCTCTAGTTATTCCAGCTCATCCTTAGACATGGAGTTCAACATCTTGATAATTATATGTGCTTCTACTGGCTCGTGTTGAATTTCAACCTTTTTTTTGTTCAACTACTACTTTGACATTCTGTACTAGTTCCTCCTACATGATTGGCATACTGCTCTATTTCTAGTCTAGGTGTATGTGCATATAGTGTGGTCTTCTACTCAACTCTCAATTTTGAAATTATCCCTAATGGATCATAAGAACATGTGAAACTCAACTTTAAATTCATATTCTTTAGTAACTCATCTGCTTCCTTTGCTGCTACTCTAGTGTTGACGATGTAAGGGCCAATATGTGCCTTCAGTTTAAACTGTGCTTTCTGATTTCTTGACACAAAATGCAGGTCATCCATATTTAACATTTTCCTGATATACTCCAAGGAAAAAAATCTAATTGGTACAAAATTTGGCAACCTATAGGGAGGGAGTTCATATCAATAAATCTGAATTTCTTTATAATTCTGGTAAAGATACTGGTCTCCAACCTTGGATTGATTTATAAGATCCAAAACTCTTTTCATTTCTCGTGAATTCCTTGGGATAACAATGTTGTTAAGAAGATTCAAGGATACATGAAAAAACTGTTAGGATATTCCGACACATAGGAAATATTTAAGTATAACTTGGTCTAGTGTAGAGTTAGGTAAAGTGTGTTTCTTTACTATGTCCATTTTGTAACTTACAATCTGACGGTCACGATATGTAGTGATCCGACAGTTCATTCTATCCTCGGTATTACCGACACTTGATTTGTGGCTTAACACCCGATTGGTCCATGATCTTTATTTAAAGAGCATGGAGGGTCATTTGTAGGGTAACCATCCATGAGAGAAGCTTATGTAAATTTTCATTCTTTTATTAATAAATTTCCTGAAGTGGCTACGTTGGCTCAGGCCGTGGACTGTTTCCCTCTTTGAGGGTTTTAACCACGTCAAAGTACTGGTGTATTGATCTGTGATCTGTTTGTGGGCGATGTCCTTTGGTGTTCTATCTGAGGAACTTACCCTGTAAATTCCTACATGGTATCAGAGCTATTTGAGGGCCGCGTCCGTTGGTGATCCAAATCGGAAGCCGGTAGAACTACGTCCGACTGTCATTTCCTAGATCTACTATTTCTGACTACTTTCGGGCCGAGAGGACTACTCTATTGTGTTGGGAGCATCAGTTTCAGTGAGGAACCCCTTTCGTTTCACGCAAAAAGGTTTCTGGTAGCCCTAGCTACGTCATTTTTAAGATCTAGAGGTATACAATGTTTATTTGCAGTTTACAATTATTTTCTCTCTGTTTATTTTGGTTTATTTAGCTTTTTTTTTAATTACCGGATCTATACTTTTCATTTCTGCGTATGCTCTTTGCCCCGCGACTCTGTGCGATCTGGGAAAATCAGAAACAGAAAGGAAGGATTTTTCTCATGCGTATGCTCTTTTCCGTTGTGCCTTAGTGTGATCTTGGAAAATCAGAAACATTGAGGAAAATATTTAGTTTCCGACTAAAGCTAACTTCGAGCCGCAAGGTTGGTTTTTTTTGTATGTCCGTGTTGGGTTTTTTGTTTTTTTTTTGTAGGGAAAAAGAGCTTTCTCAAGCAAGCACGCAACCCAAAGCTTCAGTGACTCAAACCCCCCCCCTTCTCTCTCTCTCTCTCTCTCTCAAACTTTTATTTTAGCTCACTTGCTTTTAGTTTAGCTCACTTGGTCCAAAGCTAATTTATGAGAGTAGAGGTCTTGAGTTCAAGTCTCCTTTTTTTGGGGGCAGAATTTTCATTTCCGCACATTCCCACACTTCGTCGGCATCTTCATCAACTTTTCTTCAAAAAGCCATAACTTCTTCATCTGGAAGCCGTTTTCAGAGTCGTTTGTTTTGAACTAGCCTAATTTTTCGAGATCTTTCCATTGGAACACTTAGTTTAAGCATCTATAGCTTTAGTTTCTGTTAAAATGGAAAGTCCATGCCAAGTTATTCTTGACAGCACCAACTACTTTCAATGGTGGTCCTACATTGTGGATTTACTTAGAAGTAAAGGTCTCTACAGAATAGCCTCAGGCCAAGAAACCAAACCGAAAGATGAAGATAAGGCAGCTAAATGGGAAAATAGGCAAGATCAAGCACGTGGGTTGATAGGGATGTCTATTTCTCCCGATCTTAGATTCCATATTGCAGAACTTGATACTCCTGAGGAAGAAATGAAACAGATCACTAAAGTTTTTGGAATTAAAAATGAACTTAAAGCCCATCAACTCGAAAATGAGTTGCTTACATTGGACCCCAATAATTTTTCTTGCATTGAAGATTTTTTTTCCAAGTTCAAGACCCTTAGACTTCTCTTGGAAGGTGTTAAGGTTAAGAAAGAAGATAGTAGCCTTATCTATTCCATTCTTACTAAGTTGGGACCAGCCTATTCTGTGTTTGCTTCCACCTTCCATTCTACAAGAGAAGCCTTCATTTCTCAAGGACAAGCCTACAAGTCCCCCTCCTTTGATTCCTTTTGTGATTCTTTAATAAGAGAGCAAGAAAAACTCTTACACCTTGGTCTTCTTAATCTTGGAAACTCTTCTAAGAAAGTGTTAGCTGCCCAGCAACAACCAAATTCAAAGAATCCTAAGAAGTTGTATCGTAAAAGGAATGGTCCTAAACAAAACAAGGGTCCTAAGCAATTTCAGCCTCAAAATGAAAAATCATTTCAACAAAATGATAAGACAAATAAAAACAAAGGGAAGAAGACTGATAGACATTGCAACTTTTGTAATCGAGATGGCCACTTAGAATCCAAATGCTTTAAGAAGATGGAAGCCTTGGAAGCAGCAATGAAGAAGCATAACATCCATTTGGAGCAATCTTCAACTTCAACTTCATCTTCAGGAATAGCACTTTCTGCATGTGGTTGTCAAGCATCTCGGTCTGGCTATGCACTAAATGTATCTTATTCTTCTCATTCTCATGAGTGGCTCATTGATTCTGGAGCTTCTTATCACATGGCCAAAAACAAAGCCATGTTTTCTTCTTTAAATGATTGTAACACAAAAAATATATATGTTGGTGATGATAGATCTCTTAGTGTTGTAGGGACTGGAACTGTTCATATAGAAAATGGTCAATTTAATGATGTATTATGTGTTCCAACCTTATCCTGCAACCTTCTATTTGTATATCAAATAACTCATTCAGGTGAAGGTAAAATCATTGAATTTTCACCTCACGATGTTGTAATTAAGGACCTAAGAGATCCTAGACAAATTTAGCTACTCGCATTGCTGATGATTCTACAAGGTTGTATAAGTTTCACAACTTTGGGTCATCAAATCTTCCCTCGGTATTTGTTGCTCATAATGATGAAGTGAGCAAACTTTGGCATGAGCGATTTGGTCACTTAAACTATCGTTCTCTTCAAAGTCTATGTAAAGAAAATATGGTGACAGGTCTTCCAATGGTATCTTGCAGAGATGGTGTTTGTTTTGGATGTGTACTCGGAAAACATCATTGGGGCAGTTTTGAAAACCATGCATCTTGGCATGTCTCAGCTCCTTTACAGCTTGTGCATAGTGATTTATGTGGTCCACTTCTAGTTGTTTCATTCTCTGGCTACAAGTATTTCTTAACTTTCATTGATGATTTCTCCAGAGGCACTTGGGTATACTTCTTAAAACTCAAGAGTGAAGTATTTAACATGTTCTTGGCCTTTAAGGCCTTTGTTGAAAAAAAAATTGGACATCAAATTCTTAAGCTAAGATCTGATAATGGCGGAGAATATGTTAACGACAAATTCATCAACTTTTGCACTGAGAATGGAATTCAAATGCAACATATTGTTCCATATACTCCACAACAAAATGGTGTAGCTGAAAGGAAGAATCGCACCTTAAAAGAAATGGCTAATTGTATGCTTCAATCTAAAGGACTTAGTCTTAATTATTGGGCAGAAGCAATTAACTGTGCAAATTACATAATAAATCGCACTCCTACTAAGGTTTTAAAGAATATCACTCCAGAAGAAGCATGGAGCTCAATTAAACCAGATGTAAGTCACTTTCATGTTTTTGGAAGTGAAGCATGGGCCCATATTCCAGATGAGAAACATAAAGCTTTAGAACCTAAGAGTGAAAAATGTATTTTTGTTGGATATTCTGAAGATGTCAAAGGATATAGACTTATTCCACTTAAGTCCAAAAATGTTATCATTAGAAGAGATGTAAAGTTTGCTGAAAATATATCGGCCTACGAGCCTAGTTCGGCGGATGTGCCATCTCTCCCTATCTCTTCTACTTTTGAAAATATTTCTTCTTCAGATGATGAAAGCGAGGATGAAAATCCTCCCCCACCTTCTCAGGATCCTCCTTCAGCTCCTCAGCTTACAAAATGGGTCCGTGCTACTTGGGATGCAACAGGTGATCTTGCCGGTGATCCTACAGATCAGCGACATACACGTTCTTAGTTTGATAGAGCCTCTTCTTTACTGGCTCAAGCTTCAGTGAATTATGATCCTGACACCTTTGCAGAAGCTTCAGGTCATCCAGATTAGGAAGCAGCGATGAATGAAGAATATCATTCATTATTGGCAAATGATACATGGGATCTTGTTCCTCTACCAAAGGGACGAAAACTTGTTAGATGCAAATGGGTTTACAGAACCAAGTATGGACCAGATGGGAAAGTTGATAAACATAAAGCTCGTCTTGTTGCTAAGGGTTTTTCACAAGTTGAAGGCATTGACTACACTGAAACCTTCTCCCTTGTTTCCAAAATGAACTCTATCCACCTTGTTCTTTCCCTTGCTACCTCTTTCAAATGGGAAGTCCATCAGATGGATGTTAAATCTGCCTTCTTGCATGGGGACTTGCATGAAGAAATCTATATGGAACAACCTATTGGCTTTATAAAAATAGACTCTAGCCTTGTATGTCGGCTTAAGAAATCCCTTTATGGTCTCAAGCAAGCTCCTCGAGCTTGGTATGCCAAAATGGATAACTTTCTTTTAGAAAATGGCTTTTCTAGGTGTCATTCTGACAATACTATCTACACCAAGAAAGTGGGCAAGTCTCTTATCATTCTTGTTCATTATGTTGATGATCTTATCCTGACTGGTAGTGATCCCAACCTTATAAACCATGTGATTTCTAGCCTTGAAAGGAATTTTGAAATGACAAACTTAGGACACTTACATTATTTTCTTGGTCTTCAAGTCTTGCAATCCAAGGAAGGTATTTCCCTTTCCGAGTCCAAGTATGCCTGTGATATTCTACACCATTTTCACATGGAAGACTGTAAGCCAGCCCCTTCTCCCTTTCAGGTTGGAGTCAAACTTTCAGTCACTTGTACTTCTCCTGAAGTTGATGCTACCTTATACCGTCAACTTGTAGGAAAACTTTTGTATCTAACCCATACTCGTCCTGACCTTTCCTTTGTCGTTGGCCTTGTTGCTCGGTTTATGCAAAACCGATATGAAAGTCATTGGAAAGAAGCTAAAAGAATACTTCGTTATGTTCGAGGTACAGTTCAATTTAGGATTCATTACAGTGCCGAAGCAGCTCCTCTATTGGTTGGTTTCACTGATTCCGATTGGGCTGGTGACCCTAATGATCGGAAATCTACTGCAGCTTATGTGTTCACTCTTGGTTCAGGACCTATTACATGGGCTTGCAAGAAACAAGGTGTCGTTTCTCTTTCTTCAGTAGAAGCAGAGTATCGTGGTGCTGTAGAAGCCAGTAAGGAAGCCTTGTGGCTTCGTCAGATCCTGTCAAAGTTTGGCTTTCAGCAGCAACATCCGACTACACTTTGGTGTGATAATCAAAGTGCCATTCAACTATGCAAAGATCCAGTCCAACATCAGCGCATCAAACACATTGAACTGCACATGCACTTCATCAGAAAGCTCATTCACGACCATGTTCTTGAAGTGCAATATTGTTCAACAGATGATCAAGTTGCAGACATCTTTACAAAGGCTCTCACAGAGGCGAAGTTTACCAAACTTCGATTTATGGTTGGAGTTCAGGAAGTTGTCACTAAGGGGGGATAGGCTCTAGTGCCTCCTTCCTTCTCCTATTGTGTCATATTTGTAAATCCTTCAATCCTATCCCAACTTGTTCTTAAGGGGGGATGTTAGGATATTCCGACACATAGGAAATAGTTAAGTATAACTTGGTCTAGTGTAGAGTTAGGTAAAGTGTGTTTCTTTACTATGTACATTTTGTAACTTACAATCTGACGGTCACGATATGTAGTGATCCGACGGTTCATTCTCTCCTCGGTATTACCGACACTTGATCCATGGCTTAACACCCGATTGGTCCATGATCTCTATTTAAAGAGCATAGAGGGTCATTTGTAGGGTAACCGTCCATGAGAGAAGCTTATGTAAATTTTCATTCTTTTATTAATAAATTGCCTGAAGTGGCCGCGTTGGCTCAGGCCGTGGACTGTTTCCCTCTTTGATGGTTTTAACCACGTCAAAATACTGGTGTATTGATCTGTGATCTGTTTGTGAGCAGTGTCCTTTGGTGTTCTATCTGAGGAACTTACCCTGTAAATTCCTACAAAAACTGATCTACAAAATTGCTAAATGAATATTCTTCTATTATTATTTTTTACTAAGGAAGTCCAGTGAATAACTAATAGTGGTCTTACCTATTCATCCACCTTCTGCGACTTAAATTTGAACCTGTCTTCTTGATAGAACATCATCAAATATACGAGGACTGAATGGTGTTTGAATGCACCTTCAACAGTAAACTTTAGAAATTTATCATGAATAACATTTGATAGGTGTTGATTGTAATTAAAAATGACTGATGGATTTTGACCAATTGAAAATACTGACAAAAATCCTAACATTACTTCATCTACCCATTGATTTGTGGGAAAGGTAATAGGCAAGTAACCATAGAAATAACATTCCTTGGCATTTCAGGGAAAATAGATGCAGAATATGGGGGATTATGTCTGGAAAATGTATAAATTTCAAGAAGAAAAGACTCAGAAATATGGGCCCATTGAGAGAAAGTAAGCTTATAGTATATTTCCATTAGTGAATCAGTGGAAAATGGATGTAAGGGATCTTGAGGATTAATCTGAAGAGCTTGGAAGATGGCTTTTGGTGCAATTGAGAATAAGATTCTGTAATTTTGGGCAATTATAGCTTGTTGTCTAGGGAGATACCTAAGATGGCACCATGTAACAAATTCCTAGAAACATGAGTTTGGGGAAAAATAAATTTAGGTAAGAATGACTCCCAGATACTATTCATCGTTGTTATCTAAATATTTTTTATTTTCCTAGTTATGAAGCTCATACACATCTAACTCACATTAGGTTTCTGATATTTTATACTGCATGTCAACTAAAGAGAATTCATCTAAACTATGAACAAAAGGTAAAATAGGACTCTCGACAACCACTTTTGCCTTTCCTTCATGAGAAGACATCTTCAACTATAATGGAGGCTTGGGAAAATAGTATTACCAAACTGGAATTGATCAGTTAAAAGAGGTGAATGCTACTGCAGAGAACACTGGTGTGCTTGAAAACCTTCTAGTCTTAACCTGCATAGATTAGACAAATGGAAAAAGTAAATAATTCAGGGTGATATCAAATTTTTAAAGTGAGAGGGGGTGGGGGGGATGATTAATGGAAACATTACCATTTTGGAGTTTCGTATTAAAGAAATTATACGTTGGTGGAAGTTATTAATGGCCATCGTCCATATGACTATTGGCCGGAGAATTTAATAACAAGTGGTACTGTGACGTGGATGCTAAGGTGGTGTGGATGGTTGAATGGATGAAAGGCGGCATGCCATGGATGGAGCGAGATCAGGTAGGAGTGGCTAACAATGTTTGGGTGGGGGTACAAGCGTTAAAGGGTAAAGGTGGGGATGCCCCCAAAATTGTTGTGAAGCTGCCACATAGCTTTCGATAGTTTTTTATAAACCATATTTTGGACCCCCCCCCCCCACCCTCGTTAATTCGTCAAAGCTCGGGGGGGTCCCGAACATCATCCTCTGTCAATTATCTGGGTGGTGATGATCTCAACCTTTCAAATTTAGAAACACTTTATCAAAAGTGACAAAACATCGCATCCGCTTTATTTATAACTTTAAGCAAAGTCTATTTCTAATTAGTCAACCTTAAACATAATAAAAAACTTAAGGAGACATTTTAAATAGCGCACCCCTTTGGGGATTTTTATTTTTATTTATTTTCCACATATTTTTTTATTCCCCTTTTATTTTTTCTCTATTTTTATTTCTTTTTCTATTTTCTTATTTTTTCTATTTTTCTTTTGCTTTTGTTTTCTTTTGTTTTTCCTATTTTTCTTATTTAGTTATTTTTTCTTGTTTTTTCTTTTAAAAAGCTAAAAACAACTTAAAATGAAAAAAATAGTTACAACATCCCATTGGGATAAATAGCTAGATAATCATACCTTGATCACTATATTTATCTGACCCTAACAGTAGTAGAGAAGAAGAGGAAAAATAGGATGCAAGAAGAAAGGAAGAAGAAGGAAGAAGAAGAAAGGTGAAGAGTAGAATATGAAGAATTTTCATGAAGACAATTCGAAGAACAGGAACATAGCCAAAAACTAGAGAAGGATAGAAAGAAGATGCAATACAAGAAGCTCGCTCAAGAGATTGAGGAGTTGATTGAGATTCAAGGCATGGAGGAGGAACTGGAGCCATGAAAACAGGATGTTGATCTGATGCTAAGTACACAACAACTCAACATTCAATATCCCCACCCTACAGCAGAGCAAGCTCCAAGCAAGGAAGAGGAAATCGTTCCTCTTTATGAAGGTTCGGTTATGGACACATACAATCTGACTTATGATGAGCTTTAGAAAAATATTGTACAAGCAAGGAAGAAACATATTCTGGACAACCTTGCATCTCCTGCATTCATTAGAGAAAGGATGATCATGACAAACACCAAAAGAAATCTAGGTGCCATTAATGCAACCAACTTAGCCTTCGCAGGTGCTACAAAGTCAAACATAGACTATCTAATGGTTGAGAACAAATAGTTGACAAAGAGCTTGCAAACTTCTAGGAAAGAGGTTTAACAACTTCAAGAAGAGTTACAGAATGCATCTCCTGCATAGGTCTATCGTGAAGAACTGAAGGCAATGATACTTGGTGAGGTATTGATACTAGGAGAGACCATGTGGAATATTTATGAGATTTTTATTGTGCATTAGGTAGTTTTCCACTTGCATGGGTTGCAACAGAAGTGTAAAGATCTTGTCTAAAATCTCAATGTTGTGCAATAAGATATTGTTGCCATGCATGAATGGTCATTGCAATATAAAGGGGCACCGCTTGAACTGGGAAAGAAGACAAGTCAAGGAGCATAGTTGGAGAAAGAAAAGGTTTAGATGCTCATCTAGAATAAAAAATAGCTCACCTTTTTCATTGCCAACACTCATGCCTCATATGCATGATTGTACAACATCTTGGACTTCTTGGTGAAATCGCACAAGATCCCATTAGTTGGCTCACTAACTGAGACCAAACGGAGGAATCGGGCTAGGAAGGAGATTGAAGAATACTTGGAGCAGTTGAGACAGATCGCCATTAGGTAATATCTTGAAGTAAATAGATAGAACATGCAGGAGTACATTGGTAGCCATGTCCAAATAAATACATTGTTTCTCCTTCTTAAGAAGGAAACATAGACCAATTCCAAATCAATGTACCTGGATTCGATGGTGGCTATAGTCTGCTTCCGGCCTGACACCATCACACAGTTTAGGGATGTCATCTCGTAGTACAAAGCTTGGCACTGTTATGTGATCGAAAAACATCAAGTGGAAGTTGTTGAGCTAGAGTTTCCCCAAACTCAAGCTTAACTTTTTTGTCTTATTAGGCTGTCTAGTTGGACTACCCAATTTTGTCTTATATGGGTATGAGTGTATTATAATATTATTTTATAATTAATTTATAAGTGGAATTCCAAGTGTCAATTGTGGAATGTGAAGAGTCATGATGTAATGAATTTAAAGATTCATCTTGTAAAGAAGTTGAAGAGTCATGAAGGAAGTCCAACAGTTGCAAGGGGAAGTGAATAGTCACCCCTTTTGTTATAAATATACCCTCATAACTCATGTAAAGGGATTTTAGGACCCAAGCTTTTGGATAGGTTTAGGGTTAGAATTAGGAGCTTGGAATTTGTGAGAGACTTGGCTTCTCCATAGCTTAGAGGTAGTATCTTTATTTGGGGAGTAGGTGTAGACTTCATGTTCCACTATTGGGGCTATTGGTTCATCAATGGTATATGTATGATTGGAACTTTAACTTTAATAAAAGATTAGATTTGGCATGTTTTCATGCATATGTTGTGAATTTAGTAGGAATATTCTTGTTACGTTTGTAATTTATGTTATTTCACTCACTTTTATGTTTATGAACTATTTTGTTTGCATTGGTACGAGTCTTGTTGAATGCATGATGTTGTATTTTTCCATCATGGTTAACTTGTGAACTATTTTGCAGGGTATCTTGTGATGTCTTTATGCTCGTGTGTTCCTTTCAAGATGCATACTATTACAAGCTTCTAAGGGACTCACTTACATTCCCTTTGTGTGTGAGAACCTTCATGCATTTCACTTGAAATTCCACAAAGTCACACACTTGTTCCCATTAAAGTCACCATACCCCACTCTATGTGTTATTGCAGCCAAGGCACATCATTAAAACCCACTACATTGGGAATTGGGTCATATTCTAGATGGGACTCCTACACCAAATGGTGCGAGGTCTAATTGGGACTTCATATCGAGGATATCCCCCAAATGTTCGCAGGTCCAACACTGTCAACACCTTACTATGCACCATATTGACAAGTTTAGAATACATATTTAGAGACATTGTTTATAAATCAAGTTTGAGGGGTAACTATCTTTCTAAAGGGCTCAAATCTCAATTTCCTTAACAATGTTAACTTCATATCAAACGTTTTTTAACACATATTTCTTTTCATACTACTTACACATAAATTCCATGGGGATTGCATTAACTCATAAGTACTAAACTATTAACACAAGATATGGCTTTTATAAAACCTAATTAAAACTTTGGTAGAACTAGTTAATTATAATCATCTATGAGACCTTCCTAATTGCCATACTACCCTATGGATAGAAAACTATGTTTTCCTGGGTGGGGAATGTTGGTATCTTCACTTGGGTACTGAACAGGTCCACTGGCAGTGGAGCGAGACTAGTGGTGCTATATCTAAACCTGGCATGTAATCCTCCCACTCCTTCTATTGAGGTAAGTTCCGAAAACAAGACAAGAATTAGTGGTATCTAAGTCTAGTGCATAAGTTACAAATAGGATCTCATAATGGTGACTCTATTAGGTTACTAAACAGGCCCACTAACATTTTCTATTCCTATGGTCAAAACCACAAGCTCAAATCTTCATGATTATGTTTTCCCAACATTAAGATTCTTGTTATATTAGTCACTATAGCTTATAAAAATCACTATTGCATTAAATGAAAATTTTGAAATCCTAGCATTAAACTAATATTTGCATAAAACTTTATAATTGTAAGTTATAATTATTGTTTTAATAATCTAAATTAATAAATTTAAAATGATAAAAATTAAATAATAAATTAAAAAAAAAATCAAATCAAATTAATTAATAATTAAAATTAACTAATCAAAACATAAATTATTAAAATAAATTTTTAAAACCAGAAATTAAAAATTAAATTGTAATAATTAGATTAAATTAAAAATATATATTAGATATATTATATATAAACTAAACAAAATTTATTAAACAAAAAAATTAAATTAATTAAAATATAATACAATTAACTAAAATAAATAAAATAAAAAACAAATAAAATATTAAATAATTTTATAAATCCCTAACCTACTTCCCTACCTCACACAATTAGCAATGGGAAATTTGTTTATGAGCCTTAAACATTTTTAATAATCCCTTTTAATTACCACTTCCTATGTGAATTAAGCTCATAACATGCTTTTAAAAGCATGCCTCCACAAATGAAGGTGAGTAGTAATATTCCCTCAAAACTCAAAACTTTCATGAATATACACCATGTATGATCCATTAGGTCCAACTTAAAAACTAAACAACAAGCCTATTCTCAACCGACATGAATGACGATCGCTCGATTAAAATGTTTCGATGGTTGAGATTTGCTGGGCCATACTTGCCTCATAATTTCTCTCTCCTCGAGCAGACCCAAAAGGGCATAAAATTTTATTAAGTTTGAATATGTGTGTTATGGTTTATATATAATGTTTATATATCTCTAAAATATATATATGTTATTCAAAGTTTATATTATGCATATCATTCAATTACAAATTGATAGAGGGGAAAGTACTTATTTGGTTGTGATTTCATTTATGTTTGAAATGGGTCATACGTGAATCACTTACTTAACGCAGTTGAATCCCAAAAATGATATCTAATTTATTTTTGTTTATTTATGTAAGAAATTAATGAAAGCGCTTTTAAAAGATTCCCAGAAAAAGATTTGAACAGAAAGTAATTAAAGGATGGAATATATATTTCATTTAGGAAAATTTATTAGGGTTATTGTAAATTTATTTAAAGTAGTTATAAGAATTAAATGGAAAAATAACTCCCAACAACATAAAGAGGGATGTTGTGTTCATTTGAGGGGTTTTGGAATGGATAGATTACGAAGATGGCAGGCAAGAGATGAAGACAACCATAAAGCATTTGTTGTAGTGGCTCTTCTCATTGTGACTATGAGGTTTCATTAATAATATCATGATTTATTTCATTTTGTTTTCTTTCATATATTCCTCTTTGTTTAAAGTTTATAATTTCTAGTAAAATCATTCAAGATCTTTAATTCAACTTGATTGTACAACAATCTTGAATGCAAAAATTGATTTAAATTCCTTTGAATACTTGATATTTAAGGGTTTTGGATTAGATTTGAGTTTATTTGTTCTAGGTTGAAATTCTAATGACACATGTCATCTAGGGTTACTTGCACATTGAACTTTAATATCATAAAAACCAATTTTTGTTTTCATTTCCCTTTTAATTTATTATTATTTCCCATGGTATTTGTTTCACTCGCGCATGTGATTGATTGAGAATAATTTGACTTGATCATGTTCTTCAATCTTTCACAAAAAAATCTGATTTAGCTTTTCTCCAATATTTATTATTGAGAAACAATTAAATCAGGTATTCTAATTGTTTTTCAGGATAGATTAATATTGATACTTGATATCATATTGTTTTAACTACATATTCCAACTAGATGCATTTAAGCCATTTTGTTTTAACTTCCTTCTTTCCCTTTTATTTTTATTGTTAATTCTCACTAACTCTCGTCATGTGTGAATTATGATATGTTGTTCAACTTCATTTTCTCATAAATGATGTTTTATTTAATAAGTCTCATGCAATGTGTTTCTACCACCCGTCTCTCCCTAAAACCCTATTTTATTTAAAAACGTCCTCATATCATTAAGCTAGCCATACTTATTTTTTTCATTAGAAAATCCATTTAAATTACATCAATCACAGGGAATACCCCCTGAGGTGGATGGAAGCCAACCATTGTCACCTGAAGCGAGAGGTTTCCTATAATCCTTAGTGAATGTCTTGTCAGGTCATTCTTAGTTACTAGGACAATTCGAGAACCAACAGTCTCTCAGCCTCGAACTTTTGAACATGGTTGGTTTCTATTGAGCTTCATAACTCCAATGTATGTAATTTTTGTACCACAACTGTAATAGAAAGACTTTTTACTTACTAAACAAACAAAAAAAATCTTTACTTTTTATAATATTAGGTTTTATAATTTTAGATTTTAACTTTTATAATAATATTAAGTTTATAATAAATATCATCATTAATAATAGCAATAATATTTAAATTAATATTAAAAATAATAACATTATTAATAACATTATTAATACAATATTAATAATGTTTATATAAAAAATGTTATTAATTTTATCAATCATAATAATGTTTTAAAAATATTATCATTTAATGTTATTAACAGTTGCACCTGCTACAACCCCCTCCAAAATTTTTCCTATATCCAAATTTTGGAGCCCCTTAATCACATGTGAACTATCGATCTAAGTCATTGAGGTCATCCCTTTCCATGTTTTTCAAAGTGTTCAAGTATTCTTCTAGAAATCCTAAGTGTCGTAACTACTTGCTTTCACATGTCTAACTTTTGATGCCATCACAAGTGCACCTCTTCCAAGAATTCATTGTGCACTTCTTGGAAACAGTGGAGTGCACTTCATGCCACTAGGCTAAGTGCACTTCTTGTCAATAGTTAGTGTGCACTCTTGGAGAACAACTCACCTCTTGCTAATATTGATTGTGTACTTCCTAAGGATAGCGATTGTGCAGTTCCTAAGGACAATGACTACGCAATTCCTGAAGATAATGATTGTACACTCCTTGCTGACAATCATTATGCACTCCTTGTGAATAGTTGAAGTACAATTCTTGTGGACATTGAATGCACACTTTCCCAAGTTAGCATTATCATAAGTGACCATTAAATTATCCTTATCTCATATATTCCCACCAAGTGTTGAGAACACTCACAAGCCATAACCCTAATTGCATGTGTTCTTTTATTATATAAGGAGTTCGACCTAGAGCCCATTCTCACATTGGTTATTTTTGTTGGATATATGTACATTTCTTGAGTACTAGGAGTATTTATGGTTGCAAGTATGCCACTTTCCGAGTAAGTTTCTAAACTATCACTTTTGTTTTCTTTAACGATTGTGTGTGTCACTTTTTATTTTACATGTGTCATTTTTGCCTACTTTTTTAATTGCAGGCGTCGCTTTCTCTTATTTTAGCTCTTCCATGTGTCATTTCTAGTGTCTCTTTGCATTCCATGAATTTTTGCATTCTAGTTAGGATTTTTATTTATATATATATATATATATATATATATATATATATATATATATATATATATATATATATATATATATATATAGATATATATATATATATATATATATATATATATGTATATATATGTATATGTATATATGTATATATGTATATATGTATATATATATATATAGATGTATGTATATATATGTATATATGTATATATATATATATATATATATATATATATATATATATATATATATATATATATATATATATATATATATGCATGCATTTTTCTTTTCCTTTTTCTTGTCTAATACTTAGTCATTTTCGAGTTGATTTTTTCCTCCATTATTTTGTGCATTGCTCTCTTCCAAGAAACAAGTTGTCAAGCCATGCCCACTACTAATGCATCATGTGCATATCAAATGGACTTGTCTCGCATCTACTACACATTGTGCATTCCTAGTCAACATTGTTGACCTCCTTGCTCTTTGTGCTTTCTCACTGCACCCAACCGAGCCCTCAATTGTCCATTGTGCACTCCCATTCAATAGCATGTGACTCTCTCTCAACTGCTGATGTGACCTTCATAATAGGAGAATCCCCTCCTATTTCAATTGCAAAATGCATAGTTGTAGGACCCAAGACACAAGCATTTGTCTCCTATTGATATGACATGTGCATTTCCTTAGCCTCTCTTCCTTGCCATTCTGTAGATCTCACTTCCAATGGCTAGCAAGGCCATCTTTCCTCAAGCCTTCAATGCATGTGCTCAAAACTTGTGCAATCCTCCCTCATAATGATTGTATTTTGCATTGATAGAATAATTGATTTTGGAAACTAATTTTGTTTTTCCTTGAGTGATTTTATACTTACATGTGCTACAAATCCAAACCTTATTAGCTTATCATATTCCACTTCCATGATGCCTTCAGTCATACGAAAAGTACCAACTAGGGAGGCTTCCAAAAGAAGTGTTGAAGGTGTTATGGAGAGTTCTAGACCAAGAGTAACTATTATGGCAGACACCAAGTGTTTCATTAACAACTCCACCACCATCACATGAAAAATCATAAAAAAATTATTTCATTGAGAAAGAGTTACCGAAAGACTTAGAAGATAGAGAAGAGTGTATTAATATCAAGAGGTTCGGGATCCACAAGGTTGCTTGCAAATATCTGGTGCTATCATGTGCAAAAGTGATAGGATGGATACAATAGGGTCTAGACTCCTAGAACATGATTCTCAATAGTTGAAGCAGGTAAGAGCTCATGACTTTTCAGGACCATAATCTTCATACTACAAGCTGTCATATCCTGAAGAGTATCTACATTCAAATTTCTATGCAACTTGGTCTCATTTAAGTACAAAGGATGTGATTAAGACATGGTGGAAGGAACTAAATAAATTTCTTCAAAATCCAAATGGAATCTATAGGAAAAATTCATTAAGGAAAGTCTACCAATACCTCATGGCTATGTGTTGTAGAGTATATGGGCAGGAAAGCACTAAGTTCTATGAAGAAGGATGGATTTATATGATTTATCCAGTTGTTAGAAAAGGAAATATATTTAACTCGTCAAATATCTTAACTCGAAAACTACAGATAAATGTGTTAAAGGAAAAAAAAAAAGGTTACAAAAAGCAAGCAAATTGAGTTCTATATGTCTACATACCTGCTTGATAGAATCTGTGTTAGAAATGAGTTTTGAGGTCTAGAGTGGAAATGGAGCAAGAAACAACCCTTTGTCAATATCTATTGCAAACTATTGCCAAAATTTAGCTATAGGGGAGTATATGACAAGTTAATTTACCACTTCATTGTTGTGCATTATCAGATGATATTTAACGTCAAGGCACCCTGCATGACTAACAAGGCCAAAGAAGTTGTTATCGAGGTTGCAAATTGGTTTGATTCTTATCAAGGCACATATATCAGATTTTTTGGATCTTATAAACCTCCACACCTTATGTTGAAGTATGTGACCGACAAAGTTTTCATGCAAGAGATTGGTTATCAAATATTCTTAGGACCATAATAATAGTTGCAGAAGAAAAAGTCACCTTGGCCAACCTTCCCTCTATAAGTGGTGTCATATGAGTTAAAGAGTCTAAACGCAGCAAAGGTAGATCTTGCATAACTTAGTCACCTCAGATTCAGAGAAATGAGATTTCATTAATATGACCCTATGGGAGCATGCAAGTGGTAATATGTAAATTTTCTTTTCACCTAGCCATATGTTTCTGAATCTTGGGAAGACGAGGAGAAGAACAAGAATTGGTATAATTCTTCCAGAGAAGATAGAATAGGTGATGAAGCAAGCCCTTCTCATATAACTCATGTACTAGATATTCATCAAGAAGGGGACGAGCAAGAATTGGTCACTCAAGTTGATGTTGGGTCAAAGAGGAAGATGAGGCAGGGTCCCAAAGAGGATAGGAGTAGGAAATTCAAAGCATATCCAAATACCAAAGGTGCAATTGAAGCATAAAATAAAAGGAAAGAATGGATGGAAGAAGAAAGGGGGAAGCAAAAGGAGGAAGAGCATGAGTGAGAAGAAGAATACAAGAAGGAGGAGGAACGTAAAAAGAAAGAATAGGAAAAGAGGAAGTGGTAAGACATGAAAAATATAAAGGAATAATCGAATAAGAGAAGAGAAGAGGAAGCACAAAAGAAGTAGCAAGAAGAACAATTGATGAAGAAAATGGAAGAAGAGGAACAACAAAAGCTATTAGTAGAGGAAGAAAATAAAATGAAACATGAGGAATATTTTGCAAGAATGTTAGAGGAAGATTTAGAGTCCCAGGATGTAGAGGAAGAACAAAATGAGGATGACTAGGTGGTGGATATCGAGCCAATCGTAGAACAACCAGGAAACCGGCCCGCACCTCCTATGATTGGTGGCCATCTCTCATTTAATGAGATTGGAATACTTCCTCCACTTGATGATAGGGTCATGGATATTTCTAAATTCACATTTTATGAGTTTAAGAACAAGATCATATAGGAAAGAAGAATGTATTTTCCTAATGATCTTGATCTCCTTGTTTCCATCAACACAAAGAAGGTCATTGTGTTGAACACCGGGAAGAATATTAAAGCAGTTGCTTTAGACAATACAACCTTTGCAGTGGAAGCAGAAAAGAATATAGATTTCCTAATGAAAAGGACTAAAAAGTTAGAGAAAGAGTTGGCTAATACAAAGTAGATGATTGGCCATCTCCTTCCTAAAAACTAGAGGATGTCTTGCACTAATTCTAGAAGAGCATCATTGCAGGTAGTCATACTTGAATAACTTAAGCCACTGGAAGACACCATGAAGTAGTTTTATGAGGAGATGATCACTCTACATGAGGCAGTGGTGCCCTTGCATGAAGTACATAAAGTATTGTAGGATATTGTGAAGGTCCTAAAGATAACTTATACAGCCATAGATGAAATCCAAGAATGGGGCACCAAGTATTTGAATGTGCCTGCATTGTTGGTTAGGAAAGGAAGGTTGGATGCTAAAATGGACAGAGAAAAGATCAAAATGTTCATACAGGTCGATGAGAAACTCAATACTTTTGTAACCAATGCCTTATTAGTATATTCACAACTATATCATGGATTGGATGCCTTGGTGATAATGTGTTATATACCTTCCGTTGGTGCATTTGTGGAAGTGAAAAGCAAGAATGCAATAAGGAAGGAGATAGAATATTTTTTGAACCATATTAGATAGGTGACCACTAAATATAAGTTCGAGGTGAAAAAATACTCTATTATACAATATGTAGATGATCTACCCAAGATACATATGAATTTAATCATGTTATGGAATATCATATGGACAGGCTCCAAGAGTATATATCCATATGTGTTAGAGGGAAAAATCAAATATAATACAGATCTACCATTAAAGATTGATACATAGTAGTAGAGTATAAAACTTGGTACCAACATACAATGGAGCTACATGTCATAGTCATTGAGTTACAATTCCCTTAAGTTTGAACGTGTATTTATTTTGTCTTATGGCTATGGCCACATTTTAGCATATGTAATTTTGTATTTTGAAAATAATGAGAAAATGTAAAATGTGTGAGTGGACTTGTCTAAGAGTCACATGAGGAATTTGAAGATTCATTAGGTAGTTCAAAGTACATAGAGGAGCTAAAGATTCATATGGAAGCTCAAGAGCCATAAGGGAGCTCAAAAGTCGCAATGGGAGGTGAAAGGTCACCTCACTTGTTATAAATGAACCCTCATAACTCAAGAAAAGGGCTTGGAATTTTATATTCATAGCCTTGGATTCTCTAGCTTAGGATAAGATAGAATATAATTGTTTGGAGGAGTGAGTGGTAGCTTCATGTTCCACTATTGGGGCCATTGTTGCATCATTTTAATTATGTACTCGGAACTTTCACTTAATATCTTGAAGCTCTCAGAGTCGACGCACTTTCATGCATGTATCATGGATGTTGTAAGACTATTCTTTTCATGCCTGTGGTATATGCTGTGTTCATACAAACTAAAGAAAATGAAATATTTCATTGTCTTTAGTATATATCTTGTTGAATGTGCATTGTTACTTTCTTTTATGATTGCTGTTACCTTGTGAACTATTTTGCAGGTCAATTAAAAATTATTTCTTTGCTCGTATGTGTCTTTATTAGGATAGTACTATTAATTTTATTCTAAAGCCTCACTCTCTCTTTTCACATCCATGAAATAACTTTGTATGAATTACAATTAGTGTTTCACAAATCTAACTCACTTTCTTACCTCAAATTTATGTGCATACTCTCTTGTGTTATTGATTGCAGCCAAGGCTAATCTATAAGATCAATATAATGGTGTTCGAGTTGAATTCTCAGATGGGACTCGTATCCCAAATGGTGTGAGGTCTAGTTGGGACTTCATATCGAGGAGACCCCCTCTATGTTGGCAGCTTCTAGAAATCTAAAGATTAATGTAATAACATTAATATTGTTAATAACATTTAAATTAGAATATTAACATTAATAATATTTTATTAATATTATTAATGGAATTAACATTGTTAATATAAAAAGTATTAATATTAACATTGATAAATAATATTAATGATATTATTAATAGATTTAATAATAATAAAAAAATTAAAATTATATTCGCTCTAACAATGTGATTAACAATATTAATGATATTAACATTGTTAACATAAATAATATTGATACTAATAAATAGCATTAATAATATTTACATTCTAGTCATTCTAATCAAACACGATAAAAAATATCAACCATGGTCTTACATGGTCAATCATTTTCACTCGTTGTCACCCATGTTCAACAATACACAAGATTAGCCAGTCATAGTGAAACATGGTTAAACTTGGTCAAACATAGTCAACCATGGTCATCTCTCTCAACCTAGAAAACCCATTTCTCTACCATTCCTAATGGCAAACTAAGGCCTCTGTGGTTGAATGTTGCCAACCATTGTAAGAATTGGAAACTATAATCTATCATAGAAAAGTATGGTAAAACATGGCTAGTCATGTTCAACCATGGGAAACCTAGGCCAGCCATGGTCATTCATGGTCATCTTTGATCAACCATAGTCACCATAATCAACCTTTGAAAACCATTGTAAACGCATGCTCAACATGGCCAACAATGGTTAATATGGTCAACCATAGCCATTCACTATCAATATAGACAACCATGATCTATCATAGAAAGCTATGGTTAACCATGGTCAAATTAGTCAAACCATGTTCACCCATGGTGAACTTGGTCAAGCCATGTTCACCCATGATTAAACCATGCTCACCCATAGTCAATGTTTAAAAATGTTTAATAATATTAATATTTATATGGTTTAAAACACATTGGTTTACTAATGTGGTTCACTATGTTTGACTATGTTTATCCAACGTTGCAATGCGACCTTACAAAATTAGCCAACCACATTTATTAATGTGGTTGACTATGTTCAACTATGTTTGACAATGAACACTCTTCAACTTCGGTCAAACATAATTTGCTATTAATATTATTGACTAATATTAATAATCAAACATGTTGTGACTTCAAAATGGTACATAAATTTATCCAACATCGCAATGTGACAAGCCTTATCACAATGTTACATTATATTTTAGTTTATCCAACATTGAATTACGACATTGCAAAATTAATCAACCACATTTACTAATGTTGTTGATGATGTTCAACTATGTTTGACAGTCAAAACTCTTCAACTTTGGTCAAACAAAATTGCCTTTTAATATTATTAATTAATATTAATAGTTAAGAATAGACAAACATACTCAAACAAAGCCAACCATTAGCCAAACATAGTCAACCATAATGGTCAATGAAGGTCTTTATAGTAAACCATGATCAACCATGGTCAATTATGATCAACCATCGCCACCCATGGCCAATAATGGTAAACCGTGTTCAACCATGGTCAACCATGACCAACCATGGTCAACTAAGGTGAACCATTGCCAACCATGACCAAACATGGTCAACTAAGGCCAACCATAGTCAACCAAGGTCACCCAAGATCAACATGGTTGGAATGGTCAACCTAGGTCAACCATGGTCGACCATGATTAACCACAATCAACAAAGTTCATCCAAGGTCAACATGGTTAGAATGGTCAACCAAGGTCGACCATGATCAACCAAAGTCAACCAAGATCAACATGGTCAAAATTATCGAACATGGTCAACCATGGTCAACCACCCTCAAACATGATTAGCCATAATGGTCAATCAAAATATCTATGTTTATGATGGTCGAAATGGTCAACCAAGATCAACCATGGTTAACTGAGATCAACCATAATCAACCATGGTCAACCAAGGTCAACCATCGCCAACCAAGGTCAAACAAGATCAACATTGTTAGCATGGTCGAACATGACCAATTAAGGTCATCTAAGGTCAACCATGGTCAAACATGATCAACCGTAATGGTAAATCAGTAGTGTCTAATGTGTCCAACAATGGTGGAAAGTATGGCCGAAGGCAGTGCACATTGAATACTAGGTGCATGCCAGGAAATGGAGGGATACTTAGCTCAAAAGCATTGTCACCCATAGCCTTGGTCATGGTGTAAGGCCTGTATCAAAGTGATCAATTTTTTCAATGGGATCTGGCAAGGCATTCCTTCTACAATTGAAACCAAACTTTATTTCCCACTTGAAACTTATGTGGCACCCAATGTTGATCATGACATTGTTTGTACTTAGTATTGACTTTAACCATGATATCATGAACCTACTAGTGGATGTGTTAAAGGCATTCAATAAACTTGATGGACTTATCAACTTTTGATTGAAAATGTGTAGATTTTGTTTGTACAGTTGCAAGAGGCATTGCAACATTAATGTGACATAATGGTTGAAATCCCAAGCCCACCTAAAAGTGGTGTGGCTAGTTGAGATGTGGAGAGCTCTATTGTAGTGGTGTTGTACATAGGAGATACTATCATCCATGTTCATGGATTCTTAGATTTGTGCATGTGTAGTATGTGAACTATCATTTTGTTGGCGACCTTTGTCTAGCCATAAGTTTTGGGGTGGAATGTAATCCACTTCGTGAGCTTGATGTCCAAAAATGACTAGAGCCTCGACCAAAACTCCTTAGGAACTTGATCTCCTAATATGATATAATGGTTTGCAGGATCCCAAAATATACCCACACTTGTTCGAAGAAGAGCTTCAAAGTGACTTCTACTATGATACTCTTTTTGTAGGAAGCCAATATGGCCATCTTAGA
Source organism: Pinus tabuliformis (assembly GCA_031772625.1). Taxonomy (NCBI): domain Eukaryota; kingdom Viridiplantae; phylum Streptophyta; class Pinopsida; order Pinales; family Pinaceae; genus Pinus; species Pinus tabuliformis. The sequence goes on along the minus strand of CM062805.1, from coordinate 83,584,362 downwards.
AAATATATCAACGACCACAAACACACAGTCATTACCATGCTTGGTAGAAGAAAGGCGAAACATATAGTCCATGGATATGAATTACCAAGGCAAACTAGGAGTAGACAAAGGACTGTACAGGCCTTTATTGTTAATGGTTGGCTTGGAAATGGCATAGACAGTGCAGGATCTGATATATTTTTCAAAATCCTATCATATTTTTGGGAAATTAACATACTTCTATAGTACTATAACTGTCTTTTCCACACCAAAGTGACCTGCAACCCGAATGTAATGCACCTCCCAAATCAACTTGGCACACTTTCTTGAAGGAACACAAAAATTTCACAGATAGCACAATAGTCGATCATGAAGGTGGAATTCTATAACTAGCTTTCTATCTATCAACATCTTATAGGTGGAAGTGAATTCTAAATCATTTTCATATAATTGTAGCCATCCAAAGGTCTCATGCCCCCAATAGTTGCGAATTATGCTCAGTGCCACAAGTAGGGGTTGGCTAAGGTAGTCAGTGACATGATTGGTGCTACCCTTATTTTATTTAATGTTCAAAAGGAATTTCTATAGGTATGTGGACCATTTTTGATGGTGATCGTTCTAAAACTTACTTTGTGTTGGCATAAATTGAAGAGGTTATTGATCTATGTGGACGATCATCTCCTTCAACAAAATATAATGTTTCCACTACTATTAGGCCTCTGCAATAGAGTACATTTCCTTATCATAGGTGGGGCACCTTTGAACAATATCAGAGAGCATCTCATTATGATAGGCCACTAGATTCCCTTGTTGAGTGAGGACTACACTAATAGCATAATCGAAGTCACTTTTCTCAATCTCAGATGGCTATTGCAAGTCTAGAAATGTGAGGACTAATGCAGAGAAAAGGTGGTGTTTTATTTCAATTAATTCCTTCTATTGTGACTTAGACCAAAAATTCTTTTATTTTTCTTCACTCTTGGTAACCTGACTCAAGGGAAAAGTGATATGAGAGAACCCAAACAAAAATATCTAATAGAAATTAGTAACGCCCGAGAAGTTGTGAAGTTATGTTAGATTTTTCAAGGCTATCCAATCCTCAATAAATTATATCTTAGTTAGATCCACATGCATGCCTTGCTCATCAATTATGTGTTCTAGATATTGGACCTAGTTCATGCCAAAGGAGCACTTCCCTAGGTTGGCACATAACTTGTGCTGCCATAGGGTTTGAAGGACTTACTGAATATGTTGTAAGTTATCTAGCCAAATATTATTGAAGATGAGGATATCATCCATATATACAACCATGACTGAGTTGGTGAAAGGCAACAATATCCCATCCATCAACCTTATAAAAGTTGCAAGGGCATTTTTCAACCCGAAGGGCATGACCAACCACTCAAGAGACCCTCCTTAGACTTGAAGGAAATATTCCATACATCTATGGGTTTGGTTAGAACTTAGTGATATATAGACTTCAAATCAATATTATTGAAGTACTTAGCCCCATTGAGCTGATAAAAAAGGTCATCAATCCATCGGATCATGGTATCTGTTCCTTATTGTGATTTTTTTCAATGCTTGATAATCAATGCAGAGTCTCCAAATCCCATCTTTCTTTTTCACGAGTACAATTGGGCTCCCAAAATGGGAGGAACTTATTTAGGTGTTCCCTTTCTTGTATAAACTCTTGGATTTTTTGCTTTATTTATTTATTTTCCATAAGGGAGCAGTGATAGATTGGCCAATTAGGTAGATATGCAAAGAGGGTCGAATTGATTGAATGCTTGACCTGACAGTGCAAAGTTAACCCTGTCGATGTGGAGAAGATGTCCTTGTACTCTTCCATGACCTTATCAACTCGCTTATAATCACTAAGGACACCTTCTAGAGGCCATGGGTAAGGCCATGATATTCCCCTTACTTTGAGAGTGAATTAGGTAGAAAACAAATTTCCTAGTCTTGGAGATGATCTTACTGCATTTCTTAGCACAGATCAAAGAAATGGTAGTATGTGGGGCTACCTATAGTATCCTATATAGTTTTATGCCAAAATTAATAATAATAGTATGAGGTCTAGCCTCATACACAACATGATTATTCAACAGGTATGGTTGCCCTAATAAATCATCACAAACTTCAAGGGGAGAAACATCACACAATACCTTGTCTATCAAAGGCTTGATATTTTAGGGTAGGTGTAATTGTTGGATAATGCAAATATCCCTTACTAGAGCCACCCAGTGGTGTATGGCTATGGGTGTGGTGTTGTTGGAAGGCCCAACCACTTAACAACCTCTGCTAAAATGAGGTTTTTTTTACTCACACTGTTGTCACCTTCTGCAAAAAGAGTTCCAATTGTACAAATAGGGAAAAAGAACAGAGACATTTGGAGATAGCCTCTAACGTCACAGAAGCACTCAAAACTAAATCAGACCCTCTCCATTGGAATGTACTCTGAACAAGATTTTCAATGGTATATAGAATTCCCTATATGGACTCCAAAATCAAAAGTTAGAGCAGATTGAAGGTTACCTTTGAAAATCAGAAAACAAGGAGAAAATGCCTAAGTGTAAAACCCTGGGTCTCAGCATATTGGCGATCCCACATATTGGAAGTCCCGACATATTAGAGGTCCCACACATTGGAAGTCTAGAGTGATATTAGCATATTGGTGATCAAGGGTCCATGGCACATAGTATATTGGCATATCAGCAATCGCACTCAGAGAAGCATGGCATATCGGACCATCCCATGTCAGATGTCTAATATATTGGAGGTCCTGTATTGGCAGGCTCACATATCAACAAGGTTAGAGTAAAATTACGGTCAACGATCGTTGATATCGACAATCACATATCATAGGTCCAAGGTACAGTGTATATCGGCGAGCTCACACATCGAAGGTTTGGGGTGAAATAAGTGTTTAGCAATTGCTGGTATCGCATACGGTGATTGGAATTTTCAAATGTGTCAATCCCAATGGAATTGTGATGTATGATATACAATAACACTATTGGTGATAAATGCTAGGAAAGGCCGAAAACGATTTACAAAGGATTTCAGTGAAAAACCAAGGACGGGTGGGCCTTTTCTCTCTCCTCTGGAAGGCCACATGGCATAATAATATTGGTCTCTATAAATCCATGTGGCATTTGAAATCATCATAAAATGGAAGTACGAAGGACACATGGCATGAAAATCTAGAATTTTCAAGGGTCTAAAGGGGGCATATCTGGGTGACTAGTTTCACCACTCAGAAAGCGACACATGGCCGAGTGATAATGCCACTAATCGGAGATCAACATTCACAGGATGAGGCATGTTGTTACATCAAAGTTGAAACCCCGATTACAATCCATAGATAAAGGGTATCTCACACAAGGGTTGGCCCACGGTCACATAAAGAACCGAGGAACCAAGGGCTAAGCACAAAGGATGATCGACGATCGCAATTTTCAGGAGGATGCACCAAGGATGTTGAAAGGAAATCGTCGATTTGATGACCTCCGATATCTGGCCAAGCACTCGGTCATATCCTTCGGTCATATGATGAAGAAATATCGAAAGGGATCAAAGAAAAAGGGGCTTAAAGAGATCAACATTCACTTTTTTACAAAGCATGTCCAGTTTAAAGTTCCCAAATAGCTTGAGCTCCGTTACAACTATATAACTGTTTCACAGGGCATGTATGGCTCTAATATTGTTCTGTGGGAAGTCTAGATGGATAGATGAGTTGGAAGCAATGTTCCAAATATGTCATGGCCACTACACAGAACCACTTTCAGGTTCCTGTAGGTGCAGAAGTGAAATTGTTGAGACTGAAAGTGACAAGGAACTAGCCGAGAGAGCATGAGGAATAATGTAGCAAAAAGAGTGGCGTGGAGATATTTTTATAGGAACATCATTTCAATTTCACTTATTAATTATATATATATATATATATATATATATATATATATATATATATATATATATATATATATATATATATATATATATATATATATATATATATATATATATTTTTATTGTTATTGTCATTCTATTTTATTTTCAGGAAAAGTACCTTTCTGTTGTAATAATTGGAGGCGACGGAGACTACAGGCCGAGATGGCTATTCATGCCAACTGCTGGAAGCTCTGGCTTGAGATTTTTTGTAACTAATTTTCATGTTCTCCCTCTCCTTATAAAAGGGAGGAAGAAACACTTAGAACATGTTCTGAATCCTAAAGATTAACTACATGTTATTTTTGAGACTGTATGACTTCAAGATTTGCATCTTTTAGAATATTAATGAAATGGTGGTGATTCCCACCTTCGAGTACTACAATATGTTACCTCTCTGTTCAAATTCCATTATGTTCATGTTTCCTCTCTAATTTCATGTAATTGTAGCTACTAGAAATGTTTCATATGTTCTTACAGATTCATTTGTGTTGACTCGTTAATGCACATGCATGTATGGATCTTTGAGATTATATCTTTAAAATTGCGCTCCATGAATCATCGCACCCAATCCTCTTTCATCCACTATGTCTATCTTTAACTCAGATAAGTGTAGAATTCTTGATGTTTCAAGCTCTATATGATGAGTTATTCTATCTCTTTCTCTTCTTTCATTGCTCTGCCAAAGTTGATTAAACTGTAGGTCCTCGAACTACTCGGCCTCCACTAGTTTATACATATATTTCCATGAGTTGTATATGTGAAAGAGTACCAGAAATACATGGCTTATGTCCTTGGATGAATGAACCAACCCGTGTGTGTGTGTGTGTGTGTGTATATATATATATATATATATATATATATATATATATATATATATATATACATAGACACACACGCACACACATACATATATATATATATATATATATATATATATATATATATATGTGTGTGTGTGTGTATATATATATATATAGATAGATAGATATATGTATATGTATATATATATATATATGTGTGTGTGTGTGTGTGTTCAAAAATGTATGTGATGTCTCCAGTCTCCTGAGAATCATATGAGACACATGAAAATCTAGATGTTCTAGGCATTGGTCTTGTAAGAAATATGAGGCTATCTATAGATGCAACAACATCTTTTTGCGTCGTTGATGGGGAATGTATTGAAGGATTTTTCCCCTGGGATACAAAAATTTAAGCACTCTTTGTGTAGGTTAGCAAAGGCGTTATGACCAAGCTTTTAGCTTGGTAGCTAGCCCTACCAAACGAGAGAGGGATCTCTCTATGGAATCACAGCCAAAATATGACTGAGATATAAAGGATTTTAGGCTAGATATGTTTAGATCAAGGTTTGATTTGATTTTGATTGTTTGTTGGATGATGGCTTAGGTCCAGGGAGCTAGGTCTAGGATTTGAGAATCAGATTTGTAGAGATGTAATAGGGCAAGGTAGGCACACACTTTAACACTTTAGGGTTTCTAAATGAGCATGAGTCTGATGAATTCGCTTATATAAGAAGAAAAATGAACAATAATGTGAAAGCTTCTCCAAAATAGAGCATTACATGAATGAATTATGTTTATTATCTTAGGAAACAAGAACATGAAATGTAGAAATGGAAATGAAATATATAATACATTCAAACTTATGATCATAGAAAGAAAAATGTTGCTAAAACACATACCACAAGAATCCCACTATAATAGTTTCAAACTCCGTCTATTAGTTCTTGCCAAATTCTCAATTACACTAGCATCCAAGGCTTAATTCCACTATATCCAACCCTTGAAAATGATTACAAAAGGCCTCATATAGGCTCTAAATTCAAATACTCCCTAGGAGGTTGAATTTCCAGCAAAGAAAGTCAAATACATGCACCTATCAGATCACTGCTACATATTAGGGAGGTTACTCAACCATTTCCTCTTTTATCTAACTATCACACGATATTTATCCAAAGCATTAAATGGAGGATAAGACACCTATTTACCCATATATTAAACCATTTAAATTTTCATTGACCATTTACATTCATCCACTTTCACCTTTTTACTTTTACAAAAGTCAAACTAGGAACTCTGAAAAATTACACAGTGAAAATTTTAATTAAAATCTCAAAAAATTGCAGAAGCATAGTGCCACGTTTGAGGCCATTTTTAGGTGCCTTCCTAAAGTCAAAATTGAAATCTGAAAGAACTGTAAACTAGCCTTGCCTGTCTAGTTTCCATAACATCTTCAGGTTTTGAAAATGACCCATGGGAAGGCCTCCAAAAACTCATT